>VWZZ01003014.1:412439-497706 GCA_013399095.1 Psophia crepitans
AAACTGGTGAAGGGGCTGGAGCACAGGTCTTACGAGGAGCGGCTGAAGGAACTGGGCTTGTTTAGTCTGGAGAAGAGGAGGCTGAGGGGAGACCTTGTTGCCCTCTACAACTACCTGAAAGGAAGTTGTGGTGAGCTGGGGGTCGGCCTCTTCTCGCAGATAACTAGTGACAGGACTAGGGGGAACTGCTGCAAGTTGCGCCAGGGGAGGTTCAGGTTGGAGATGAGGAGAAATTTCTTCTCTGAATGGGTGGTCGGGCATTGGAACAGGTTGCCCAGGGAGGTGGTGGAGTCACCATCCCTGCGGGTGTTTAAGGAAAGGTTGGATGTGGTACTGAAGGACACGGTTTAGTGGTTAATAGGTGGTGGGGGGACGGTTGGACTGGATGATCCTTGAGGTCTCTTCCAACCTGAATAATTCTATGATTCTGCTTCAACGAGGTACATACGTCTTTCCAAGAAAGATCATCCTGGGACCTCTTTGTGGTACATTTACTTTGCTGCAGTTGAGGGCACTGAGTGATGTCCACTGAGAGAAGTGCCATGAAAAATGTAATCCCACCTGACTCCAATTTAACTCTCTACATCTCTCAGATCTCATCTTCAGAACGGGTGCTAAAAGACTCAAAGTTATTCTGATCACATCTCAGATCCATAAAAAACCACACATTCCCTTGCAAGAATTTAAACAAGATGAGCTTTTCGGACAGCCAGTAAAAGTATGGGCACCTGAAAATGAACAGTTGTTTTAACAAGTGATCTTTTAGAAAGCGATTTAATCTTCTATCTCTTTAGTCTTCTGTCAAGTGGAAAACAAAGTGCACTGAAATTCGAGCTTTAGAAAAGAACTGGGGAGGTAGCAGTAGCTCACTGAGAGGATAGCACAGTCTTCTCCATTGTCCAATGGAAGCTTCTTAACCATTCTTGCTAACACTAGCCAATGCTTGGATATTCTTGACGGAAAGCAATTAATTTGTGCGAGTATGAAATATCCCTTGAACTCATTTAGTCTGATAGAAACTTCCACAAATAAACCTCACATCAGACTTTCTCAAGTTTTAGACCATGGAGGAGAAGCATTCAGCAGGAAACATCCCATGGTTTATGAAGAGATGGTTCACCATCAACTGCTGCCTCTGTTTTACAAGGATTAAGGTGGATTTGAAGAATGTGGGAATTAATAGGATGTTTTTCTTAATATAATAAAGAACTTTGAAAGAAATCCCTGAAAATGCTACAAAAAAGTCGTCTGTAAGACTAATTCTTGAGCAGCTAAAGTGCTCTATAAAAAGGCCCAGGAATACTTGTAGGAAACAAGATTTTCAAATAATAGCTCTGCATGACTTATTTAATTCCAGTAATGCCAAGGAGTCTTTTAGATGTCTTGATTTCCACACAGTCAAGCCTTAAGAAAAATGAAGCCATTTATTGTGCTACAATGTAGGCATTATTGTTATGATTTTTTAAACTTAATTTGTAAATTAAAACACATTTTTGGCTGTCTTTTTGTCCCATTAAATAAACATATAGTGACTGGGGTTTTATTCTCCAAAAATATTCCTCTGAATTGTAAAAATTACTTTTGTGCACTAATAGATGAAGTTTTAAATTACAATATTTTGACACATCCCTTAATAGTATATAAATTAAATAACAATATCACTGTCTTTAAATGTCTTTTTTTTTCAGTTTAATAGAATTCTGTTACTGTTTTAAGTCAAGTTCCAGACTGGTTTTTGGGGGGATTTGGGATTTTTTTTTTAAAGTATTTAGTCTGAAATGGCACTGAATTTAGCATTACATATTCAACGAACATTTAAAACGGCAATTCTTGGCGTATTTTCTTCAATTATGTCAACCATAAACACATGTTATGTGGATGTGCGTTTTTTTCGTTCATTTGTAAACATGGGTAATAAAGTATCTCTACTGTAATACCTCTTTGTGTGCAGAGCATTCATGTTATTTCTTCCACTGGAGTTTACCCATTAATCATGGTGACAGCTGATACTTTTTTCACTGACGTGAGATATACAGTTGTTAAAAAATTTGTTATAGAGCTTAATATTGTCATTTATGATACGTGCAAAATAGAAAGAACCTTCATGGAAAAACTAGTACGACAAATATTGATATCAATGGTAGACATTTTTTCTCTCACAACAAGTAGAGACCTCTTTGAAAGACACTAAGGTGTTAAAAGGTCACAGACTTTTTTTAAATGCATAATGCACATGTACTCAATTTAAGAAATAATTCTTTTACGTAATCTCAAAATCACTGAAATGGCACCACATATGTTGAAGGGCATGAAGAAGCACAAATTCTATTCTAAATAGGATAACATACGCATACAGAAGTGGAATAATTAATTTAACCAAATATGCTATCTCTTAGAGAAAAATAATTGCGATCAAGCTATCAGCTGACATCTGAAGATAGTGGTGAGGCTGTAAACTGTGATCTGGTAAGGACATGCCATCCTTGTGGAACAGGAGTACAAGCCATCTCTGAAGGCAGATAAACTTCAGAACTCCCCAGCTGGGCAGCAGAAACAGCCGTGAAGGATAAACTCTCAGATTAACCCAGTTTAGACTTCACTTTGACAGGATCCTCCATATTAAATGTATTTTATAATAGCATTACAAGGGAAGAATGATAAAACATTTGGAGGCAGTGACCTCCTCCAAGGACCTGAGGTGAATGAAAACCAAGAAAAGTTTATGAAAAAAAACTCAGTGAGTTTAAAAGAGCAAAAGGAAACTGTCAAAGGAAGCCTCAGGGTCAAATCGGGAAAAGCCCCCTGGCTTCTGTACGGGAAAGGGAGAAAGCAAAACCAAAGTAGCCTCTTTCCTATTTCAGTCAATCTCTTGTCACAGACATATTTGGTCATTCCAGAAAGAATTCAGCCTTCCCAGGCCCTTTCTGTGCTAGTAAAACTATGCATTTTGGGTCAGCATCAATTTCCTTGGACACTCGTAACTAAATTCAAACGTTAATAACTCTCCAGCTTGTATTTTCTTTATTGTACATATATCTTGAGGTGTTGCTCTATGAGGACTATTAAGGGTGTCTGGGAAATTTAGTACCAGTTTATTTTGTACTTTCTGTGTTCGAAAGTGTCACCAGGAAGTTTCACCTGTTGGAAAAAAAGACTATTTTAATGCAGCATGACCAAAGGAGGAGAGAAAGTACCTGTTAGAAGAGTCAAGAACCCCACAATATGCAGAAAGCCTCAGAGAAATTATGTGTGAGCTTTAGTGATCTGGCAAGTGATTTGTTTAATCATTATCAATTTTTAGTTAAGACAATATAAAATTATTTAACCTTTGTGGGTATCACTTTTTTTTTTTTTTTTTGGCAAAGATTCATATGTGGAGAGAAAGTTTTGGCAAGAGGCTCAGGAGAGACACATATTTCCTGCATGTAAAATCTGCTGAAGTTCCTGAAGTTGCTAAAAGACTCACAGTAGAATTTTGTCCTTGAGTATATATGCCACTGTTGTTTAATGTGAGGTATGTGCCATATTCCAGTGATCAACCTTGGCATTTGTAGAGAACTCCAGCTAGGAAACCAAATGCTTATTTCACAGATATGCTGCAGTTATTCCTGTTGGAGAGATGTAGACGACAGCAGACCATACATGCTCTTTCCATTTTGTTTATTTTAGAAGCATAACTTATCTATGACATGCTTGAAGAAGTCCTTTTAATTCTTCCTGTATTTAATTCATCTCCTGTGTTAAACTCTCATAGCACCAACTCTTACACCAACACCTCTGTGAATATCCCGTCATCTTTTTTTTCACTCAGGATGAGACACTGGCTTTCAAAATACGCTCTTATATTTCTAGGACAAAATTCTGATGTACCATGTTCCTCAAACATAAAAAAACAGAGAGAAGACTCAAATGTAAAGCGAATGAAAGACTCTGAAATTTAGCTCTGGATTAATTTTGAGTTGTTTTGTGAAAGTCCAAGATATTTTTACACTACTTTAGCCTATCTATTTGCCATAAAAATCCCCTCTGCATTCATCTCTCCTTATTCTTTATTTCCTTTGATTCTGGAAAATCAAAGATTTTTTTTTATCAAGTTCTATAGTCCATCAAGTTAATATATTAATTTGTCATAGGACACAGAATATGAACAGTCATGTGGGAAGAGACTGGAGAATAGGTACAAGCAATTCATTTTTGAAGGAGAAAGGTTTAATTCCCTGGAGACAGTATAGCAGGTATTTTGCAAGTGGAGGCATACTATCACTTAAATCCTCAAATACTTTTGTCTATTGTCTTCAAAAGTAGAACATGCATTAGCCCATATTAATTCAACCTCGCTGTGACCCACAGCGACATATCACTGTCCTTAATCTTTATAAATGGCTTTTGCACTCTGCACCATCAAAAACTTTCTTTTTGCTGATCAATACAAAGTGTATTTGAAAAGAGCATTATCTGCCTTTGAAAAGGCCTTCTGGACAATCAATGGTCTTCAGAAGCAGATGCTGATCAAGCAAGGATAGGCAACATTGTAGAAAGCTAGTAAATATTGATCCCAATTCAGAAAAGGAAATTGCCTTGTAGTTGCAGTGTCTGACTTCATTTAGCCTGTAAGTTTACTAAATGTCTGATTGGCTGATCTGGTAAACACTATGGTGCATCATCACTGATTAGTGAGCTTGTATGAACAAGGTGCCTTAAAAGTTTTACACGGTCATAGCAGGAGGAAAGTTTTAAACTGGAGTTAAAGCAAACCTGAAAAATGTTGATTTTTGTTGTTAAAAAAATCTGATTAGCACTCATTGTCCACATGATTTCACCCTGGATCTAAGCAAGAAGAAACAAAAGCTCTGACACTGGCATATTTTATGAAGTTGTACTCCTTAATTAAGAAAATAAGAATATCCAAAATAATCTGTCTGATAATTTTTTATATATCAGGGAACCTCCTGAACTCAGTTGGTTTAATAAAGTTGCAGACTCAATTAATTTCTTTGTTTCTCAGGGTTTTATTGGTAGAATCTGGCATTGCTGATAGCAGAAACAGCATTTTATGGTAGACCTAGATCCAGCGAGTACAACTTCACTAGTGTGGAGAGAAGGAAAGACGCAAAGGAACCTCAGCAGATGATCTAAACTCCCATGTAATACATTACAATAAAACTTGAATTATTCTAGATTTACGATGTTGTTTATGACAGAAATCTTGTTTAGTACTTCCAAATTGTGAGAGTCACATAATTAGCTGTCAGAAAACTGCACTGATCGTCATTCTGAAAAAGATATTTTAGCTTACAGCACCATATAAATCACAGAAGGTGGATGGTCCCATCCCATCTGAAGTCAATAGGACTTAATTGATATGCGGCGGCTATCCGATCATTCCTTCAGACTGTTGTCGGAAAGGTTGTTCCTCACAAATGTGGGGCAAAAATACACTAATTTCAGGTTGAAGATTCAGAACTAACTGCACTGGTAGAAGTGCCACAGATATGTGATCAGTCCTCCTCACTTGTCCAGTCAGTCTGCTCGCTCCGGAATAAGAACCAGTCCAAAAATCTCAGTAGTCACAAGATGGACCACTTATCTTTGAAGCAGCCACAATGCTAGGCAATAATTAACAGGACAATACCATGATACCGTAAGTATTTTGTGCCAAAGAGCATTCTTCATCATGGCTCCTTGTCTTCATCATGGCTCCCTCTTGGAAGAATGGGACTGGACTGATGGAGTCTATGAACAACACAGATTCATTTACTCAGAAATCTACTCAGCAGAGTAGGGATGCAAAAGGCGATGGCCATTCCTCTGTCCCAGTCTGAGGCTCCGGGAATTCACTAGCATTCAGCTCTGTGCAAAACATCTTTATCAAAAAGGCCCAAACAGACTTCTAGGAGACCATGTGTCTTCTACTCAACAGGAAAGATAATTTGAAATGTAAAGACTACCTCCTGCATCACAAAAGGTGATGATAAAATATTTTACACTTTTTATTACTTTTTTAACAGATTTAAAGAGATCAGTTTCCAAATAACTGCAAAAGACCTTCATTTGGACTTCCAAATGAATAAAGATACATCTCACTACACGGAGAAAACTAACTTTAGGATTTTAAATAAGTTTTTAGAACATGAGAAAGGTTGAAATAAAATTATTACATCAAGAATGGCTTTGACCCCAGAGTTTAGATCCAACTGACTTTAAAAATAATAAGAAGAAAATAAAAAGGAAAATCCAGTCTTGAAACCAAGTTCTGAAGCAACTTAGAGCCAAATTTTCTAGACTGAGCCTCTAATTTTGCACACACAAATACAGTAATTAGGCATGAAATTGCTCATGTACCATAAAGTTCTTATAGTGTGGCATTTGGTCTCTATCAGGAGGTAAATCAGGGAGCTGTTATGTGGTTTTACAGCCACTATATACTTTGGAGGGTGGGAAGAGTAGCTTAGGCTGTCCAGATCATAGATGAACAATGGATCTGAAATAGGGCTGTTTCTAGAATGTATGTGGAGAATAAAATATGACAGAACAATATTTCTCACTGTCAGTTTGTGGGCAGTTAAGAAGAGTGCTTGGTTTGGGCTGACAAGCCATATGTGATAAATGGTGCATAGTTTCATAGGACCGTATTTTCTCAGCAAGAGGTGAAGGCTTTGTCTTATTTTGGAAATGGAGTGGAATGACTTTGTTTTTGCAGAATGGTGGTCTGATGCCAAGGACTATGGGAAGAGCTTGTTTGTGAAGCTTCACATGCACATTGCCACCATAACAATGTCAAGCACTTTCTAGCATTATTAGCATTATTGTGCAATACTCAGAACCCCCACTGGAATGTAGACCACACTGTGGTCTACATTTGTTCCTGTACTGAACAATAATGCATAATGACATTGGGTTCTTTACCTAGTGGGAAAGGCTATTGTTGTGTATCTTTGCTGCAGACTCAATATATTAAAAATGTATTACCAGAGAAAGGTCTATATAATTGCATTTGCCAACTACATGCTAACATACATGGCTTAATTTATGTCTCCTTTGGTGCTGGTACTCATGACTTACACAATACATGTGAAGGAGGCCCATCACAGGGCTCTTAAACTATTTTAGAATACTAATCAGTCCCTTCACACTACAGCTTTTATGCTGTATACAGTAGGCTACAAAGGCAGAAGCAAGCTGCAAGTGCAAACCTCAGCCAGGGCAGCAGTCCTTAGTCCCATACTGTTACCGGCACCCAGCAAATGCAATTCTACAGGAATTACGTGCTTGCTAATCATCAACTATATGACTACACAAATCCTTAAAATAAAAGCTGTTCATCAAAAATAGAATTGTCCTATTGCACATCAACTACTGCTTCTCTGTAAAAGACCCCATCTTTCTGACTAAGCAGCATTACTCAGAAAACCGAGTGACCTCAGCGTATTCAGAAGAGCTTGCACTTGCGCAGGTCAGAGAGCATCTCCACCATACCCCAGGCCCCGGCAGTGCTGGGGCGCAGGCACAAGGCCAGGATGGTAACTCCTCAGTTCTCTGAAACTGAATGGAACAAGTAATAATGAAGCACACTGCTGTGTAAGAAAAACGGAGAGGAAGACTGCATCAAATCCATGTATTGGGGTGGCATCGAGACGATCAGTCACTAGCAATGCAACCTGAATAATGAGCAGCATGATAGTGCAATGAAAAACAGCAAGACAAAAAATGCTGTTTACAAAAAAATCTTTTTTTTTTTGTTCTACGCAATGTAATATGCCCATTTTAAGGACAGCATCATGCCTGTGAGCTCCTTAATTAAGAATTTCATCTCTTTGGTCCTGGACAAAGTAAAAAGCGAAGTTCAGCACAGTAACTTTTTGCTTTAAACCGAGCAACGAGAGCTTGATCCCCTGACATAGCCGACAAAATCCTCCAGGCTTTTGCCGCTTGGTGGAAACGGCCAAATCTGCATTCAACTTGTTTTTCACATTTCCATCATTGTGCAGAACGAAGCCTTGCAGAGCCCAAGGGACATGTGTTTAGCTGCCATTCTGCAGTGCTTGTAGCATTTTAACTTCAAGCCTCTGGGAAAAAGCCACATACCTATTACTATGGCTTTGGAGTTTAAATTGTTAGTTGATGTGTCCTGTTTATCAAATCCAAAAACCAGTCTGTGCCTGAAAAATAGACCTGGCCCTGCAAGCAGAGAGGGGGTTTGACTGTTTGCTTGGTTTTTAAATAAAAGCCTAAAGAAGTGGCAGTCACAAGTAAGTAATCAAGTATTTGTCCCTCTTGTCTGCCTCTGAGTTATTTTACACTTAAATTGACTCATTGCCAACATTGTAAGTTTTGCAAGGTATGGTGCTCACCTATCTGACCTTCTGTATGAAATATGCTTATGGGAGTAAAAAGGAGACAGGCCGACCTATTCTTCATTCAGTGGGTTTTTTGTTTGCATGTTTGGTCAATATTGAAAAAAAAAAACCCCAAACTAAAAAAAACACCCCCAAAAACCTCACAATCCTCAAACCTCTTTCCACACTCTCATATAAATCTCATTATACATAATCAAACAGGAGCAGCATTTTGCAAGTAGTAAGTCATTTCACTTTCCTCTACAGCTGTTAACAAGGAAACATATATAAATTTTATATATAAAATATATTTAATATATTTTTGCAGGCAAATGCATTCTGTAGGTTAGGACAGGTGCGCTGTTGATATTCATTAATATATATATTTTGTCATCCATTTATTGCATACAATGTAAAAGAAATAGTACCTGACTTACAGTGCAAAGAGAGGCAATGTTACTTTTTAAATCTAAAGAAAGGCCTTCATAACTGAAAGGATTAACTTTTTTCAGTTTCTTTAAAACCCTTCTTCTTAAAAAGAAGTCTATTGTTATGAACGAGTTTATGTTGGCCAGCTAGACTATTATTCAGAGAACAACCGTTTCCTTGTGAGCATGAGACAACTTGCAACTTTTATTATGGTATTTCAAATAATGGAAAGTAATAGTAAAATTGCTGCAATAAGCTCGAAGAAAATCTTGATAGGCGAGTCTGTTTTGCAATATGTATTCCCCTCACTGTTCCTTCACTGGTGCCAAAAGCATGTCACTCAGGTAATTTGTTTTAGACCCTTAACAAGACTTAGAAGCAATTATTATGAAACACTGACACAACAGATCTCACCAACAATTGAAGTTTGACAGCTTGTGAGAAAAGTCTCATGTTTATGTCATTGGAGAGGTGATCCTTATATGACCTCCTTTTTCACTGCTGTGAATGATAAACTATCGTTTTCCAGGGGTAGTTCACTATAGCTGAAGGCCTGAACATACTGTACTTGTAAAGGAAATTTTCAGCTGATTCTCTGAATCAAATAAAGCTGGAAACTCCTTTGGTTCCTTTGGCTGATCTAGTTTAGGCTTTATGATATGCTCTAACTGGGTAGGGAGTTAAAAGCCTAACAGATATCCACACTGTGCACTTTGTAAGGACTGTAGAACAAACACAAATAGAGATATATGTGCAGAGCTAATGCACATATACTTTGATTGAAACGAGCTTCACCTTTGCTTTTCTAAGCAAACTGAAATAACTTGCATGAGAGAGAGAGAGAGAGAGAGAGAGAGAAAGAACATGTTAATATCTATTGCAAAAGACTTATTTGCCTTATTTCAGAGTAGAACTTGGAGGGATACTTTACTGCTTTACAACCATTCCAGCATCTGCAAGCACCCAAATCAACTATTCTTAATCCGCATTTCAGAGACAAGTGGAAGCCAATGCGGTAGGCAGGACTACATACTCATGCTGCAAGAGTTCCTCAAAACCCTGAATTGGTCAGAACTGACAGGGACCTGTAGAAGACAAATAATCTTCACGAAGTGAGTTTAAATCTCCCTCCGCTCTTGCGCTTAGTTTGAACAGCACCAGACAAAGCCTGTACTTCTTTCTTTGCTGTTAGGTAGCTTTCTTGCTGAAGATTACTTTCTTAAAATAAACAAAAAAAACCCCAACAAACCTCAAAAAAACCCAAACCCAAAACCAAACCAAAACAAAAAACCCAAAAGCAAAACCACAAAAACCCCACCATCCCCTCAAAACACCTACCAAAACCCAAACCACCCCCCTATGCCCCCAAACCAAACAACCCACAAAGTTTCTGTCAGTTTTCTTTATCTGTGTACTCACGCCTTAGTTTCTAGATGGAGATGGAAGCCAAACACAACCTGGCTCCATGTTATATTTCATGCTGCACCCAGTGCGAGCCTCATGAGAAATCCTCTTCTACCTAAAGTCACAGATTGGCCAAACTGCCAGTCTTCCTAAAAAAATATCTTATCATAAGGTCTTGATCACTTGGTATCTTAAGCATATGCAGGTAGAAGAGTGTCCTGTTTTGCTTAATAATTCTAAAAAGAGTAAGACCTGCTACACATTTGCTCCAGGTTACAAAGGGACTTCAGTTCTTCAGACTCAAATATCTTTCATTTGTGTATTCTGACCCTTCATTTGCATTGCTTGCACGATAGCAGAAAAACTCTAGCTTAAAAAACTCTTCTTCAATTAGTATATTATGCAGCTGAAAATTTATCACCAGAGTTACTTCACTGGTGCTTTCACAACAATATCAGTCTAACTCATGTCCAGAAGTTTTGATAACGGCTTCTAACCTCAAACAAAAGGCTTTTTGTTTACATCCAGATTTTTTTTTCCGTATTACTGAAAGGAGAATGTGGCAGGAACTTCTTTCTTCCTTTCTATTTCCAGAAAGGAGCAAAAGTGAGGTCATCATTAAGAGTACACGAAGTGTTTCTGAATCCTAGATGCTCCAAGCAGCACCTTTGTCTCTCAGACCTTCACGGCCTTGTAGCAAACAATGACAATCACAGTTAACCTTAACTACTATCATAGAAAAACAAAATATGACCAGGACCAGTTGATACCAGGGCACCAGGTATAACACGATAAAATTATTCTTCATCCCAACATTTAAACTCTATTTATTTTTCCTCTTGTCTAGGATTGCAGATTAGAAGATAGTTTAATTAGCCTACAGAGAAAAAGGCTGTGGTCACATGTAGGACTTTTCAGTAGTACTCTGAAAGCATAAATCAATAATAATAATGAATGGCCATATTTTTCTTCTGAATATTTGCTGCAGCTAGTTCCAGAAGACAGAACCTTAACTTGGACATATACCATCAGAATAGATTATTATATACTAATTGTATAAAAGTTGCAGCTGGTAAGTAAGTTTAAGAATCCTGAGATTACAGCATGCATTGACTGCCTTTCGCCACACCCTTAAAACGTGCTTAACACAAGTAAGATTGCATCTTGGATGAGAGGCAACCTAACCAATAAATCACTCTCAGGTGATTCTCTGCCAGACCTGTGGGAGAGCCTGGCCCACAGGACAGCCAGCTACAGCCTGGATTCGAGGAGGTGGGATGGAGCTGGGAAGTGAAGGACTTCATGCACGTTCCAGAAATCTGTTGGCATCCTCTGGTCTTCCTGTGACACCTGGTCGTTCAGACATGCAGCTGGCTTTAAATCAAACTGCAATTCTGCGATGCTCATCTCTTGGAACAAGAAGTTAGTGTGCTTAATGCAACCATTCTTGTTCACCCTGGAAAATCAAGCACAGGTGATATCTATACACCCCACACTCCAACACAAGTCTCACTTAGACCTAAACTTTTGGAGTTGCCTTCTCTTTCTCCATTTTGCAAAGTCCTGCTAACTGTATCAGAGAAGAATGGATAAAAGCAACAAAAAACTCAGCTTGAATGAAGGTCATCTAATAATCTGGGAAGTAATAGTGTGTGGCTGTTGCATCACGAAGTTTACAAGACAGAATCAAAAAAATATGCTTGACAGAACAGCAAACAGGTGCGAAATAATGTAAAGTAATTTTCACACAAATACATATTGTGGTGCATTAGTGACAGCCTGGCACACTCCAGCTGAAAAAATAAAACCAGCATCTGGAATCTGAATACATGGCCCTGCAATTATTCTAGACATTTCAGATATTAACACAATTTGACCAGTAAACTCCTTGTTGAGTATGTAGCCTTCTGCTAATTTGAGGTCTTGAGTCTGTTATGACTGTAGTTTATCATCCCAAAGATCTTTACCACAGGCCTTTCTTCAGTCTCTGGAAAAAGGTGCAAATCTTTGAACATAGCTGTTGGGATGTCCCCAACAATAACGGGAGACAGGTCCATAACTGTGTCCCTAAATATGACTGAACATAATGATTCTTTTGGTGCAATTAAGATGCAACACACCAGTAACCAGGAAGTTAAAGCTCCACAAGTTGATACAGGCATGATCCTTCTACATTACTGCTTATGGTCCATGATGAATCTTTGATCAGTGCCCCTCCATGCATCTCCTCCCCCCTCCCATTACTCTTTATTTTATTTATTGCTATTGAAACAGACTGGATATCGCAAGGATATGAGGTGTTTAATGTCTTGCTCATTACTGCAAAACAAATGCAGGTTTATGTGAATCACTGTCATTAACAGATATGAGAGCATTACTAATAGCAACCAATTATTCAACAAGTGCTGCTCTTCCCTAAGAAACCTATGAAGCACTCATAGTGGCAGCCCTCTGGGACCAGTTTCCCATGCAAATGGGGACTTTGCCATGGAATTTGGTGACTTTTATCCAGTTGTTTTAGATAGATTGGTACATACTCATTCAAGTCCTCAGTAATAACACCCACAAATGGCATAACTTGTCAGGCTTCATTCTTATCCCACTGACCGCAGGGTCCACATGTTTTGTTGCTGGTGGTGTTTTTTGGTGGGGTTTTTTGGGGGGTTGGTTTTTTTTAAACAAAACAACAAAAATATCAAAGTCCCTTATGGCTCCAAAGATCTCCCTCTGGCAGCCCATAGCTCAGATCGCCCACAGGCAACCATGCTGCCTATGGACAGGCAAAGAAAAGCATCTCAGTCTTTCAGAGACATTAGCAGTCACATCTTTTATCACTAATTGAACTTTAAGTAGTTTAGGATTCTGTGCCAATTGCTATTGCACCCTTGATCCTAAGTACTTCTTCACATCTGGAAAATTGCATCATAGCATCACACCTGAAAAACAAAAACATGTTTTCTGTTTTCCTTCCCCCTAAGGATACAAGTCATAACTGTAGACTTTCAACCTCAGGGTTCAAGCAAGAGCTGTATTCTTCCTGTGCAGTGTGCTGCACCAGGTGCTGGACACAACAAAACTTCTGACACTTAGGAGTTAATATAGCTAGTGCGCGTCTGTGTGTGTATGTGTGTATGTGTGTGTGCATGCACTAATTATGGATCACAGCATGCACTAGGATGGTAAGGAAGTTCAAAGAGAATATTAGATCCCTGAATCCAGCAGATGCACAGCTCTGGGGTATAAGAAAAAATGTGTGAGCAAATCACACAAGCTTCCCGAGCAGCTAGAAACAAACCTGGAACCCTGCAGGCTACTGTTGGATTTGTAAAATTGACAATAGCCTCTGCAACTTGTAATTTAGTGTTGCTTTTCCTTACTATTAAGATTATTGTTTCAGTTTACTGGGCCCACGAAAATGTAAGAAGTAGAGGAGAACGCAGGGATTCTCTGACAGTATTTATGCTATAAAATATTAACTTGCTGACACCATGCATTAAAATGGATTCATTTATGGATAGGGTATAATGGTTCTATCATCTTTATGTAAGTGTTACACACTATTCTAACTAAAGTGCCTTGAAACTGCTTCTTCACTTCTGTTCATCTAAATCCATTTTATACAATATTTAGAATACATTTAACACATGCGACCCTTGTTTGAAGACAATCAGATCAGGCCATAGAGCTGGTGCCTGTGATGTTGCCTTACAGGTCTTTGGGCAGAGCAGGGCACAATAGTTAAGGCTAGAAATACATAGTAAAGAGTTCTTTCACTCCTCTAATGCAAACCATGGATTTTAAGGCCAAAAGCAATTATTTTGTTGTACCATGCAGTTCATCTAAGAAGACCTTCACACAGTGAGTTACAGGGCAGAGAGCCTCATTCCCCAGTTGCAGTGGCATAGAGCTCTTTTGTAGGGCATCCATTAATAGCCAGGCAAAACAGCCCTCCTGACTAATAACAAGCCTGCCTTTCATCTTCTTTTCACTGTATGCAGCACAATAGCTTCGAGTAAAATGTTTTCCAGAAAGACATCTAGTCCTGAACTGAAGACACCATGAGAAGGGAAAGCCACCACTTTACTCCAGTAATCTGTTTCAAAGGTTTCTCAGACCTACTGTAAAATTGCGCCCTTGATTTCTCAGATGTCTCTGCCTTGCCTGAGCCTCCAGCCATTGGTTCTAATTATGCCTCTCCCTCCTAAAAAGCCTTTTGTATCTCACACTCTCTTTTCTGACATTACTTGTACAGTGAGATCAAATCGCCTCTGACATTCTTAATACAGTAAGCAGAATGATCTTTATGTTTCTTGCAGTAAAATGCCTCTTCCTGGGCCTGAAATAATTGTTGTGGGTCTTCTTTCCAATTTTGGGCATCCTTTAAAATGTGGATATTAAAACTGAGTGCATGGATATACCTATGTATTTGTTCATTACTTCCCTGTTATCATATTCAAGGAACATGGGGGTTTTTTGCCTCCACTTTGCCATTCAAACACTCCACTGTCAGGATCAATTGCTATTTGGGATGCAACTCTCCACACTGTAGCAATACACAGTGCCCCTTGGCATGTAATTTTGTACGTGCTTCCCCCTCTCCCACCCCACCCCCGAATGCATCTTTTTTGCTAATGTATCAAGACTTGACCACCCAGACTCAACGCTATTAATCTGTTAATCCCCCCAAATTTTTTTGCAATTGCAGTTCTGTACGCATTTCCAGATCAAAGTCTTCAATGTTACCAGACCTGGAACCTTTTCTAGATACAGACCACTTAACAATGACCTTCCACTGACATTTCTGGAATTTTGAAATCAGTGTAAGCTATATCCATGTAACTTGAATTAGGGATGAGCACTTTCAAAACATGACATGTCCATTACCACAGTGCAGCAGCAAGCAGAAGCTTGGTTATTGCAGATGTCCTGTTGTGGCTCCTTGTCAACCCTACCGTGTACAATACTCTACTGAGTAGCACGCATACGCTCTTAGTTTGCCTACTGGTGCTACCTCTCAAGTGGGTGTCGCTGGCCGTTCTCCCAGAATCGCAGAACCATTAAGATGGGAAAGGACCTCTGGAGAACATCTAGTTCAATTCCACTGTTCAAAGGAGGGTCAACTACAACAGGCTGCTCAGGATACTGACCAGCTGCATTTCCTAATATCTCCAAGAACAGAAACTCCAGGGTCTCTCTGAGCGACCTGTTCCAGAGAACAATCACCTTCACAGTAGGTTTGGGGGTTTTTCTCCTTAAATTTACATAGAATTTAATGTGTTTTAGTTTGTGCTCATTGCCTCTCTAAGTTTTAGTGCATACCACTGAGAAGAATCTGGCTTCATTTTCTTTACTCCAAATTCACACATTGGTAAGATTTGCCCCTGGGCCTTCCCTTCTCTAGTTTAAGTAATCCCAGTGCTCTCAGCCTCTCATGTATCAGAGGCTAAAATCCCTTCAGTATCTTCACTGGCCTTGCTCCTGCATATCCAAGTCTCTCTTGCACTGGGCAGCCCAGACCCAGAAACACCACTCCAGATGTGCTCTCAGCATGGCTGAGAAGAATCCCCACCCTCAACCTGCTGATGAAGCTCGCTCTAATGCAGCACAGCTGCTGCTGGCTGCCTTTGCCGCAAGGTCACTTTGCTGGCTCACATTCCACTCGGTGTCCACCAGGAGCCCTGGGGCCTTTTCTGCAAAGCTGCTTTTCAGTCAGTCAGCCTGCTTGGGTGGGTGCCGGGGGCTCCTCCTTTCCCAGGAGTGGGCTTGGCATTTCCCTTTGCTCAGTTCTAGATTCGTCTGCCCACTTCAATCTCTCAAGGCCCCACTTAATGGCAGTGCAGCCATCTAGTTTATCAACCACTCCCCATCAGCAAATCTGCCAAGGCTGCACTCTGTCCCATCATCTTGGTCATCAATGAAGATGTTAAACAGTACTGGCCCTCATATCAACCCCTGGACTACAGAACTAGTGATGAGACTCCAGCTGGACGTCATGCCTGTGACCTCAACTCTTCAAACACAACAGTTCAGACTGTTTTGCATCCACCTCACTGTTCTTTTATCTAACTGTGATTCATCGTTTTGTCAATGAGGAAGTCACAGGTGACACCACTGAAAGCCTAAATTAAAGTCAACAAAACAGCCTCTGCTGTCTGCTCACCCACCAGGTTAGTCACCTAATCACAGAAGACTATCATTGTTCAAGCATGATTTCCCCTTCTAAAGCCATCCTGACTACTCCAAATCATCTCTTGTCCTTCATATGTCCAGAAATACTCTCCAGAATGATTTCTGCATCACGTTGCACACAATCAGTGCGGCTGACCAGTCTGTAGTTCTCTGGATTGTCTCTTGCCATCCTTGAAGACAGGGATGGCATTTGTTTTCTTCTAGTTGTCAGGAAACTCCTCCAATCACTATGACCTTTCAAAGAAGATCAATGGTCTCATGAAGACACCACACAGCTCCCTTGGCACTTGTGGGTGCATCCTATTCGGTCCCATAGACTTGTTTATGTCCAGTTTATTTAAGTGTACCCTAAGTTGATCCTCCACCAAGAGTAAAGTTTTCTTTCTCCAGATTTTCCCCAATGGCCTCAGGGACCTAGGATTCCTGAAGGTTAATGTTACCAGTAAAAGAGTGAGCCAAAAAAGGTACTGAGTACCTCAATCTTCTCCTTGTCCTTTATTACAAAGATCTCTGGAAGCTACTGTATTCAACCATCACAAGGGGAAGAAGTTTGCTCCCTCTTTTTCTTCCTTGATTCACCAACCAACCAAATATAAGGCTTGACTTCAGGAAACCACACTAACATGCTAGAAATTATAGCGTAATAAAGAAAAGAAATCACAATTTTAAGTGCTAAATATTGTTTTATTTCTGCTTATAGTCTGGAATGTTCTTAAAATATAAGGAAAATGAAAATGGGGAATAACAGAAAAAATAGACTGGCATTTAGGTAACTGAATTACAGCATTTGGGATACAATATTCTGCATTAGAAATCAACACAACACTGTGAGGTGATCAGAGGAGTAGCAGCAGGATGGTTATGCAAACATAAATATTTTTAAAATTAAACATACAATGTAAAGATAAAATAGTGGTTTGTATTCTTTGTCTTGAACTATTAACACAAGTAGACCCTCACAAGAAAGCCTCATGGATTTGAGTCTTAGAAATGGAAACACTTTTGAGTAACCCATACTGAAACTGCTGAAATCACGATAAGGAACATCAGAACCACCACACTGACCAGCAAGACGGTACAGAATTTTGTTTCTGACCAAGACCAGTAGTGGGCACTTGGCAGAGAATTAAGAGAGTAAGGCATGAAAGGCTGGACAGTTTCTAACACGACTGGACTAATTTAAATCCTTTTTAAATTCTCTGGTTAGAGAGTCCATAACATTCTTTTTTTGTGTGTGTGGTTTAAATCTGCTTTCTGATAACTTCTTTGGGTGCCTTTCGAACCTTGTAGTGAAATACTGAAGGTTGCTTCCTATTCAAACTTCTCTAAATTCCTCACAATTTTATCAATACGTACCATATTCCCTTTCAGCTCCCTCTTTTTCAAGCTGAAGGGAACAGTGTCTTTACTCACATGGAAGTTGCTCCAGCCTTCTGACCATCCTTGTTCCCCTTCTCTGAAACAGAGACCAAAAATATGGCAAAACTCAAAACGAAAGAAGAGATACGCAAGACAAGATCCACGTGCTGATTTGTGTTATGTAATCTAAGCAGAATGAAACAAAACAGCACGTTTTCACCATGGGTTCAGGTATATTCCACTTTTTCAATTTTGCCTTCTGTCTTTTTGTCTTTATTTATTAATTTTGCAAATAAATGAGTCCATTTCACTGTAACCCCCAATATCCTGTCATGTGCATACAGTTGCTAGGAGAAGGGCACTGTTTTCCAAGTCCACCTAAAAGTGTGGTGTCTGGTTCTAATTCACTGTTCTCCCATGAAGGCCATGGGGAGGATTGCATTTCTTTCTTCCCTATTCCCTCCTTCCTAGCTCATGTCTGCTGCTGTCACACACGGCTGATAGCAGCAGAGCGAGATGGGTAAACCAGATCAAAGAGAATTGTCAGCTCCAATTTTTGTCCATAGCATTGTAATGTAACAAGGAGTTAAAGAGAGTCATGCCATTTTTCAGCATCCACATTTCATAGCCAGTACTTCTTTGCCATTCATCTTGCATTAAACAGCTTCACAACAAGTAAAAACCAAATTCCTTACCCTCCACAGCCTCATTCAGTTAAAAAAAGTCTGAAAGGAGGTAGCACAAGACTGAATCTGGCTCTGTGCTCCAGAGCTGACATCCTGGTGAAGCAGCCTGCAGCAGCAGCAGCACACATAGGAAGAATCTCCTTTCCACTGTGGACTGCTATTGCAACTCTTGACTCAGTCTTTGCGCAGATTTACTCTGGAAATCAAATGGGAATTTATTGTACAGAACAAATGCAGAATACGCAGCAGCAATTTTCAGGTTAGATAACTGAATATAATCAGAGAAGGGAGTTTTGCCCTTCCCTACAGCCAAATCTGCATACGGCGACGGAAAGGCTGTCCTAGTTGCAAAATACTCTGTTAAAAGCAGAATCTATCATCAGAGCATTAAAAATGTTACTTGATATTCACACAGTGAAAAACTTCAAAAGGAACAGTAAAGGAAAATGAAAACAACCTCAGCACCTACAGTATTTAATGGCAGTGGTACTCAACCTATGGAATTCATTCTTCAGAGGCCTGTATAGAGCTTTTATCATGGCTCTGAGTGAGAAATTGTATGACATGCTGGCTCAGTTCTGTTTCTTTTCAGCTATTCTGCAAACTTGTTGGATGATATCTTTCACCATTTCCTTCCATTTACGTATGTAAAGTTTCTTTTTTCCTTCTTGTAAAAACATACAATCTACCCAATCAATTACTTTACCCTAGGACACAAATTGCAGAGTGCCTTTGGATTTTCTTAACTGTTTTTGATGAATTCATTCATCCACAATTTTTAATAAAATTGTCACACGCATTTTTGTATTTTTGACTTGTGTGCCTCTTTGTGATTTTAAATGGCTCCTCAGTTGTTAGAGGTCGAGTGCCATTGCTCTACGGGGCATGTTTTCATTTCGGTGCACGAAGAGTTATGCACGTCAATCTTTAATCAAGATGAAAAGTCCTTCTAATGCTTTCTGCTCACAAGCTCAATGCATAGCACAAGAAACTTACAACAGAATAAAAGTTGTGAGTTTAAAAAAAAATAAATCTATTTTGATATGTTTTCATCTAGCAAATCATTAATAACTTCATGATTCATTCTGAAGGATTTTATTCTCTGAAACCAATGTCACTGTTAACATGACTAGTTCCTAGAGAAAAGTCTGTGTCACCTTGTCAAAAAGCATTTTTATCATAAGAAGCAACTGCTTTTAATAAATAAAATTAGAATGTGCTTTATGGCAGCTTCTGATGAAAAATTAGAAATGAAATTATGCACATGAGGAACAATTCTAACTTCCAGGGAAAAAAAACAACAGAAGCAATTCTGAGATGTAATAAAAAACATTTCAAAGCAGCATTTCACCCATGCAAAATCAATAAGGAAACAGAATCTTGAGCAAACCAAGGCTATAGCTATATATGCTAATGCAGAACATCCCATATAACCGTCACTGGTAACACGTACATGCGAAAGCCCCAATTCATACTGAAGCAGTCCTGTTGATCTAAACAGACAGACCTAAAAATGCCATTCTTTTTTCAGGTTTTACCTAATACTCATGTCTGTAAGTGGATCCAATTTCGTATTTATCGAGGAAGATGTCTTCCGTACTGGATTCATAATCAAGGAAAAAAACCCCAAACCCCGTAACATTTGAAATTCTAGTGATGTTGCTCAGTTTTGAAAACCCAAAGAAATGGAGTATGTAGTGGTATTTTTTTTCTTTCTTATTTGACTGATTTTTTATCTGTTCTTTGTACAAATGACCAGAGAAAACACACTTAAAATTTGCTTTCAGTGTACGAAAATATGCTACATTAATATGCATGGGGTTTTGGCAAGTACTTACAAAGCAGAGAAAACAGGAAGTTTCTGAAAAAGAAAAATAAGAAAAATTGCGTTGAAGTGCAGGGGGAAATTTATTTGGACTATTCACCTAGGTTTTGGCTAGATCAATTTTGTGCAATTCCATTTTCAGTGGGAAAAAGAACAATTAATGCAAAAGTTTCTCGGACCTCTTATCATGTTACAGTAAGATTCACCCTTGTTTTGATAGCAAAAATTGTTTTATTCTTTGGAATTCATTTTTCAACAGGAATCTTGGGAAAACTGAAGGCAGTATAGATTTGCAGAGGTGACTCTTCCAGTGTTGTCTACATACAGAAAATTAATTTCTGGCAGGTTTTCTGAATTCGTAGTTTTGTTTTGGAGTAAAGTTACTAGCAACAGTGAGGAGAAATTAACTGGGTTTTTTTCCTACCCAGGTGGAGTGGATTGATACGCATTATGAAATTCACTTACTTCAGAGAAGAAATTACACTTCATAGTATAGCAAATATTAAAGTTAGCACAGTGCAAACAATCATTTTTAGTCTGAAAATATTTAAGAAAATTCCTATAATATTCCCTCATAAGAGTACCAGTTTTGTTAAAGATGTTTAACTGGTGAAGTCTTCCTTATATATGTTTCTTAACATTTTTCCTAAGCATTTCATATTATATCATCAAATACAAGTATTGAATTAATTTTCTCCCCTGATGCTTCTGCACTTCTGTGGGAACAAAACGATTTTTTCAAGTGTCTCACACAGCTTCCGTTGGCTTTAGTTCCCTCTAAATGTTGCCAACTTGGGCTGCGCAGATTTGGATCCTCCCTTTTGTACCTGTTATTTTCAGGCTTAACCCTAATTTCAGCGTTACAAAATTCGGAGCTATAAATAATTAGCTCATACTCTAACTGCAGAGGAGCTCAGTTAATCCTTTGAGAGTCACATCTTTACGTGCCTGAGCATTTCTTCGATACCTTATTTCCTGTTGTCAGGCTGTGATACCCCCCCCACAAAACGTGCGTGCAAGAACAAGCAATAAATACCCCTCTCTCCGTGGTGGGAAACGCATGTGTCCCGACTGGACGTACATGTGTTTTCCCATGTGAGACTGCCCTCTCTAAAAACAAACAGTGCACGTTTGTCACTGCCGTGTTTTTTCCTTACCCAGGCAGTACAGAGGACTACTTATATATCACAAAACAATAGAGCTAATTTGAGTGACAATCACTTCAGCGGAGTGGCTTTCCGAAGTGGCACACTGAGACACCGAGTTCCAAAGTTAAATGTATTACTGCTTAAAAGTGAATCGCAACGATAACACACACCACAAAGACAGAGGGAGAAGAAAAATACTAAAGTAATCATTCATATGATTCCCAGGATAAAGAGCAAACACTAACTAGAATTACGAAGTACTCATCAACTGTGCTTTCTTATTCTTAAGATGTATTTTGTTTGAGTTGTTTTCCTTTTTCCGGAGGGGTAACACACCGGGTTTGTCCCTTGATTACATTTTCTGGGGGAAGAAACCAGCTCGCCATTCCTGCCCAGGGCAGACACCCCTCTCCTGCGGCCGGTCTCCGGGGGGTGGTGGTGGGGTAGGACGCACAGCATGAATACAGGCTCGCTCCCTTTTCCGAGATCTCACTTACAGCTTCATGTCTGAGGCTGTCACAGCCCGTGCCGATCTGATCCCCTCTTACCGGGCCGGGTTCGGGGAGCCGCCGAGCCCCGCTGTGCCGATCAAGGCCCGTTCGGTTCACCGCGGGCCTTGACCCGCGGAGGCCGGCGGACCCGCCGCCTTCAGTGGAGCTCGTGCACCCCCTACAGCCCAGCCGCCCGCAGTTCACTGGGAAGGGGGGGAGGAGGGGAAAAACCCGACATCCCAATAACAATACAACAATACAAAGAGGGGAAAAAAAACCCACCACACCACTCTTTAATGGCATTTCCTCAAATGATTCCTGTCATCCGGATCAAGTATTATGAGCNCCGCCAGGGCGCCGGCCCGGGCCTGGGCCGCTCGCAGCCAACCTTGAGCTGGCGGGAACTGGGCGATAACCGGGAGGGCACCGTTCGCTGACCGATTGATTGATAAATAAATAAATAGTAAATAAATAAAGGTAGTATTAAAAAGAAGAAAAAACAAAGAAAAATAAAAGAGAAACGAGTTGTCAAACACAGGGCCTCTGTGGGCAGGGAGAGACCTGATCCTTAAACCAGGATCTTAGCACAGCAATGGTGGCACAAAGGGCACAGAGGCTGGCAAAAGCGGCTCCCCTCCTGCTGGTAAATCTAAAACGAAGGCGCAGGGTGTGCTGTCTGCAGACGTGGTGTGTTTGTGGACACTGTGAGACCTGGCTCGGGCCAAACTTTCTGTGAACTGCCAGCCGGTGGGGTATCACCCACGCAGAGTACTGCAGCCACTCACCTCCCATGGGCAGTGATGAGGGTTTGCAATAGGCAGCCTCTTTGCAGGCATCCTAAAGCCACTATCTAAATAATAACTATTTTCCAACCATTTTGTAGTCTCAGTTGCACTGCATAAATCCCTTTGAACTTGATTAGCTGCAGTCAAGTTAACTAGAGACTGGCACAGATGAAAACAGAGAGTATTGTACGGAGACAATACTAAAGTGAAGGAGGCAAAGGTTCAGTGTGAGGGCCAGCTCCGGTTTTTAGGCAAGTTAGATTACAAGTTAGATTACAAATTAGTTTAGTACCATCTTCCTGTTTGCTCTGCTCAGCCCCCATCCCTCACCTGAACAGTAAAGTCTTTCTACCATTTTCATTATAGGTGTAGCCATTTAAATATGGGGATACAGTTCAGACCATAATCCTAATTTTATACAGCCAATTAACAAAATTAGTATCTCTTTTGCAAGCTCAGAACAAATCATTACTCCTGTCCTCTCAAATCCATGAAATTTGAGAATCCATTCTCAGGAATCCATTCCTGTCTGTCTGGAAGAAGTCAGGTTTTACAGAACGTGAAAGGAGACAGAGAAGTCATCTCCATTGTACTGCCTTGCCGGCTGTAGCGGAGTAGCTTTTGTCTTCATGATGATCTAGGGAGACTGAGAACCACCAGAACACATCTCCTGCTATGGTGAGATCCACCACACACCCCAAATTGGGTTTGAATGCTATTGAGCTAAAAAAAATCACCACCACCACCACCAAACAGTGAGAGGAACCATCGAAGTACTCCATCTTCTCCTTACAGTCAGAAAGGCAGGACTTCACATAAGGGTAGCTGGAGCTTTTTCTGCAGTTGAATGGCTCTATATACTGGGGCTTTAGTTAAAACAATAAATACCACCAGTCTCATCATTAAAAAAATCCAGGAGTGAGAATGTTACCATCTCTTATCCTTGGCTTACTGGTACACAAAAATGTATGAAGGATTCCTTCCCTCAAGCAGGCCTCCTCAAGATAAAATTTCTTAATTAACACCTTAATTAGCACTGAGAGGGTATGGCCTGTAGTTTATTGGATCTATTTAGCTCTCCAAGCAGCTGCATTGCTTTTAATCAGCAGCGATGTTTCTCAGAAAGCAAAACCAACACTCCTGTTCCAAATATGCTGCAATATGTTTAATCATATATCTCCTTGTCCAGCAAGGGGAATCCTACATAAAGGCATGCTTTATACTTGGGCTTTTTCTCTTCTGTGAATACCTGGGGTTTATGTTTCTCATGACTGCCAGTAAGAAATTAATCGCAACAGCAACAGCTTGGGGAAGTGAAGAGTCTTGACTCAGTTTCACTGCCTGTCCAAAGGTTAGAGGGACTTAGGGTACTGTTCATGTGATCACAGGGTCTTCACATGCCCAGAGGAAGGCAAGGTGTCTTCAGCAGCCTGGTTAGAAAATGAGTGAAATGTGATGTAAATTCATAGTGCAACACAGCTTGTGTTTTAACTTTTAGTTATCTATGAATTAAATGGAAGACACCGCAATAATGCTTTGTTGTTGTCTGTGTGAGCAAGCCTGTATTACAATTCGGGCTGACCACCGCAGAGAACAGGGGGCTGCTGCTCTCAGCTGAGAGACTTCTGCTCTACCTTTGCAAAAGTAGGACTTGCCTCCTTGTTGCTAGCTTTGGCAGGCTATGCTAGTTCTTAAAGTAGAAGTGAAGTAGGATGCTGTTGGCGGGGTGGCCATTTTCAGCAAAACAAATTACATTCTCGGACTGAAACAGAGCTCTTCTGAAATCAACCGATTTCAATGGGAACAGAACTGAACTGTATTCCTGCTGATAATTCAATGTAATGACAGTCCCTAATTTTCCCAACCACTAGAGCAGTAAGCATGTGCTCTGGTAATTGTCTCCTTTTGCAGCCAAAAAATCCCACAAAGTCAGCACAAGATATCCATATACAGTATGCAAGAGAATAGCCAGCAGAGGAACCTGAGAAGTGCTGAAAACAATCAGAGGCTAAAAACAGAATTAATTTTAAAAATGCTCAACATACTGTCATTTTCTGTGGCTTTTCCAGACAAAGTGGCTAGTACCTCACTAGCAATAAAGCTCTGACAAGTATTAAAATCTATCCAGTCCTTCATGAAAAAAGTTTAATTTCTATTTTTATATTATATTCCAGTATCATTCTTCTTTCACTTTGGCTTACACCACTTTCATTCAGTGAGCAACTGTCCTGACCAAATCAGGGTAAATGACAGAAACCAGGTAACGATTTATAAGGTTGGGTTACTAATCCCATAGGAGTCTTACTTCAGCTGCCGTGCTGAGAAATTGCCTCTCAATAGACCCACATCAGAAATACTGAAAATGTGACAGAAAACACCAAGTAAGAGGGCAGAAAAGAACATTTGAAAGGAACGTGTACTGCTAGGATTTCTGGAACTTTAATAGCTTTCCACCTCAATTTTGGCCATCGTGAACTCGAGCTAAGAGAAAAAAAATATATCTTTTTAATGAGTTTTACAACATGCAAGTTGCTTTATAACATATTACATAATGATGTAAGTGCCATAAAGAAGGTTGTGTGCTGCTCTGTAAAATGTATTAGATCATCAATATTTCTGGTTTTGTACTGAGGAATTAGAAATAATGATGAAGATTAGGGTTACAAGAATTAAAAAAATCCTTTGAATTGAACCATTCAGCCGTCCCCAGGGAAATACTAAGGAATTTGTAGGCTGAGAAAATAGGTAAGTTTATAGGTTCTCCTTAGGTGAAAGAAGTCATGTTAACATCATAAGTTTTATACAAACTTTCCATATGCTGTAGTACCCTCTCTGCTTACCCCCAGCTTTCTTTCCCTCGCACCCTTATTGTGTAGCCCAGTTGGAAACAGATTTATTAAAAATGATCCATCAACTTTTACACAGAAGGGGGTCAAACATCTTTCAGTAGCATGATTCAAAACAGGAATATCCATTTAATCCTCTTGCAAATGACAGGCCAGGAGAGTTTGCATCAGTAAGTACAGAGGCAGAGGAGGTTTTTAGGAGAGCAATCCGTTCACTTAATGCTGTGTTTCCTCAGATTTACCCACGCTCTGTCCCACAGCCCACTTCTGTAGATGTTCTGTGTTTCTGGAGAGGAATGCAGACATCCTGAGCCTCTTCACTTCCACAAGTTTTGTTTTGTTTTGTTTTGTTTTTTCCTTGCACAGACATGTACTTTCAACTTTTAAAGTACCTGCAGGACTGCTACGTATATTAGGCAACCAACAAGCTAGAAAAGAATCTTTACTGCATGGGTCTAGGAAGGAGTCTCGTAGAGTTTTTTGTGTGTTGGATTGGAGAAGTTCAGTATTTAGCTGCTTCTGAAAGGCCAACTTGCCACCTAACTGCCCAAATGCTGTTTCAAATCTGGCACGGAGCAAGCTAAATCATGCCAATAAGACATAGATTTCTATGTTTTTTTTTTAATGGGACTTAGGCTTCAATGATATTGTGCGAAAACAAGACTAAGTAATTCTAAAATGATTGAAAGTGAAAAGAGGGATGAATTAGCTGGCTAAGTGTAATGATTTTCATCATATAAAACTCAGCATGTACTAACCACGAATTACCACTGTAGGTGCACAAAAGAAATGCTGTCTGTTATCTATGGTCCAAGGTCAGGAACCACAGCGAAGCTGTATACGAACTATGTTTGCTTTTCGAGTTAGAAAGCTGTCTCTACCACAAAGATATATGTTCATTATGATGTAATGAACAGCAGTTTGTGTAAGCATGTGAGGTATAACATGGCCTGATGAAATTATATTTCACCCTCCATTGTTTTAATTTAAAATAAGTATGATTTCCAAACTCCTAAGCTATGTTTAGAGTGAAAAAGTAAATTAACATAACTATTTTTAATTGCTGAGTTATGTGTAAACATGGGAAAAGACGTCTAAAGCTCTCAGTGTCTATCAATGAACAAGAAACGTGATCAGACCGGGTACATTTTCCTGTTTTGATAAGGGGCAAAAGTGGGGGTTTTGCCATATTTGAAGCATTTTATGTTGCAAATCTCTAATTTTGTGATGAAAGATGCAAAGAAACTGCGGTAGGTAGAGAAGTCTGACTGATGCTGCAGAAGCCTAAGCATCTAAAATCATCAAGTTAAAGAAGACCTAAGAGGTATAGTGAAGAAATAAACATTAAGTTAGGAATCAGAGAAATAAATCTCTTTGCTTTCAGCAGGGAGTGCAGTCTCCAGGCTGGTATTAAGCACAGGAAGATAAGGCTGCTATGGATATATTCCTCATACATAAAAATTAAAGGAAGAAGGAGAGTATTGAAATGGCTCTTTAATGTGTAGTGTGATTATAAACTTTGCACCTGGCCTCACGAATTTTCCTTCCATAGGTATTTTGCCTAAATTAAATGCAGTATAATAGCTACATACTGTACAAGCTTTAACTCATTTGAGTGAAAAGTGATATAATTTACAGTTTATTAGAAGAGTGAAAACCAACTGAATCGTTAGACTCCTTGAGTGATTCTCCAAACAGGAGCTGTTGCATACCTGTCTTGCGGTTCCTCAAGTCTCAACAAAGTGAAAATAGGAATAGGTTCTTAGATCTGGAATGGTGCTGACATTCAGGTACTAAACTTGATGCTGACTTCATTAACATTATCTTAGACTTGCTCATTTTGTTTTCTGATGAAAATTGAAATCAGACTGCCCTAACACACTAATATTTTGTCTTGCTACCAAGTAACTGATAAGCAATGTAGGTCAAGAGCAATGCATTATTAAAGTTGGCTGACATGTCATTTCTCACCTCATGGTTGTAACCACTTTTATGGATGTACTCTCGACCACTAAAATCCCAAAGGTATTTATTGGTGATTTTGTGTTTGCCATAGAGCTACACTGAAACTTTTGTCAAATCAAGTGATAGGTTGAGCAAGTTTGTGAGTGAGCTGGGAAGTTCTTGCTCCTGTGAGCTTACCCATAAGATAATGTTAAAACAGTTCCAAGTCTTTCCTGTCATTTTTCAGTGAGCTTCAGAAATGCCTCGTTACCTCCAGATATCTCAGGATTTATTTTTTTTAACATACTCTACTAACTATTTAGTACTAGGAAGAAAGAGAGATTCTTGAGGGTGAGCTGAATTCCTTCCTTGGGTTCCACAGGCTATGCTGGCCAGACATGAGTTCACGAGGCGCCTCAGGCACCTGCAGCACACCTAGACACCTTCTTGTGGATTTCCCTTTCTACATTTAAGAATCTTAACCCAGAGCTGAGTCTCACGGGAGGAGTCGCAGAGTAAACTCAACATGGATAAAGTTATATACTCATCTTCTCAGTATGGAAACTACAGAAAAGCCTCTAAGAATCCAGTCTGACAAATGATATTCATACAGTTCAGACATGATTCATATAATGATCCTAGGTAGGGATTCTTTCCTTAAAAGACTGCACCATGCATGGGACGTGTTGCATGTAAATAGGTTTGGTTCTGTCTTGGGAGAGCCAGGAGATGAAATGTGATTCTGAGATTAGTGAATCCTACAAGTTAAACGGTCACTATTCTAGACAAGACACTTCCCAGTTTGCCAGCTCCTAACAGTACTAAAGCAAGTGCTGAAGGAGGAGAACATTTTCTTCAGAGAATATATCCTGCAACAAACGGGAAAGGAAGTACAAAGCAGAAAATTCTGATAACAACAATTTTCCAGTAATAGCTTTAATAGCTAATCAATTAAGTAGTACATGGAAAAGGTTTTCTTTTTAGAAAATTGCTTCACCGTCTGTGATGAGGTATCATGCTGCAGAGTTTGGATGCTTTCCATCTCAGTAGAAGGGGAACCAATGTTCTCGGAGACAGGCTGGCTAGACTAGTCAGGAGGGCATCCAAAATGCAATATATGTACTTGATGCTTTTAAAGGACCATTTCACAAAGCTGAAAATAATTACAAGACATATCAGACCAGAGGAAGAAATCAAAGTGAAAAACGTAAATGGCAGTTTGGAACTGTTTAAGAATGTTTTACTAGATGTCCAAAAAGCCAGAATTCCATATCTGACAGAACAGGCTATGTGGATTTAAAAAACAGCCTGGTTTAGTGCGGAAGTGAAGGCAGCTGTAAAGAAAGGGAATAAAAAAATAATATAGAAACAAGATTAAAGAAAAGGGGAGGAGAAGTAGAGAGCAACGAATATAAACTAGGAACTGTACAAAATGTAGAGAAAAGCAAAGAACAGAAGAAAAAAATAATAAAATCAGTGACCAAAAGAGCTAAGGACAAGACAGAAGAGCTTGCGAAAGTAACTTAGAAATAAAGAGAATCCTAGTAAAGGAACAGGCCATTATCAGATGGTAATGGGAGATGTGTAAATATTAATACAGCAATACTCTATATTGTGAGGAGAAACAGGGTGAAGTATTAATCAGATCAGGATCATGATCATGATATATTTTCCATCCCCACAGTAATGCAAGAGAATACTAAAAGGCCTGTAACATTGGGCATTTTGAGATCAGTGTCTAAATAACTTGCTTCCAACAATTTGAAAGCATTAACTTGCTGGATTATTATTGTTGCTCTTCAGTAATTCTTAAAATATTGCGGTTTTCCTGAAGGCTAGAAGAAAGTCAGTGATGTACTGATATTTTAAAAAGGAAAATGGGATGATGTCAGTAACTGCAGGCCTGCTGTCATGATAATAACTGGAAAACGATGATGGGATGGCTGATAGGAGACTTGATGTATAAAGAATCAAAAGAGAGTAAAAAAACCTGCTCTCAGTCAATATGGGTGTACCAGAAATAGATCTTATCAAGCTAACTTAATATATTTTTAATAAGATTACAAATTTGGTTGCTAAAGATAATCAAGTTGATACAGAGTACTGAGATTTCAGTGAGACATTCCACATATTACCACACAACACTTTGATTAAGAAATGAGAGCGATACAAAATCAACATGCAATATATTAAATGGATTAAAACCCGCCTAACTAATAAGTCTCAAAAAGTACTTTTAAGCAGAAATTATCATCAAATGCCTGTGCTTCTAAAGGGAGTCTGAGAAAGGTAGTTTTACTTTTTATTCTATGTATATTTTTATCAGTGACAACTTTAAATAGTAACTGATAAAGTTTGCAGATGACACCAAAGCAGCAGGTACAGGAGATAATAAAGAAGACAAGTCACTGCTGGATCTGGATCGCTTGGCAATGTGCGGTCATTTCAGTGTAGGCAGCTGTAAAAACCTACATGTACTCACGAAGAGTGAAGGACATATTTACGGGATGGGGGGCTGTACTGTGTACAGTGGTGATGATAAAAAGGACTCGTGAGGTGAAGGCAAGGTCAATGGGAGATAATCAGCTGAACAAGAGTTGCCAGTATGATGCTGTACCAAGGCGAACAGAAATTTGATAACAGAGCACTCCTTGATCTACCAGACGGAAGTGTAATAAGATCAAAGCACTAGAAGTTAAACCCTAGTAAATTCAGAGTGAAAAATAAAAAACATTTTCTGTTGCGAAAATATATGTATCTATTGGAACGACGTTCTAAGGACTGATTCTCTAACATATGATGTTTTAAAATTTTGTTTGGTGACTTGCTTTTTTTTTTATTAGGTTTTTTTTCCCCAAAAAAAAGAAAAGAGCCAAATAGGGATGATTCAGGGGCAGCTTATGTTGCACAGAAGACAAGACAAAATCAGCTAACTCTGTTATTATTTCTGAATTCTACATGCACTTGGCTAATGCCTTCATTCACACTTTTAGCTACTGAGGGTACTATCATTCAAGTCTAATTCACCTGTATGAGAAGGATTTTGTTCTTGTCAGGTAACGGCAATTAATGCAGCTCTGAATAACCACCATGGTTAATCACAAATACTGTATTTTCCAACCTAGGTAGGAATTTAAGTGTCAGTAGTGCTACAGGTGGCATTGTTCTAGCAATTCATTGCAGTATAAATTGAAAATAAATAAATACTAGAGTTCATCAAAAGCATTATGGTCTCTTTTTTTTCCATTTTAAAAGATTAGCACTAAAACTGGGGAGCTTTGTTGGCTTCTTTGGACTGTTTCTTGGGGTCAAGTCGCTCCCCAAGTGCTTGAAAAATGTGTAGATCGTAAGCACAAGCCTCACAGTAGACTTTGTCTCTTTAAAGTGCTTTGCTCAGCTTCCAGTTCACAAGCCTGTGCTATTTGACAGCAGGAGACAACTCACTATCTTCCCCTCCATCCAATCAGAGAAATTTGAATGTGAACAGTTTTCCCCAGAAACGGTAGGATCTTTCCATTCTCTTTCCAAGAGTGACCGAGTTCCTACTCCTCGTTAGTTCCTGGGAAATCACAATGCCAGCCCTGTGTAAAAGATAGCAGCTCAATATCTTTTAGCATGGCTTCATTTAAAAATTTGAATCAAGATCCAAATTAAGCTTCTCAAATAAGGAATAAAGTTTTAATCAGCCACAAGTACTTTGAGTGTTATTAAAATCATGACCTATTTCCCTTATTAAAAACAAGAGACTGAAAGCATTTCAAAATCATATTTAAGCCTCCTGCTGACATTGCTGTACTGAAATATGATGGGGGTTTTATTATGTTACTTGGCTGTGTGTTAAGGGACATTACTGACATTCTCCATAGTATATAAAATTGAGGAAACAACTAAAAATATTTTGGTTACCTCTCAGACTTGCAAAAAGAAAGCATTAAAAGTGAACAATTTTTAAAGCATTCTCTTATTAGAAACAAAATTAAAGTTGTGTTCAATCTGCTATTTCAGCCTGCTATCTCAATATAGGGTGAGGGGAAATTAATTATATTTCTGATATCTGGAATCAATTTAAATAGGAAAAAAAGATCTAGAAGGAAAGAAGATAAACAATCCTGAAATGTCAGTTAGCAATCAGATGTGACGTAAACGCCAAACAAGATTCTGGGGGTCTAGCCATACCGTGCCTTCCTCTAATACAAATGAAAGGTAATCCACAATTATGGGCTCTAATTATTTAATAAAATGTTTATTTGTATTTCTAACTCTCTGGATGAAATTCAATCCCCTGCACTCACATGAAGGCAGAGTAATTGGGGGTCTATGCAATGGCTGTGTAAAGGGACTGGTGAGGTGAAATTCATCCTTCCCAGTCTGAGGCTCACGACTACTCCGCGCCGCTCCAGTTCCCCAGCCTGCTGCTCTCGCCTGTGCCTTTGCAATGCTTGGCTGGGAATGGCAGTTGCGATCTCTCCATGCACTTTAGAAGGCTCGGAGCTGTTTCTGATGTCCTCTGAGTGCAGTTTATAACCTCTCTTACCCTTCCTTGACTGAGTATCTACCCAGAGAAAAAGGTGCTCCATACTGCAGAAGGGAGTTAAAAAATATTGAGAAAGGAGGACATTTTCCTGATTGCACCATGGTAGATGACACTGGTGAGGTAATGGCTTGGAACATCCCTGGTTTTCCGGATGTCAGACATGAGAGCAAAGATCTTTTACATTCAGTCACAAATGGAAAGGAAGAGAGACATCTAAACAGAAAATACCAGGGATATTTTTAACGTGAATTCCTTCTCTATATGTGTGAAAGACACCGAGTCTTTATTTTGGTATATGTCTGTGTAAGTCAGCATTCGTTTTTATGAATATTGTCAGAGAGAAAAGAGAGAACAAATCTATAAGGGCCTCTGTTTGTGTGTGTGTGTGTTATTAAAATTGCCAAAGTAAAGAAGAGCTGTGGAGATGGACTGAGTGGTGAAGCTGGCAATTTCCATTGACACTGTCATGTAAGAAGAGATTTGAATAGAAATCACACCCTTTTACACATAAAGTTGTTGTCCTTTTTGCCATAGAATATGAAAGAGTTAAGGCAACATTTTGGAGGCTTTGGTGAAAGTCCTGGCCTAAGTAGTCGATTGTGTTATCAAGTCCACAAATTATAGGACATTCTTGTTATCTTGTAAGAGTGAGACTTCTAGGCCAGATATTATTTCCAGAATCACACAGCATTTTCTCTTTGAGTTCAAAACCCCCATACAGCAGCATGTGAACTATGGCTAAAAGTCTGAACAATATCTTGTTTCAGCCCATGTGGAAGAGTTCTAAATACACACTATCGATGTTCTTGCAAATCTCTTACAATGATCTATACATTTATATTCTGCAACAAATAAAACACTTCTATCAGCCCATCAGAAGAAAACATTCAATTAGACCATTTCTTTTAAAGGAGACTTACATTTAAAGCTCTTAACATGGATTCCCAAATCTTCAAAAAATCCTTCTCCTTCATTAGAAAGAGTGAAGGGGAAAAAAAAAAGTGACTGAGTACTTTGAATGAAGACTTTGAGCAGGCCCTTCTTAGGAAAAGTTGTTTCTTACTGAAAGCCTTGGTGAGTGTCTAATTACTTCCTTTAGAGCCACTTTGAATTGAACCATAAGATTCCAATGTGTATTGAATTTTAATTCTACTTATGGGCTCTGCTTCCTTTGATTCTGCATTTCTAGCAAGGGGAGCTCCTTACACCACATTAATCATAATATATGGAAGGGCTTCTGTGTTTGCTTCTGCAGTGCACTAAGTTGTCCCTGAAGATAAAAAAAAATCCCCCTTGGAAGAAAAATCTCATTCTAAATGAAGATTTAAATTGAAATTATTGGAGAAGTTAAGAGGAAAAGATATGCCCAGTAAAATTAGAACAAGCATTTAAATGGAAGAGGGTATCTTTAATTATTTTCTTCCTTGGCATAGCAGAAAATCCCATGATATGATAACTAAGGATACTTTGGGGGGTTAAGAGCCCAACAGCAGAAAAACTAATGGGATTTTTTTTTTTTTTCAGATAGAGGTTAAAGTGATGGTGCTGTAAGTAGGCTGTCAAACTATCTCAGCTCACCATCTGCTACATATTAATTTACAATAGAGAGATAGGTGAAGTGGGTGTTACTCTTCAGGAGCTATATAAATGTGTAACTTTCTCAATTAGCATTCACTTCAAATGAAGAATAAAATCCCAGGAATCTCAGACCACAAGCCAAGCAGTATTATGTTTAAATGGTAATAGTATATCTATAATATGCAGCTAGAGCTGCAGTGTATTGCCAAGAACAGAGTCCAAAAGGCTCAGCTAAGCCGTTTACCATTAACCTCCTGAGATTGTTTTGGTTAGGTATGCAAAATGGAATAGAAGATATGTGTTTCCAAAATGCTTTCTTCTTTCTTTCTTTCTTTCTTTTTTTTTTTTCTTTTTTTTTCCCCTTTGTTTTCCATGGAAATAAATGTTGTACTTCTAGTTTGTGGGAAACTATATTTTCTTTAAAAGCATTAATTCCCAGTTTCAGCAAAATCAGATCAAGAAAAGGAAACAGCTACTTAAGCAAAACATTCTCTGCTTTCTCCCATTTCTGTGTGAATTATATACTAGTTGAAGAAAAATAGAGGCGAACTCTTAATTTTTTGTGTGTAGGGAGCCAGCAGCTACTCGTAAAATTGGGAACAGGGTTATCTTTCTCACTGTAATAGCAACACGGAGCCCTATCCCATCTCCTGGGTACTTGTGGGACTTACTTCAGGCTAATTCCCTGCTTCTCTGCATCAGACTGAAAATCATTTTCTTGATCTCAGAGGAAGCAGTTCAAACACTGGTACAAGCACACCAAGTGTGGAAATGTGGGCTGTGTACGGTTTATAACTCTGTTTGAGATACCTGTTAAAATGTGGTGAGCTTCTTCTGTAATTAAAAGGCCTAATCTGATATAAAAAAAAAAGTCTCCCTTTAAATTCATAGATATTATTTTCCCTAGTCTTTTCAGCATTTACTGTAGCGCGAAATATTGGTTAACACTTAGCAGTGCTTTAGTGAAAATGCTGATTAGACCTAGGGTAGTCATAGCAGACCTGGCCTTGTTCTATGTAGAAAAAGATCTTAAATCTGAAGGAATGCTCCATCCCAAGTTAGAAGCACATTTATTTTCCTCAATCATTCATTGACCAAAGGGTATGGGATTTCCCACCATACCAGTCTTTTCCGTCCCCGTGGCCTTAAGTTTCCCCAGACAGCCTCTTCCCTCTGCTCCCTTGAGGGGAAAATACTAAATTCTGGGAGAAGTAGAGCCGTGCTCTGGCTTTCCCGTTGCCTTATCTCTGGTGCAAAGCCAAGGGGGTGGTGGTGCACAAGCATCAGAAGGCAGAAGGCACTGGTCGTGGCTGCCGCACTGTCTGCGGCGGGGAGCGTGGGGGTACAGCTCCTCTGCAGACAGCAGCTGCAACAGCACGGTCCACCTCGGAGGCAAGTTTCTTTATAACACACAGCCATCTCCTGCTAAATGTCCAGAGCAAAGGTGGTATGCTCTGCCATAATTTAAAGGACCGTGACATGAAGAAAGGGTTATGATGTTTAACTTATAGGCCATCCAAATGTTATAGGCCCAAGCAAGTTCCTATTAGCAATAACTCAAGTCCACCGAGGAGATTTGACATTCAAAACTGATGAGCACTAATCCCTCGAGCCCGCTCCGACCCAGCCACGCTCAGGCCACTTGGTAACCCGAGTGACCCAGGAGTCAAACCATGATAACCCTCTTCAATTTAAAGAGCGGCTTCTCCCCATCTGTCTGAGTTCTGACTCTGCACAATAAATTTCCCAAAGAGCATAAAGAGCCATCTAGTGTATATCAAATCAATATCATTGTGGCTTGCAGCGATATCTGAGGCTACAGTTCACAAAATAAACTAGGCCAGGGGCTGGATTTCTGCCCTTGGCAATCAATCAGACTCACTGGGTCATAGATTTTAGTGTAAATTAACACAGCAGAAACAATCACGCTCCCCAGATGATGATATAATACAGTATTTGCTTTTCTTTTTCCCCCCATTTCATTGCTCATGCTCGGCGGCTAAGCTGTACTGAACAAGAATAATAAAAAGCAATGATTAGAAAGGTGGTGGTAATCATAAAGCAGAACATTAATATTCTCCTGACAAATGTATATAAAATGCACATAAAATATATACACAATATTAAAGGGGAAAAGGAGAGGGGAAATGGCATTAAGTCACTGATGTTTCAAATACTTTTTTTTTTTATTAAGAATTTAAGACGTGATCTTGTAAATCGTTGCAAGTGGTGATCGTTTTCTTTCATTACTGGATTTGAACCCAAGGATGCTAAGTGCTCCGTTATTGTCTTCGTATACCGCTTCCCATACACGGTGGGGAGCATGCTGACAACTCCTTTCTCCACTTGCCATTTGGGCTTTCCCAACATTTACCTGAGCATTGCCAGCACTTTTCCCCAGAGGAGGTTTGATTTTTTTCTCTTTAGGATGTCATTGTTATAAGAGAAGAGGCACCTAGTATTTCATGACACCCACCTTTACGCAAATCTCATCTTTTGAAATTTTCTCAGGATGTGCTACATATGAAAGCCTTGCAGGAATTACTATAATCTCTAATTATTCAATTGACATAAGACAGTGTATTGTATTTTCTGTCAGAGCCTCAGGAAGAAATGTCAATATTTTCAGCATTAGCAGGACATTTTTTGAATTATAAACACCCGTCTTGTAATGTTATTTTATCTCATGCATCTTCCCAAAATATTTTACAGAAAGGAAATGTGATACACATAAAGGAGACTAAGTAGGGTTCCGTAATTTTTGCAAAGCGAGCTGGATGTTTATTAATGCAACAGAATTTTCTGGTAAGCAACCATTTTATTCTTTAAGTATTCAAACCTTTACATTACTGTTCAGATAGTGTAACTCTGGTCAGAATGTATTTATTTGCAAAATATCTAATTAGATTATACAAACAATATTTAGTTTAGATATAATAAAATACTAATCTGTGTACAAAAGCTACATGGTATGGATTAGAACTGTGTGCAAATAATAACTACCATGCAGGAGTGGTTTCTGTTGAATAGTCAGAATAATAAGATTTATCAAATAACAGTTATAGGCAGGAATTAATTTCTTAGATTAATTTTATCCACTATTTTCTGCCAGGAGCATAAAGAAACAGAAGCTTCAAAGGTACCTCTCTTCTGAGATGATTGAAGGCAAACTATGCCTCCTTTAGTGACAAATCTACTCTTCTGTTCTCTGACTAAAGAAAGGAGCTGGATTAAGAGGCTGCGGAAGGGGAGCATCCCTTGTGTGCTCTGCTGTGTCCAGCTCAGGAAACTACCTATGTAGTTGCCAGAAAGCCAAGATACAGGGTAGAACTGAGGGATCTACTACCACAACGATGAGACAGATATTGTCTTTTCTGTGCAACGGGGACGCCAGCTGGACTAGCAAAATATAGGCATTGCAGTGCTGCGCAGTGTCCCTCCGTGATAACTATGAAGGAACCCCCTTTCTCACTGTCTCAGTTCTCATTTTATTCAGTAGATACTTCCGATGTGGCTGAGGACTTGTCCACGGAGAGAAGAAAATTTCTGAGAAAGATTATATGAAGTTTACAGTATTAGTGACAGGCAACTGAATATCTTGTGTAAGATAAAGCAACCTCCTTCCCCCCCAAAAAAATGACAACTCAAAAGCGAAAAAAACCCAACCGAACCTAGAGGCTGAAGTAGATTTCCTTTCTTCATGATAGGCCACCCAGGAACTGCTGAGTTACAATCTCTTGTGAATTATTATTTTGGTTTTTAAGTTTAAATTCCTCAGGCAAATTTTGGTTGTATACCACTGTATCAGTTGGTGTATTCCACTAGATTACCCATTTTTCTAAAAGCTGTTGTAGGGCAAGATTACCTTGAGATAGTAACCATCTTGTGTTTGTTCAGGGTAATTGTATGTTTAGCTTAAGTAGTTATTTTTAATTTTTTTTTTAATATCCAAAATGTAACAATTAACTGTTGGTACTACGTGGAAGTTACTGCTACGTCTAAACTGCTGATTTTTACCTCGTTTTTAAAAACTTAGGTACTCATATGTAGAGAAATATACCTTAAAAGATTCATAGGGCTCCACACTCCATCTCAGAAGGAAGAACATAGAAAATGTCTCAGCAAATTTTATTTGACCCTTTGTGAATCTGTTTTATGCTACAGACCTTAATTATGTAGTGACAGGGTATTTTTTCATCCGACTGCCTCATTCAGAGCACAGGCTGGATGCACACAGGAACAGAATTAAGAACTCACAAGGTACCATAAATCTCATCTTGCCCAACTTGCTCTTTCTGGAGTTTGCCACCTAAGCATCATTCTTCTGACCTATTTTCAAACACTTTAAAATAATAATTTTCTTGCCTCTATATATTTCCCTGCATTTTGTCAAAGTAAAGCAGGTCTTCATTTAATGGTGTCTACATGAAACAGCTCTGCATCTTTGGAGTGCTACAATGATAGTAATCCCTAAGTAGGAAGCTAATGCTATCTGTCAATATGCTGTGCTGAGCAACACAGTAGGCTGTATGAGAGGTCTGCATTACATCATTCATGGACTTTCCAGGCTTGTAATGTCCTTTCAGTGAACCTGAACTGAGTGTTGAGCTTATAACGAAAACTGAAACCCAGGGAGTTACTTGTGGTTTAGGATTTTTGCACAGCTTCAATATATACATACTGGGAGTCATTGCAATAGGCCAAAGATGTGTTTCAGCCACTTGTGAGGTAGTAATGTTAATAGGTAAAAAATTTGCTTCCTAACATAAAAATTCTTCATTCTTCCATTGTAGAGTTTTTGTGTTGCTGTTTTTTTGGTGTGGCCTTTTTTGCTTTGTTTGTGGGTTTTTTTGTTTGTTTGCTTGTTTTTTAAATGAACGCAGTGTCAGACATGTAATATTTTTTGCAGTTCTCTAGTTGTAGAAAACAGGCATGTATTGCTATGATTGTAATTATAGATATTATTCTATGGATGTGTGAATGTATGATTCTCTGTGTGTTTGTCTGTATGCCTGTGTATAAAAATAATAAAATATTCACTGGGCTACAAGAAAGAGGGGGAAATGACAAACAAATCCTACAGTCCAATGGTCAGGGTACTCCCCTGGAATGTGGGAGAATCCAGCCTCAGTCCCTGCTGAGATGAATGTTAATTACGTACTGGAAGTAGAGCACTTCCAGCGGGAGAGATTAAGAAGTACCTATTCACTAGCCCATGGATTAAGTCACCTTTGTGGGAGATTTGTGTTCAGAGACAATTGGGATTAGATCCTAATTCACTCAAAAGGTGAGTGCTCCTAGGTGGTAAAGAGCTCATCTCCACAGTGCAAAAGACGAACTCTCCTTCTGGCCACTGGATGAGTTTTGACCTTGCAAGTGAGATGGGCAGAAGCACACCTTGCTTTTTAAGCTTGTGAAATCTTGAACATGAGACTAGCATTACAACTCGGTTCTAGCAAGGCAGTGACAGCCCTTTCTATGAAATTTTGAGGTCTTGGAAGTTTCTCTGGCAGAAATAGACATGTAAGAAATGCAGATACCTCCAACATTAAGGAAGGTGATGGTGGGATAGCGTGGAGGAAGGAAGACAGATGACTGGGAATCTGAATGTTATATTTGACTCTCCTAAAGTAGATGTTTTTTCTGTATTCTCCCTTGAATTCCTGGCAAAATAGTGTTATTTTTTCCCCTTTCATTTCCAGTGTACACTTCTGGCCCTGTCTTCTTCCCAGTTTTCCTTGCCACCAGCATTCCATGCCTGACCTTGGAAGTCAATTGCTTTAAGGGACAATTTTGTGGGACCTCTTTGTGATAATACTGCCTCGGAAGTTGTCTTGGTGTAAGGCTGTCCTTAGCTTTCAGTAGACCTAAGAACCATTGCCTTTGCTTACTCTGGGGTAGTCAAATGTCCATTGTGAGGGGTCCCAACATCGTGAGTCAAATGGCAAGTTGGGAGAAGGAGTGTGCCAGGAAGCAGTTATTCCTTCTCCCACACGGCTGGACAGCAGCTGCCATGTGTTCATTCTTTTTACACGGAAGTCAGAAAGCTTTCTCTCTTCTAAACTGTTTCTGTACTTTCTGCTGCATGAGCAGTTGTTGAGATCTGTCTCCAAGACCTTCCTACCTGACTTCCAAATACAGCTGTAGAGAAACTATAATTATATCTAATGAAACACCTTGATACATATGTATTCTTTAAAAACAAAAAGGGCATTCGTCTTATTTCTTAGATTTGGCATCCAAAGGAAAACCTCATAAACCCAGACTGAAGACCTGAATCTGAAACACAATGAAAGTCCTCATATTTCTATCAAACTACTCAGATATCTCTCTTCTGTGGATTTATTTTTAAATTCACTTTAGCATTTAAGATATTCAACTGATTAATGGAAAATAGTTTATCCAAATGATATCTTTTGTTTCCTTCTAATCAGGAAAAGTACTTCTTAAATTACAAGAGAAAACAGTTGCCAGACTGGTTAAAGCCAGGTATATCTTTAAATCTTGAGAGAAAACCCAAGGCTATTAGATTTTAATCCTATTTTCCAAAATTTAGTTCTCTTCAGATAATTCCGGTAACCTTAGGAAGGAAAACAAATGCTATGTTTCTTACAAGACCCGAACTTCCAATAAATCATTTGGGACTGAGGCAGTGAATGAAATGCCAAACTGGGTTAATTTGGGGATTGGCCCCCATAGCTAATTTGACAAACGGAACTGAAATTAAACTGGTAGTTTTTTCTATGCATGCCATTTTTGTTTGGTGGCTGTAAGTGTTATTAGCATGGCTTGTTTCCTTCATGTTACTGCTTTTCATAAAGTTAACTAGTAGAAATGATGCCAAGACAGAAAAAAAAAAACAAACCAAAAACCAAACCATGATTGGTTCATGATTTAAAGTAATAAAATGATACAGTGTTAAAATGGCAGCAATCCGGCCCTTACAAAATTGACTGGTGCAAAACTAGACTATCTGGTTACAAATTCTGTGCAAAATATAAAACAGGATAGAGAAAGGCAGATTTGCCCATTGTTTTACTGAATGTCATAAACAACAACTAAAATTCTGGAAAGTAATGCTCTGCTTGTTTTTCTAAGTAACATTAAAAAGCAGCTTAACTTAAATAGTATACCATGAGAAAATCATTTCTAATTATTTTAAGTAATATTTAGATCAATTCATAGTAATCTTATTATCTTTCATGTTTATGTCAGTATTAGATTACTTTCATGTTTGTTTAAGCTCTTTTGCTTTTTAGAATGTCGGTTTCAAAGGCAAATTGAGCACAGTTAAAATAATCAATGTCCTTTGTGGTTTCAGCATATGCAAATAACAACAACAGTTGAAAGCAATCTAGTGCTTTCTTATACAAACTATTAAGCTTTTACTGAAGAAAACCAGAATTATCTAGCTAATTATATCATTCATTACTGCTACCTGCATATAGGCAGTAACTTAGTCTATTAGTGAAAGAGATATGCTATGGGAAAGAATAGCAGCTGGGCAGACTCAATCCCTGTATGGTGTTGCTCAAAAACATGTTCTTTATTTGCTCATGTGAATGACTAGGAGTAAACGACATTCTGTTGCTGAAATGACTGGATTTCACCTGGGAAGATCTGCATTCACTTTCTTGCTCTGCCACAAACTTTCTGTCTGACCTTCAGCTGATTTTTTCATTGTTTCTTAGCTCTGGCCTGGAGCTAAGTGGAGCTGAGGATTCTTCCTTCCTCCTCTCCTCTACCTAGAACTAGACTGTAAGAAACTTGTGGTGGGGGTTATATCTGCACTGTGTGGAGCACTGGTGTAGTGGGCAACCTGGTGGGACGCCCACCCTGGCTGCAGCCACGCTGCCAGGTTGTACAGTGAGTAATGATACTCATCCAACAGGCCGTCTGTACATGAAAACACTCATTAGCTTCACTAAGATTTCCATCGGAGCCATAATTGCAGCGGTGAATTGCTGACAATTCCTCAGCATGGGTCACCTTCCAAAATGTTTAATGGGAGTGAAAAATACCTGAACTAATTGCTAGTGTCTTATTCTTTGTTGTTGTCTCTTCACTTCCTCCTCCTGTGTTTTGTGCCCAACTTGTGAAAGGCAAATGAATGCTTTGCTAGGACTCTAGGGACTCCATTGCAGCAAAGGAAGCAATGGTTGCAAACGGGTGCAAACACTCAACAGGGCGCTCTCTATTCCCAGTCTTCTCATTAGTCAAAGTCGAGAGAGGTGCCTGGGAGTTATGTTGTGATTCCTGACGGTTTATGCATCTAGGATGTTTACTGGCAGAAGACACCAAAGCATGTCAGGAGAGGGATGAATTGCATGTCCAATGCCCAGCTGAGCTTTTTCCAGATCCAGCAATACAAAACCTCTATGAGGTCTGGTCTAAAATTTTTTAAAAGCCAACCTACAGGTGTTTTCCACTTCTCCATCTCAAATGTAATGTTTCCAATATTCATGTGTATTGAGATCTAAGGTTTCAGATCACACACCACTGAAAAAACAGACGGAGGTCTCGATGTGTGCAGAAGATCTCCCCTTCTTCTGAGAAGGGCCGTGCAATAACACTACAGATGCTAGAATCTGACTACTCTGGATTAAACTCCAGAAGGATTTCCTTCTCACAAAATTGGGAGTGTATCTGTTCCCTTAGTTTCTCACCCACATCAATATTCCAGCCAGTTTGCAGGAGCCATGGCCATGGGACTTCAAATTCACAGGCCTCCAAAAATTATCTTTGCTGGGTAACAGTGGGATAAGGAGGCACAGAGGAAAACATGGTGACCTAGGCAGATATCAAAACAAATGAAAATTCAAAACACTTAGCAGAAATAAACTACATGTAGAAATCAACAGGCCCACTTAACTATGAAAATGCAAAAAGGAGAGATTTTTAGAAATTGTGTGTTCATCCTATTTGCTGTAATGTATTGTAGGAAAATTAGAGATACCATGAACTACTCTTGAAAAATCATGAAGTGAGACAGAGGAGAAAAAAGTATATGAAATAACCCGAAGACCAGATTTTTCAATAGCCAGTCAGACTAGAAACAAGTGGTTATTACTACAGAATTCAAAATATGTAAATCAAAACTTTTTATCATAAAATATTTGTATTATGTCAAGAAAGCAATCTGAAAATTGGAAAATACTGATTTTTATTTTTTTTTAATACCATGCATGCAATTTGAACTTAGGAAAAAATGCAGTCATACTTAACTTGATATGAATGTTCTAAAGGAAAAAACCTAGAGGGGAAAATATATAGATACAGGAGTCAAAAGGAAACTATATTTATTATAATAACAAATATTATTTAACTGCAGACTTAAAGGCATACCGAAAGGTAATTATGAAACAGGGAACAAAGAAAAATGTATTCTGTGATCTTATTGTTCTATATGATAAAAGGAGGTGTACTTAAAAGAGGTGCAGTGTTAGCAAGCCCAAATAGTCAGAAAACTTGAATCTATCTTTAAAACTACAGACTGCAACAGTGCATTTGAGTGCTGAGCTTCAGTGGAACCAAGAATTTATTTCATGTCTCAAGGAACAGCAACCAGCAGTGAAATTCCTTAAAGTAAATTATCAGCAGAACAAAAGTTTTAAGAGTTGCCAGTTCTCATGATTTTGTTGTAAATATTGAACTATTTATTGTTTCTTTCAAAGTTTATATTCCTGGAGTCAGATGTTTTCCTGAGAATCTCATCTGACAATTTACACCCCGCCCCCCCCCCCAAAAAAAACAACCACAAAAAAACCCCCAGAAAAACAACCACAAAAAACATTTTTCATGTTGAAAGTATTTTTCATTTTTATATACATATTTTTTTTACTTCAGTCTCATGAATTCTGAATGCTTGCATTTGGCAGTGAGGGAAGATTAAGAATTCTATAAAAGTTTGTTTGAAAAACAGGAGACTAAGAAGCTGGTTAATGGTTAGCATATAATTTAATAATCAGCCTTCATTCCAGACAAGACTAACTAAATGTTGTATAACAAAAGAATGAGGGAACACTCGATTTCCTTGAAACGCAAATTTTAAACAAACACAAGGAAATAATTTACTACTTTTAAAATTATTTCATGGGATTCGCTGTTGCAGTACATTTTGTCGTAAATAAATACTGTAATTATGCATATGTTTATTATGTATAAAAGTACAAACAGCCATAAAACCATAGTTTTATTAAGACTATTTTCTGATATTGCACTAACTAAGGTAAAACTAGGAGCATTAGTCGTATTTACAAAATAAAATGCCCCATTAGTCTCAGAGAGAGTGAATTATTCTATTGTGAATGAACTGGGGAATTATAGGTAATTGTTTACGCATTAAATGCTAAGCATTTATCCCAGCTAATGTCAGGTGTCCAGCTATGTTATTCCTGTCTTATTTCAATAGTTAAAAAAAAAAATAATTAGCAGTGATTCAGATGTAACATGTGTTGACCTGCACTGTGAAGGTGGTTATTCCTCTCTACTAGAATGGGTCTAGCTTGCTAGCTTAGATGGTTTGACTAGAGGACCTCTTGAGGTCCCTTCTAATCTAACTTATGCTTTGAATTATTCTATGTTCCTTAGTCATGTTAGCTAAGAACCCAAAGGCTTTAACCGCATTAATGGTTTAGTTCAGCTCCTGAAACTTATCTCCCACTTTTCTCCCCATTCCTGTGCTTTAGTTCACTCTTTGACAGACAACCTGGATGAAAGAAAACCATAAGATGGACCCTGGGAGGGCACTTATAGAGTATTACAGTTGCAACAGGGCATTCAGTCCATGGGACCACACCAGATCTAGTCCAAATTAAAACACCCTGGAAACAAGTACAGTGACGATGCTGGTCCTCTGCACCAACTGCTGTGCTCCACAGACACGCTCCTACTGGTCTGTGTTACTTCTTAATGCAGACATAGCCAGAGCTGGCAGTACTGAATCCAAGCCTCCAGACTCAGTGTATGAAAAAATCCACAAAATACAGACCAAACATTCCTACCCAGTCTGAAACTGAAAGTACCAGCTGAAAGTGAAGTGGATTTACTCCACTAATGTTTAGGAGAACTCCCGGTCTGTTTGCGCACAGAACAGTGCAAGCACCAGAATACTCAGTCCTTTAACAGAGTTCATACAGGACCACAGAAATAGTTTGGAACAATTTTACTACAGAGTTGTACAGTTTTCAAAAGATTAATTTTTCTTTTTTATTTATTTCTCTTGGAATCATTACACAGGCTCTGTACAACTAGTATAAATAGTGTAAGTATCAAGTATAAATTTGCTTAACCTTCTAAAACAGACATTATTCATGCAGAACACATGGACAATTATTGTGAAAAAAATCAAATATTGACAGCATTTGAAATAAAAATGCCTCATATTACCAGCAAGACTAATTACTATTTCTGATGAATTTCCTATTTTTAAACGGCGCTATCCACAGAAATAGATTACTAGATATCATGCATAATGCTAGTAAACATTTGAGATCACAGGCATTCAAGCTGCATCTGAAAAAGTCCATGCTTACTGTTGCTTTTCAAAAAGAAGCAGTAGTGCTGAACATCTTACTATTTCACCTCCAAAGTTACTGGACCGTGTCACAGTAAGAGCAATCAATATTGGTTAATAGGCCAGATCTGTGTTATTAGTATTCTTTACAACCTTGACATACTTCATTTTATGTACAGATTGCCTATGAAAACTTGGGCTTATATCTTGTCTAGACAATGCCTTACATGGCCATTCAAATTAATAATGTGCCAGAATTATCCTATGCTTAATGCAGCTGTGCTCTGTATTGACTCTGAAAATTAAATTTACTTCATGGTGCCTATTGACAGCTGGGTCTCAAGCATATTTAATAGATTTGAATGAAGTTTGGGCTATGGCTTATGCCTCCAAGCAAAATGTTGATAGCTAATAATTTTCATTAAAAGTGAGAGTGTTTATCTATAAACGTTGCATTTCTCAGTATATGAAGTCAGCATAAAAAGAAGCTCACCTTTCAGTTCACTCAAAGCACCCAGAAGGAATCAAGAGAAAAGACAAATAACCTGTTTGCTGTCTTTAAATGCAATTCATTGGCTTATTAACAATGTATTTGCAAATATGTGGTAAGGGAATCCTATTCTAGTTGAGAAAAATAGCTTTAGTTCCAAGAAGGCAGAGACAATACCTCAAGTTGCATCTCAACATAATGAAAAACCTCATACATAATATATTTATTGACAGCCCTGGAAATTGGACTTCTTTATTTATTGACAGCCTACATAAGCGTAGGCAGTGTGAGTTTCTCTCACTGCTGAGCCAACATACTTTTCACCTGGACAGAAGAAACTACTTTTTCTGAAGAAAACAGAATTTATTCACGATATCCAGTTGGTTGTTTTTTTTTTTATTATCTATGAAATGTCAAAAAAAGGTGAAAGCCAGTACCATTTTTTCTGGTCACTTTTCTATTCCAGAATACGTTCTCGAGAGACACCCAACAGAAACAAATTTTGCTGACTACAAATATGAGACTGACTTCTGCCACTAAATCTACAGGTAGACAGTTAGACATCTAATTTCTAGGAAAGCTAAAAGCCTCTCAATTACCAAACAGCTTCCTTTTTTTCTGAAAGTATCACTTTAAAAAAAAAAGTTTGAACATTTCTGCCATTTTTAAGCACAAGAAGAGTGAAAAACATGCCTTCTAACTTTTAAGTGATAATAAACTTTCTTGGACAATATGACAAGGAAAAAAATATTAAAGCTGGAAAATGGGAAAATGACAGGATAGACCTCCATAATATCAGGCTGTAGGTCTGCAGTACATTTTGCACAAGACTTTTGCCTGAACTTAGAAAACAGGCAGCTTAGAAAGGACTGCAGTGGGCTGTAGCAGAAATCAAAGCAGGCCTAAAATTCAGATGCAAATGCCACATGCTTTAGCAGGCTTTGTGAAGGCCATGAGCAGTTTACCTTACATGCAGCAAAACCATTTCTATTTAGGACCTTCCAAAACATGTTGTGTGCAGTAGAAATCACTGAAAAAAAAAATTATTTCTTTTTTCGCTTGTTTCCTCTCTTTTTGCTTCAGAAAACTCTGTGATAAGACGAAAGAAGAAAACGTACATATAATAGATGTCATATCTATACAGATATATAACAAAGAAATGTTACATGTACATACACACATATATAGATACATGGAGATACACATGCACATAAACATACAGAGTAATACATAACCCAGAGAAATGAAACAGCGAAATGCATCGCAAACAAAAACAAATATGACACCTGGCTCGGCTTCCTAGGAACTGTCAGAGACAACTGCAGTCTCTGACTCACATCACAGACAGCAACGACTGAAAAAAAGAGAGTAGTATTTTGATGTGGAAGAATGTTTAAAAGATTCATCAAAGTTGTGGGGTATAATGTATATAAAGATTAAGGATGGGCAGTGACACACAGGGCAACACACTGCTGAACTGCAATTAAAAAGAAATCAAGAAGCATGACGTTACCAGCTGGCACATCCTCCATAGGAGGGAAATGTTGTTGTGATATTCCATGGTCTTAAATGAGACATGTGCTGTGAAGCAAATATACAAAAGCTTTGCAGATAAGCTTAATTTTCATGTTTTCTTCTTTTGGATGGTTCGTCGTAAAGTTCAAATATTTTAGGGATCGATAATGTCTTTAATTGGAAATGTTGTTTTGAAGATAAATTCCTAGAAGATTCTTCCTCTTGTACTTTCCACTGAATTCACTCCTGATGAGAAGAAGGGGTTTGCCTCTGCACATAAGGAAATTAGATTATACCCCATGAATCTTTCATGCACCCCAAGATTTGAGAGATCTGATTGAATTTAAGAGCTTTTTAAGCCAGAATCCCATGACTGCAGCTCCCTTCTCTGATGACACAAGCTGACTACAATTGTCTTTCCTTCCACAATATTTTTTCTGCAAGAAACTGCAAGAATAGCGTGTCTCTCTCTGACAACAGTGCTTGGATATGTCTTTTATCCTCTGTAAGTTATTTTGATTGCTGGCGGTCCTGCTATGCGTTTTGCCTTTCCGACAGTCTGCACAGACACCAGTGTTATGCAGAAGTCCAAAGAGCACAGACTCCTACCACTTTTGTACTGAGAAGAGATATTTGTAACCTGAAATCTGTGTTTTTTCTTGTATTAAACAAATCAAGAAACTGTTGAGGTTGATCTTACTGGAAAAGGAGCGACTTTTAACCCATGAAGACAAAAGTGAATCTCTTTCAATACTCAAGGTGAAACACCAGTTGGACAATATATTCTCATTTTGATAAAATGTTGATATTACTAATGGTGCTTCTTGATGCCAAAAGTTTCTCTTCCTGTGACTCTAAGCAAACAAAAGAACAAAGACTGTTTCAGTAACAGTGTCAGAACTGTCCAAACTGTTCAGGTATGGTTTTTCATTCTTAAGATGAAACCCAGGAAACTCAGCTAGTCTTCACAAACACAAAAGAAATTCACCATTTGTTTCCTTTTTATGCACTTACCTTCAGAAATGTATCAAACCTTTCAAAATTGTCTCCCTTTAAATTTTTGCCACTGCTAACAATGGATGAAGTATATTATATAAAAGTGAAAATGTGTCCCGAAAGAATACTTTAACAGCAGATTCCCCCCCACACACCCTGCAAGTGTCAGCAGTTTTTTTCCTCCTTTCCTTTCTCTTTCTTTTCCTTCTCTCTCCTTTCTTTGCTTTCCATGGGAAAAAAAAAAAAGCCCTGTAGTCTTTTGGGGTTTACCTTGTGATGGCGTGATTCTATAGATTCCACATGTTTTAAATGACAGGAATTGGCAATCATATTTTTGGCTCATAAGTAATGCGGGTTTACAAATTTTACACAATAGCCATACTGTGACACTCAGTGACTTGAAATTTTCATGGCACATGTACTTTTAAAGTAGAGACAACTAAGACATTCCTTTTAAGCTATTTTGCTCTTCCATAGCTACAGAAAACAATAACTATGAACTTTTAATTAATTTCTATAATACAGATCCTGATAACATCCACTCATGGGCCATTTTTAATTTTGAAATAAAAGAAACTAAGTAAAATAATTTCCTAATAGCTATAATAGATTCCGGTTTGCTAGAATACATAATCTAATGAACTGCTGATGGCACTGGAAATTTTACTAATTGTGAGCTGTTTTTTCTTCCCCCTCTCTACTCCCAGCACACCGGCTTCCTGGACAAACCAGGATCCCCACCACATAGGCAGGAGAAGATGAAACGACTGATACAGCCTATGAACAATAAAATGGATCATAGAAAATGCATCCTGACCTCCTCTTTGGATTCTGTAATCACTTCTTTATCAGCAGATTCCCACTGCACAGCTACATTTTCTATTTGAATTTTGCCTGTAAAATACAAGTCAGTCACTGAACTGTGAAAAAATAGTAAATACATATATTATATGTGTATCTGATATGGGACAGATTTCAATAGTTTGGGGAGGACCTCAAAGGAAGCTGGCACTCTATGTAGGGGCACTCCTGTAAAACAGTGACTAGGACATGTGTTGGTACCTTGGATCTTCTAATGAAGTGTGCTTTTATATCCCTTTAAATCCTCCTAAAAATTAAGTATATTGTTTATAATTTCACCTGCATTACTTCCAATCTCCAGATGTATTTTATTTGCATAAGAGTTCCCAGGAGGGCTTTGCTATAAAGAAGCCTTGCTGAACAAATTACAGAACTAATCATTTCTTTAAACAGACATTTGTAAATAAAATAAAAGATCTATACAGTATGTCAGATGTGAAAGGTTAGCCACTGTGCACAATAACAAAATAATTTAATTTTAAATAAATGACTTTGCCTTAATTAATAAGAGGTGAACTGAGCCTCAACTCCCAGCATAGTTAGGGGAGAATACTCACACAGATGCCGAAAAGCAGAATGTAAAAAAAAAAAAGTGAGGCTGAAAACTGCTTTCCCTTCATTAACTAGTGTGAGCTTAAAGTTTCTGCAAGCAGGGGAAGCTCTTAGAGTCGGCTCTGGAGGCTGCTTTATATGACAGGGAAGTGGCTATAAAGGCTATAGAATGGACATGTGCTTTATTTGACCTTTAGATGTGGTTCCCATCAGGAAAGAGACCTTTCACTGGTAGCAAGGTGGCAAAATCAACAGGATTAAATCTCTAACTGGATCTAGAGCATCTAGAGGGAAGTTCAAAGACACCTTTGAAATTCTTTTTCTTTTTTTTTTTTTTTATAGTATCTGTAGCGGCCAGCACAAGTATCAAGTTTAAACCCTAACATTTAAATTGCTACATATAGGAACAAAAGAGTTGACAAAAATCCCTGTGAGTTATCTATCTTGATTACTTTCCATCCTGAAACTTTTTTTGGGAATCATTATCATGACTGTCATTTGGAACTACAGTCACAGTCCCTTAAACAGGTTCACATCTGACTGGTGATTCCTCTAGGGACTTCCCGTAAATCCTATAAACTCTTCAGAGAGGCAGAATTACTCATGTACATAATTATCTGAGGGACAGATAATTATCTAATAGTAGTTTCTTTTAGTCTGAAGTTTTAAGGCATTAATTGATAATAGTAACGGTGTATCCCTTTTAGTGGAATATTATTGCAATTGGCATAATATGTGTTTATCTTTTATCTCCCAAGGCCTGAGGGACAGAGGGAGGGAGGAAGGAAAGGGCAGAAAAACAGTAAACCGGTGACTGCTCTTATCTTTGACATGCTGTGAATAGACAGGATATTAGACTAATACCCACAAAATCACAGATAAATGATTATCTTGTCTTGATTACTACTGCCCTTTAACAGGCTCCTCTTTTTAGCCAAAGACATTAGTTCTAATTTATTTGACACAAATTTCAAGGCCTTCTGCCAAGAGGAGAGCAAAAGCTTCATGAAAATGTTCTTAGCATAAATTTGGAACATCACTTGTAAAATGAGTCGATAAAAAGAAAGAAAGGTCTTTCTACTGAAACCAGAGGATCTCCCAACTTAAAGCAGTTCTGGTTTCTATATTTTACCATGTATTTATAATAAAGACTTAATTCACCTTTGATGTGAACTTCCTAGCAAAAGCTGAGGCTTAGAGACTGTCTATATTATAAGCACTTAATCATAAAGTACAGTAGAGCGCACTTCATACCTTCATATGATTTATTTCCTTACAGAATAACCTTTAGGAACAAGAAGCCTTTCATTTTTTTTCTGTTGTGTTTCGGTGCTAATTAATTTTCAAGAAGAGTCAACACTATTTCAGCTGCCAGGGAAATTATTTGCCTTGCCGTAGGAAAATGCGTCACTGTATTGTGAACCTCACTTGTTATTAGCGGTGTTCCTAACAGCCCCAGACGTCAGTGAATAATGTCAGTGTTACTTTGTTATGTGTATTTTAAGAAGCTTTTTTATTTTTTTCCCAACTTTTTGGATCCATTTCTGCTGAGTGATATGTGCTATCACTTTCACAGTTACACAGGCTTAACTTGGAGCAGTTAATGTGGCTTGAGTTTTGTTTGTTTGCTTTTTTACCTTTTTGGTACTTCTAATGTCGAGTACATAAGAACCGGATGCATTAAAACGTATATTCTGCCCCTCTTATTACCAAGGGTCCCTGGTTGAGAAGGAAGGTGCGTGCAGGGGGATCTTCCCGCCCAGCGGTGGATTTGCAGTTACTGCAGTTATCGTTTTCATCTTTGTTTCAGCTGGTTCTGTTTTGTGTCATTCCTAAGCGGCTTTGTGTATAATGAGGCTATTGTTCAGTAACAGGAAGCCATGCTGTCTCTCCTTTTGGCATAGCTTGTTTGGGCCCTGTTACCTGTAGTCGTTCTCATATTCAACCCACTCTAAATTTCATCTTAGAATTATGGAATAATTTGTATTGAAAGAAACCTCATCTAATCCAGCCTCCTGGTCCAAGCAGGGCTAACTTCAAGGTTAGATCATATTGATCAGGGTCTTGTCCAGCTCAGTTTAACCATCTCCAGTCTCTAGTTTTAAAAAAAAAAAACCTGAAGTGGGAATTCTTCCAAAGACACAGCTTAGAGAGACATAGTGGCTACTTCAATGTTGCTTTCCGTGTTCTTGGAGCTGCAGCGGAGGACTTCAACTACTGGTCCTGGAGTCGGAGGACAAACACCTCACCCCTGAGGACTCGCACCTCGAGGCCAAGTGATCACAACATCAATATGATGGATGAGCAAAATGGCGTTTATTAAACTGCGTCACAGGTTTATATACTCCCTTTATGGGGTGTGGCCACTGTGGGGCTCTGTGCAGGTCATAAGGGTGTGCCTAAGCTCACCGTACAACGCAAGATCTTCCGAACGGGATTCCCTACACTTCAAGGCAACTAAATCATTACAGTATGACTTCTCCGTATATGCTGTTCTGAGTAGGACCAAATCAATAATGGCAAACACTTTAGTTAATATTATCTGAGTATTTTGCAAATACGAGTAATTTAGTTAGGGCCTAGGAGGAAAAGAGTGAACATTATTAGTTTAGTAAGAACCTTTGGGTAGACTACTTGTCTTTTTTTCTTAGGCCTTCATTCAGAAGAAGCGTTCATGAATATTCTCATCAAAGCAGTCTTTTCTCCAGAAATGATAAAATATATTTCTACTCTAGCCTTGATTCTGAAAAGACTCAGATGTCTGATTAAATTCAGGGACTGAGAGTAGTTCCACTGAAATAATCCAGCTACTAAAAATCCCTATGAAATTAAATCAAGGAAATAGTTTTGAAACCCTTAAATATAATTTCTACTTTTATTCATGGAAGGTAAGAATGATGTGACTAGAAAATAACAGAAAAGTAGAGAGAGATATTTTAATTCTTATTTTCTAAATCGTGTGCAATTTTCTTTAGATAGTTTATGACATTTTCGTCAGGCTTCTGCTACAAAGACCAAATTTAGGTACCCATGAACTTGGTGTCATTTTTGCATGGACCCAAATCCTCCCTTGCTTACCTACTGAAATTTCCATTCACTTAATTGGAAGGTCTCTGTGCTTAAGAGGTAAAAACTAACTGAAGAGTTATTTTCAGAAAAAAAAAAATAAATCTGTTTAATATTTAACTCAAGCATTTGTGAGTAAGAAAGGCAATTTACTACAAATGCTAACAATAACATGTTAACATTGAGACTTGTCATGGTTAACGGCTGGAGTTTTCGAAGACAATTGTTTAACAACCTTGTGCAATAGGAAGCAAGAGGGTTTGGAATAATATTATTTATTTGGATTAAATACCACATAAGTGAAATTTGCCTGAAGTAAAATTACACTGAATAGAAAATAGAAGCTGAACTGATCGACTTTAATAAATCTGAAGCTTGAACAATCAAACCTTAACTGAAGAATACAGAGGAAACATTCATCCGGTTCTTTGTTAGAGATTCTTTTTAGAAATTTGCCAGAATAGTCATAATAAGAGGTGTAATTAAGCAATCAGCCTTTTCAGAGATACATCTGTAATAACTGCCAACAATGAAGTGTCTTATTGTGGATTATCCTTCATGTAATTTAAGAAAAACAACTGTAATTGTAAGTAAAGCTTATGGCATCATACCTCATGTTTACACAGGTGTGATGTTGTAAGTTATCAGACTGAAAGCTTTCTGTAACAGAAGAACAGTGTAAAAATACCTTACAACATTGCCAGGAGTAATTGGATGGTTAACAAACAAGTGTATTCACCTGTCCAGAAACAGTTCTGCATGCTCTCTGTGGAATGTCTGCTCTCCAACACTCAAATCAAATTGCTTTGAGCATGAACCTTTTTGGACTCTTCTGGCTGGACAGTTTTGCATTGTTGACAAATCTACTGCCACTGGGTCCCAAATATGTGCATGGGCCATGCAGCCTATGGTGGGATCAGCCACGCCACATCATCTCCTTTTCTGTCAGTGTTTCTTAACAGGGAGAAGTGTTTCTGTTGAAGAAGTTGATGCCGATCACATGCAGGGACCCAGCTACCAGCTGGGAGCAGCAACTGCCACTGGCATCGCTGAATATGCTGAGAGGCCATCACCAATATCCATTGTCTGGGAACTGCCAGGCTGACCAGGCTGAGGAAGATGGCAACAACTCAGGAAGGGTGTCCAAACACTTAGAGCTCTCCTCTGTGCTTGTCAGTGTGGGCTGGAACTGGTAAGAAGCTCTTTTAGGGTGAAGAGTGCTTGGCCGTCATGCAACCACTCAATCACATCCCATTTCTCACCAGCAGACAGCACCCACTTAGTCCGTACTATTCCCTCCTTCCCTGCTCAGCTTTGCTGGTGCATGGTATACCTAATACAAAGGATACCTCACTGGCATCCTTCCATCTTGCTTGTAATTGTGTATACCACCTCCTCTCCATTTGTCATCATGGAAATTCCCTGGACAGCAACAACTTTGGTGAGAAAGCATTTGTATATTTTTTGCTGCCTCTGGGCCATGCTATAGAGCAGCTTTGAGCTTCCCTTCTCATCTAGAGTGGAAGAGCCTGGAGACATAAAAGGACATCTAGAAATACGATCTTTACCTATATATATTAGCAGCACGGGAGCAGAGGACCATACTTTTGGAATCAATATTTAAGAGAATCTCATTCACTGGCTAGTGCTGAAGCAGCATGGCTTGGTTTTTAGTCTGTTGACACACCATCCTTTTTAAAGGTAAAACATAGTAATAGTGGCAATTAGAGTAAATGTTCTTGCATTCTGAAATGTTAATTTTTGCAGGATGCTGGCCTTGAGATTGTTGGCAATCAGTCAGCTGTCCCACAAAGGTAAAATAAGATATCCTAAGACAAGATATGCCACTCTGTTCATGTGTAGAAATAAAATGTGAAGCTCAATACTTGTAATATTTCCATTAAAACAAACAAACAACCCCTCCCAAAAAAACCCACCAAACAGCAACAAACACACACCTAATTTAAGCACTGTGACATTATACATTCTTGACTTTCAGTGATTAAAAGATTGGCTGGTCCTGATCTATGGTACTAAATCCAAATGTGTAAACCCATGAAGTAAACATAAGTATTTTTCTATTATCTTTATATTATGTGCAAACTTTAGGCCAGCTTCTCAGCTAATGTACTTTAGGTCCCACTCCCTCAATGTAGATTTACTCTTAATACCACTTTGGGACTCTGTCCTTATTCAAAAATGTATTTTCAGGGGGTTTTGTTGCTTTAATTTCTAAATGCAGGAAAGAATGCAGCAGACTCATGGGAAGAAAGAGTTGAAGCCCATCCTCATATTTTGTTACTTGTGTCTGAAGCTCTTCTCTTCCATCTTTAAAAATATTTTTATATTTTATAAATTTAATATCTTAAATATGATACAATTAGGCAAGCACTTAACAAGGTAAATAATTCCTGTGTACTAATGCACACACACACACACAGATGTAAGCATTTGCAGCCTTCCAGTCTATTACCTCTTTGCTCTCTGACCACCACTACACCCAATTTACATTAATTCCAGGAAGAGGTGCAAGTATAATGGGAAACAATGGTAGAAGCAGTAGGATTGTGTGTTTAAGGGACTCCTTTTGTTTGTGATATTGCAGAACTCACCAGGCCAGGGAAAATTGCGAAGGACTGGCTGGATTATTTAGCACTTTTAATTTTAAATTAGTTCTCTATTGATATTGTATCTGGGAGTCCAAATCACAGATTAAGAATCAAATAATCTACAAATGCAAAACAAAGCTGCTATTTTTGCCACAGAAGGTTTACAGGGCAAATTTAGGTACCTTCAGTGCTGAACTGACAGTTAAAACCTCAGTATTAAAGACCAGATTTGTTTTGATCTTCCCACCATCATCTTTGTGAACAACACATGGTACGTGGTTAGAGCTTACCAAAAAAACCCAAACAAGGCAATTAAATACATGGCATTGCATCCTTTTTAACATGTTTATTGTTCACTTGACCCCAGTCAGGCAATTAAATCTGATAAAAATCACTCTGCCCCTCCTGAAAACTCCTGGTGCACCAGCCTGGTGTCATGGGTGATCTGAATCTATGATGCTATAAGGGTAGCATCAGCTCCTAACCCTAGACTGAGACAAGAAAGGGATCTAAGATTTCATTAGTTCAGTCCATTTTTTCCATGTTCTCAACATAGCTTAAAATAATTCATGGAAACTTCGTGGGTCCCCAAATCTAACGTGCAGTCTGTATTCCTAAACTTGGAGAGTCTCTCTTGGTGGGAAAAGGAGGTGAGAAACTGGAAACTACCTACAAAAATGTTAATAAAATTGTGGAAAGAAATAATTTGTTGTGCATATGTTGTTGTATGTTCTTTTAAAATATTTTAATAACAACTAATTGGCCAGTTAAATTAATATGGTATACGGAGCCAAAAAATTCCAGGCATGCGAAAATAAGCGGTTTAACTACATCATGCTGAAGTGAAGAAAGAACAACTTGCTGCACACCATGAACTATGCAAATGCCAACAGTAACAGAGAGCGTGCATAAATGGAACACGAATAAAGGATCATAAACAGTAATTTAAAAAAATGTATAGTCTACAGTGTTCTGTTTCAAGATTAGGTTAATTGAATGTGAAATGTTAGTTAAGGGAGGAAAAAGGGATACATTAAGATTCACAAATCCTGAAGATAAGTGAGTTAAGGAATACTGGCATAACTGTAAAATAAATTTGACCCAAGAGTATGCAGATAATCATAAGCTCCTTTATCTTCTGGACCTTTGGGTTTACTGCTTTATTTTTTATTTTACTGTTTGAAAAATAGATTTTAAGATTTACATACTTGCCACAGAATAATATCTTAAACATGTCTGGATAAAATTATGACTTCGAGGAATTCAGCCATGATAGGCCTTCTATTGAAAAACCTGCCATAACAAATTTTAATTCATAATTGTTATTGAATAGCAAAGACAGATTTAATTATCTCCATTATTGACCTGTTCTAAGCAAGTACTTTATGTTATAAATCCACACATTATTGCCAAAGAGCAGGCTGAATGCATAAATTCTCTGCCAGTTCTCTCAGCAGGTTCTTTATGCCACAGGAAAACTTCTAAAGGAATAAAATATGTCCAGCTTCCTCCAGCTCACCTAGCTATAATGCAGACACAGATTTGCCAGGGTTGCAGGCCCATAACAAAATAAAATGATTATTTGGGGATTCAAGAGGGTTAAATAAGTCAAAACCCAAAATACTCTATAAGCCCAATTAAAAAATTCAGTGGTGAAAAAGCGGTTTTGATTGGTTATGGCACTGGACATCAATTACACAGGAATTCTTCAGCAGCTCTGCCATTCAAACCCATCTGTTCCTCAGTCATCTAAAGGAGCGATGACACTGTGTGAAAACAGGTAAAATGTGGGATTCTTTTTCTTTGCTGGAGAAAAGAAAAGGGGGATATAATAGCCACAGTGACCTTGGAACAGGACATTTTCCGGGGAATTGATGACCGCCGTGGACCATCAACTCTCCCAGCTAGTCATTAATCCCCAGGAAATGCCCTGTGTCTGCCTTGTTATTGCTTAATTCAATTATTTGTGGTTGTGGCATTTATTCTGTGAATATTTTATTGCTCAATCTGCTCTCTGTCTTACCTCTGCTCCTCTTAAAGTCCGTCTCACTGGTGCAGACTGGCTCAGCTCAAGAGCACCTCATGTTTACCAGAACAGACTGCAGTTTACACATTTCTGTGTGCCTGCCATTTCATTAAGATATGATAGCTAGAATGGAGTAATAAAAAGTGTACTTTTCTATCTATCTTAGGAGTTTCATAAACTGTAATTACCAGACAATGTAGGTGGAATCAGGTTTTACTGGGCATATACACCGCATATATACAAGCACCATAACAAAAACAATTGATCCTGCTATTTGAAATGTCATCTTTATTCTGAGAGATTTTTAGGCGTGCCAGAACAGTAGGATGCTACAACAAAGGTAGGAATATAGAGTGGTGTGATTACTTTTTGTTAGTCTGGCTTTTTCTCTTGCCTTGTATCACTCTTGTTCTTATTTCTTGTTCTGAGGAGGCATCATGTCAAGTCTTGTTGTCTCCTCCTCAATACTGCACCTTGATGCTTATTCCTCCCCTTATTTCTGGCAGTGGGACTGTTCTGTGGGGAACTAGAAAGATAAGGGAGGTGTATTTTAAAAACCTCCAGAAAAAAACAAGGCTAGTTTTAACCCCTGCAATCCATTTCACCAAATAGACACACAAATAGTTGTACCAGCACAATGGAGGGACTTGTCTGGAGCCAGGAAGGAGTGGTGAGGAGTAAGGATGGCTTAGCCAGCCTGCCACGGAAAGAAATGCTCCTCTAATTACAGTCTGAGAGTTGTATTCTCTTCTACACTAAAGGCCTTCACAGTGCTTTGACTGTTTGAAGGAGCCATTAAACAAGTCTAAATATAATCTATGTTTATGTTACTACTAACGTGGAAGAAAGAGGACATTTCTGAAGCGGTTGAAAAACATAGGTATGCAAATGGAAATTACTAGACACCATCTGACCATTCAATCACAATGTATGCAAAGAGGTCCATGGGATCGAATGGAATGTGTGCGAGAGTACTGAAGGAGTCGGCCAATGTCATCGAGATAACACTGTGCCATCTTTTAAAGCTCATGGCAATTGAGCAAAGTTAATAAGAACTGGAATAAAGTTAGTGGGAAGTGGAAGAAAGCTGACAAGAAGCCCATGAAGTTCAACAAAAGCGAATGCAAAGCCTCGCTTCTGGTACAGAGTAACTGCCCACACCAATACAGGCTGGGGACCAACTATCTGGTAAACAGCTCTGCAGAAAAGGATCTGCAGATCATGGTGGACAGCAAGTTGAACACAAGTCAGCAGTGCAGCAGCAAGGAAGAAGCAAAGATAAGCTGCATCCCGGGCTGTACTGCAGAGATTGTAGCCAGCAGATCTGGAGAATTTATCTTTCCCCACTATTTGATGCTCATGGAGACCACACCTGGAGTCCTTTGTCCAGTTCTGGTCTCCTCAGTACAATACAAATGTTGACTTATTTGAGTCAGTCTAGTGGAGGCACCAAAATGGTTTAGAACTGGAGCATGTCACATATGAGGAGAGATTGAAAGAACTGGGTTTGTTCAGTCTGGAGAAGAGAAAGCTAAAGGGAGACCTTATTGCAGTTCCTAACTGCATTGATGAGAGGATGCAGATAAAAGAGCCAGAAACTTCTCAGAGGTGTACCATAACAGTCCAGAGGCCACAGATACAAGCTAAAACATGCAAAATTCTGATTAGATATACAGAAAGTTATTTTATTGCGTGGGTGGTCAAATACTGAAGCATTCTGCCCAGAGAGGTTGTGGAGTCTCCATCCTTGTAGGTGTTCAAGACTTGACAGGGTAAGACCCTAAGCAACCTTTATCAGATTAGACCTGCTCTGAGCAAGCAATTCCTCTTAATTTTAATTATTATGTGAGTCTATGATGCCAAAGCCATATTTGAAATAACATGAGGACAACTTTTCAAGCACAGGTACCTAAGTGGTACGGATATAAGAAACACCACTGGGTCTAGTGTATCTCTTTCCCTTTGTTTACTAATAGGCCATCCCCAGGGATCAAATCTTGAATTATAACATTTCCATGAAATTCTGCATTATCAACAGTTAAAAAGTTCATGTTAGCACAGTTCAATAGTTTAAAGACAGCTACCCTTGTATAGCTTGTCACTGTAGGCAATAACATATTGGCTATAGTGAATTGGCACGTTGACATGCCACATGCTGTAGGATAGGAAAAGCAGTAAGGTTTTATATTTGCATTTCTGCTATACTGTTAGCCTTCAGAATCATAAGATTCAAAACAAGATTTCATTTTTTTTCCAAAACAAACGGGATTTGGTTTTGCTTTCTTCTGATATCATTGTCACACACAATAAAATGCGGGAGTTATTTGATAGGAAGTAACATTATTTTGCATCAAGACTGCATAGTGTTTGAGTACCTAATTTCCTTGAGATCCTTTGGTATAGTGCCTAACCTAATTTTTTTCCCATATTCTATTATTTTCTTGCTACGTGCAACCCAAGTGATGGTCTCTACCCCTCCCACGCAACCTTTCATGGTCAGAAGAGTCAGTGAACTAGCTGCAAGTGCCGTCAGAAATTTTGTAATTGTAATGAAGCTGTGTGGGTTTACAGATACAACCCTTATCTTTCTCATAACTTGATGAGTGATAGGTCCAAGGATGATTGTCTGGCCCATTCCATTTCATACAACTACACAGACAGACACCACGGAGATGTGTGATTCTGCTCATTCCAAAAAAATTTCAGTTCTGCCTGTTAAATGTTTATAATCTCCATTCTGCTAACTTCATTTCAGTTTTTTGTTAATATCATTAAGGAGGCCATGTATCTGAAGTATAGGATTAGAACTCAGAAGATTTATGCTCTGGTATCAACTCTGCGACCGATTTGTGTGTGACTTCTTGCAGCTCGCTATGCACTACTTCATTCCCTAACCTGAAGAAAACGGAAAAAATAAAACATTGCTCATCCACTTTTAACCTATACGTGCTCTACTGCTGATTTTCTTTTCCAGTTTTTGAAATGTTTTTGTTGTTTATAGACAACAAGCGGGAAAGCTACACATAGGAAGATGCTATTGTCAGAACCAGTTTGTGACTTTGCTTCTCAAAGTATTCAAAAAATAAATGTAAAAAGCATTTGTAAGTCAAGGTGAAGTTTCAGACACAGACACATGACTGCCTATACACACACAAACGAAATAGTTCCTAAATTCTTAAATGCTGCAGTCCTTTGATAGCATAACCATAGTTAATGTTGTGTCAGGGTTTCCACTATAAACCCTCTATTTTATAACCAGGCAATAAAATTTTACCCCAGGCATGAAGTACCAGGTCTCAGCACAGCGGCTGACATTTTTATATGTACACGTTTTCACACTCTTAAAAAAAATAATCAGTTTAGCTACTTTAGTACATGCGAGTATAACTAATATAAAAAAACTTTAAGATACTTTTCAGGTGAACATAAATAATGCACATACACCCACGCACACATACACAAATACACGGGTAACTCCAAACAGCTTCTCCTTGTTACTGAAAGGATGCTGGGGAAAGATAATACAGATTCTTCAACTAGAAAACATGCATTCATTACTTATGTCTAAAGAAATAATTGTATATGACCAGATATTTGATTGAAAGTTACTTTATTCAGGGAAATACGAGCCCTCCCACATGGCTCTACCTCCCGCACCACCAGCAGTCCCCTCACCCCCGACATGATACACTTCATTAAACACAGAAGTGCTTTGTTGCATTAGGGGGTTTAAAAAGAAGTGGAAAGGTAGGCTCCTTGCACTTCCTATGAGAAATGAACATCGACTTCCTCTAAAGAAAATGTAAATGGATTTGCTTAATTGGACTTGGGGCACTGGAGCAATTAATAATAGATTGTGTCATAGTAAGGGCTTTGTTTATATTTAAAGCAATAAATTACAAGTATTAAGTTTATATTTATTCCAAGTTAAACTCATTTGTAATTGACATGTTACTTAGCCCAAGGCTTTTAAGATCTTTTAGTATAATTAAATTAATAGAGAGTTATAGATCACTGTATGATAAACAAACAGCATGGACTTTAATATGACAGATATACAGAGAACAGGCCATGTAAGTAGATCATTATTATCGGTTTTACCTTCAGCAAAAATACAACTGAAATAGCAGCAAAAGATTCAGTGCAAACAAAGGTAGGTGCAAGGATGTTTTGCAATAAATTTTCTTTTCCTAACTTAATGGTTAAAAACGTACTTACCAGTGTGAGGGAGTATTAGCCACTAAAGCAGGCTTTCCCATCCCACCACTCCATTATCATTTTGTTTCTTCCACTCTCACACAAAATACTTCGGATTATGTTTCTGAAGATGTGGCACTACGCACTAAAACTTTGAGCACACTTGATTTCCAGGGGATCCTTCTAGCCCTTTGGCTCTCCACACAGAAAGGTTAATTATATGGTTCACAACAGACCCTTGCTGAAACAGTTAATAACATCACTAATGGCAGTCATAGAGCCAAGTGATGAAGATCCCACACAGGCCTTGGCAACTTATTTCAGTGTCTAATAATCCTGGTTTTTGACGTCTAACCAAAAATGCTTGGTAAATAGAGCTTGTTTCTTCCTGTTTACTGTGGCCGTGGAGAAAAGACAATTCCGCTTCTCTTCCAGCAGCCTTTTAAGGCCAGTATGAGTCAAACACTCTCCCTGTTCTTCTTTTCTGTGCATTACACACATTAAAGAGCAGATTGCTCACCCTGCCTGCGCAGGAGCTGCTTTTCAGATCTCTGACCATTCGCTTTTCTCTCCTGCAGAGTGTCCCACACCTCTGCTGAAATGCCCCACGCAGCACGCCTCCCGAACTCTTACAGACGCTGAGCAGAGCAGAAAGATACACCGTACGTTTATTCGCTTTGCTCCTTTTAATCTTCCCGGGATAGCGCTTATCTTTCTCTCAACAGCATGACATTATTGACTTGTGTTCCACTTGTGATCTACTAATACTTTTAAATCCCTGTCTACTGGCCTGTTGTTCAGCCAGTTTTTCTAGATCCTGAATCTGTGTGGCTGATTAGGCCTGTCTATCTGCACTGTTTCACTTGTGCCTCTTGAACCGCATTTTGATTTTCTTCAGACCACGCTTTCAGTCTGTCAAGAACCTTTTGAACTGAAATCCCATCCATCAGTATAATGCAGTGCCTTCCACCTCAGTGCCACCTACAGATTTAATTACCACTCCCTTTCCATCGTTCAGGTCATTAACGAAAACACAGAATAGTGCCAGGTCCCCGACAGTCATATGCAGAATCAGAATCAGCGCTTCCTTTGATTTTAGGAGTAGTCGGTTAATAAATACTACTTATCAATGGTTTTTCTATTGGTTTCACACTATCCTAAAGTATGCTTAATAAGACACTGTTTCCTTGTAAGAATATCATGAGATACGGAGCCAAGATTTTAGAAGGTCTAGAGTCAAGTTATATATGACATTTTTTTCTTCTGTCTATAATGCATGTTTGTCATAAAATAAAACTACATGGGCATGACACAATTTGTACTTAAGTAACCCGTGGTTACTGCTACTCATCCTCTTGCTTTTTTGCAGCTAAACAGTTTCACTAGTTCTTCCAATAAGTTTTTTTTTTAATTGAACAGTCCATAACTCTCTAGGGTTTTTTTCCCCTGTTTTTAATATGATATCTCTTACCTATTTTTCATACCACATCTGCTCTTCTAAGTTCTCAAAAGTAAACAACCCCAAAAACCAGTATTTTGAATTTTTAAATATTCTGGGATGTGACATTTAAGGACCAGTATATTTTAAAAAAGTTACATTCTCTGACCTATTCCTTCTGTATGCCTTGGCCTTCTGGGTTAGTTGAATGACTCCTTTCAGTCCCTTAGCTGATCTCTTTCCCTGAGGCTACCACGGACATTGCAGTATTCTCTCAACTTCCCTCTCACACCCATTAGAAGACCAGAAACTAATTGTCTTCATAACCTTTCTGCTGTAAGTTTATAGTATTAGAACAGCGCTTATGCTGACAGTTTATAGTGTTAGAACAGATCCATTCTTTTGGGATACTTTTCCTTTGAAACTATTTGTCTCCACTTTTGGTAGATCAAATAGAGACAAAGGAATAATTTGTTAACTTAGAAGTTCAGTGTTTGCATTAAATATTCCCTCTGCTCTACGGTAAAGCAAAGAATTCACAAATTTTCCTGACGATATCTTCCTTCCCAAGAGTTAAAGATGTGTGCTATTTTCTCCTCTTGTTTCTCACGGGCTTTTCTCCTTTCTTCAGCTTGTCTTCGTTTTTGTAACTGAAAGCTATATTATTCTACATTGAACTAAAATCCATTTCTTGCTTACCAATTCTATTTCTACATACAAATGCGTGTATATATATATGTGTGTGTATATTTGTAAATACATAGTTTTACATAAATATATACACATATATATTTGCATATGTGTTTATATACATTCTTCTGTTGTCCTGTTTTTCTTTTCTAAACTCTCCTTTATACAGCTTGTCCCATATTAATAATTCTTTATTAGATCTTTCTACTCTGGATGTCAGTTTCATTGTGCTGGAGTCTGTATTATTCGCTCTGTGATGCAAGTACATCATCATTTTCTGAACTAATCCCAAAGCTGAGAAAATCATTCTCTTTTCTGGTACTTGCTGTCCCAAGAAATGATCATTCAAGGAATAGAAAATGACCTTTCTGTGTTGCTCTTTCTGATCAGCTAATTAATTCCTAATAACAGAAATCATATATTACTTCTTTACCAGCCTTGTTTGTCTGGACCTGTACACTATGCCTTTTGTTGTTTGGGGGTTTTTTATTCAATAAGTCACTAATGGTGCATTTGTACTTGTACAAATCTTATGTGTGGTCTTCTTTGGCCATAATTTTAACTCAGACCTACTGAAATTCTATCGGTATTATTTCTTTTTATACATATAATGTTATGCATTATAATGTAGATATCTGTGACTTAAAATGTTATTCCTATTTGATATAGAACTAGGTATTACTGATTTTGTCATTGACATTTGTCATTGAGCATGGTATAATACGGTCTTAGATGTTATGGCACCCCGAGTTTGAAATTTTCTGTATTAGAAAACTGACCTTTTATTTGAGGATTTTTGTTAAGAATTTATAGTGAGAGGCTGTGAAGGTGGAGATGACTTTAAATACATTATCACTTTTTGTTCAAACTTTATTGGAGGGAGAAGAAAAAGATAAATGTAAGAGTGACAATCATCTTAATTTGCTGTGAGAAGACGTGTATCAGGCAGGTAAAATCCCTACACTCTCCACCACTAGAACTTAATAGCACAGATTATATTTCTTTTTATTTATTTAATGTGTAGGTGCAAACATAAAATTCTCTTACAAGACTAACACTACTGAAACTGAACGTGTGAATATTTGTTTTCTTTGGTTATGAAGTTTTACCAGCAAAGGTGAAAAAAAAGACATCAAAGTAAGGAGACATTCCTTGTAGATTTATCAGCTCCACTCATGATGTTGAACATCCATGTGCACTTTTAATTTTCCTATGCATGGTAGCTTTCGTGCACATGAGGACCTATAACTATTACCAACCCAGAGAATAAGCACCCCCTTCTGGGATACACTTATGACATTCCAGCATAAATTGTTGTCACACGAAATAATTTCATATAATGAAATTCACGATGAAATTACAGATGAAATTAATTACTTCATGTGTGCCATGGACATCAGTGTAAATTAAATAACTTCAGGATAAAAAGAAATATAGCTTTTTTTTAAAAAGAAAATCCAATAGTAGCAAGTTGCCCTTGTCATGTGCTCAGAAACAGAGTGGTTTTTTCCTTTGCTCAGTCCCAAAGTTTTTTAATTGCTTTACCTGCCATGTTTAAGTCGCATTACTGAAATATGCTTGAGGCAATCCTTTGCTTTCAGATCAAGAGAGTTGATAACTGGTATGAACATCAGTTTGGAGGGTTTTTTCCACATCATCACCTCTTTAAAAGACAGCTATTAATACAAATACTTATTTTCCAAATATCTATACTATATGTTGGTTGGTTGGCTAGCTAACCACTGCCATGTCTTTTAGGCTGCTAAATCATTAGCTCTGACTGGTATCTTTTGCTGATACAGGTTTAAAAGCAACCTGCAGCTAATTTGGTACCTAAATATGCATTTAGTGCTTAACTTTGGTATCTCAAGTTTGAAAACTGTAATCCTAATGACTTTGCCGACCCATTGTGATAACTGTTATCTTTCAGGCTTACTAGAATTAGATGAGGAAGGAAAAAAACCTGTCTCAGATATTGCTATGTGGTAAGTATTGACCTATCTTGACTCTCTAATTGTGACTGATAACTATGCATAAAGCAGTGTCATAACTGAAACTAGTTTCTGGGGAAATCCTGATCCCTGGAAAGATAAATGAGAGTTTTGCCCTTTTTATTTCTTGTGGATAACAACTGCTCATTCTGACTCTCTGAAATGGAGATAGAGGACTAGCTGCCGTCTTCAAAGAATGGCCAAGAGCACACACTGTGCACATCATTCTTATGGTGATCTTGTGTGAAGCCAGGTCCTGATATCACCTGCTAAAATGCAGAACGTGGACTAAATTTTTTCAGAATGTCATTAAGAGCATCAAGAACGTCTTCTCTTTACTATGTTGGACTAACCTGAGAAATCCCAGATAACTTGCTTTAGAGACCTGTGGCTTAAAGAGCTGATCATCATCCTCAGCTCAGCTTGATTCTCACTAAATTATCTATAAAATTTTGATACAAGGAAAGATGGGGAAAATGTTTTGGCTGTGATGTTATACATCACTGTGTTCAAACGGAACGATTTGCATTCATGAAAAATCTCATGTAAAACATTACAGGATTACAGTAGACCACAAAAGTCACGTAATAAGCTCTCATTCTTACACTGAAATTCCTATATGCAATTTTCTATTAGTGTTTTCTCACTAATGTTTTAATGAAAAGATATTTTTAAAAACAACCAGATAACAAAGAAGACAATTTTTCAAAGTGTTGCCAGTATGCTTCTGACTCCATCTTGCAGTAATTTAGTTTTCTAAATAATTCCAATTGATGTACTCTTTGGAGCAAATCCCTGCAGAGAACAATGGGGTTGATTGTTTTGTTGACTGCAATTGTTTTATGTGTGGATTGTTTCTCAAACCTCAGTGTTGGGCAGGGAAAGGAGTGGTTCAGTGAAGCCCCTCTAATGAATGGGTAACAGATGACTGTAAACCACAGGTATTAGACCTTTTCAGCATGGAGCTTTAGTGACTCAAAATGTTAAAAAAAAAGAAAGAAGAAAAACTGTGAACAAATCCTAAAAGCTCAATGAATTAATTGTCTCAAATTAGGTAATCTGTTGCCAGCCTCAGTTTGGATTTTTAACATTTTGGGAAATTTGGTTGATTTTGCAATGCACAAATAACTATGCAATCTAATATCAAATGTACTTTGACAATTTGCAACAGATATAACTGGCTATAGGTCTTATCATCAACACAGAGTCTCAGAATATACGATGATTGTTTCAACATTTGCAGGTTTTTAACTGTCATTCCAAGTAGTGAAAATGACTTGATAAAACAATAAAAATTTATTAAAATAAGGAGGAACACCCTTAAATACATTCATTCCCATTCACAGCTGAGCTCAACCTATCCCTTTTGCTTGATTTTCATGCAGCATCTCCTGGCTGCTGTGAGAATTCCTTACATACTAAAGTATTTAATGACATTCATACAGTTCAGCATGATCACACAACAGTTAACCCAAATATAGTTCTAAGAAATAAGGTATCTTCTCTACGCAGGTCTTCCACACACAAAATAAAATATAAAACTTTATAGTCACTGCTACTGGTTGACAGCTTTACTGGAAATAGAATTATATAGCAAAACATCCTTGAGATGTTACCCACATTTTGGTTCTATGTTCACAACTTAAAATTAGCTGGTTTCTACTGTGAAATCTTATTTCTTTGGCAAGCACGTATATTTCATTCTGCTAGAGTCAAAGGCAAGTCTTAGATTAAAGTATGGGGGACGTTTGTCCCATTCTGTGCCTGGGAGTGGAGGCAAGCTAACAGCTAGAAGATCCACACAGTACATTATGCTTTACCTGTCTTACGGACCTTGAAAACCTCATGAGACCAGCAATCCATAAAAATGCCATATCTTATTAGCACACCTGTATGTGCAAAATGACTTATTTCCTTTTTTATGCATTAAATTAAGGCAATATTGAAATGAAATGTCACTTCAAAAATCAAGGCAATTTATTTTGCAAATGTTGAAACAAAATCTGGGACTTTACATTCTTTTCTTTCCTCTAAAGCTGCAATTTTCATCAAATAAACAATGAGCCCAAAGAAACCTTTCTCAGTATCTAACATCTAACATCTGCGTCAATCACAGCAAACTCTCTTATGGTTCTTTGCATGAAAGCAAGCATACCCTATCCTCCTCCTAGCTTCAGTGATTAATGAAGTGACTAAAACGTTCAAACATCTTAAGGAATTTGGACACCTAATCTCCAGTTATTTTAAGTCAACTGATATGTCCACGAGGGAGCTTTCAGTTCCCTACATAACCATAACTTACACATGATCCTTTCCATGTTTTTCTTGATTTCTTTTCCCTGTGAAAACAGAGAGGCTAATACCTGGAGAAAACAGCAGGATTTATAGTGCACCGCTTGAAAGGCTGCAGCACTACAAGTGTTCCTTTTCTGCTTTCCTCTGTTACTGGCTAACAATTGATCACTGGCAGTTTCTGTCCCAGTTTCTATTTGCCTGGCTGCTATCCTCCTGCACACTTCCCTGGGACTCTGGGGTGCACTGCAAACTGTCTGCAGATGGGCTTTACTGTTCATCTCAAAGAATACCATAACTTTCTTTACTGCAGATCACACAGTGATTTGTTTTTACAGATATGGGCTGCTTTTTTTTTTTTTTCCTTTTTCTTCCGCATCTTCTGCATTCTCTTATTGTTCTCAGTACATCAGTGGTGACTTCTTCACCTGGACCCATGGTGTTACAATAGCCGTTCTCCCCAGTGGACCTGTTTATCTGCTTCCAAAAGGACTATATCACTGATGGACAAGAGGCAACGGGTCCAAGCTGGAGCATAGGAGGTTCTGGGTTAATGTAAGGAAAAACTTTTTCACCATGAGGGTGACAGAGCACTGGCACAGGCTGCCCAGAGAGGCTGTGGGGTCTCCTTCTCTGGAGACATTCAAAACCCAACTGGACGTGTTCCTGAGTGATGTGCTCTAGGTGGCCCTGCCTTGGCAGGGGGGGCTGGACTAGATGATCTTTCGGGGTCCGTTCCAACCCTTGTGATTCTGTGATTCTGTGATTAGCTCCATTGATGAGAAGCCCATATGGCCTCATGAATTCGCTTCAGTAACACGGGCAGGTCTTCTCTGTGGCATTTTTAAAATCTATGTATACAAAATATACTAAGGCATCTCTTCACCTCTGTTGAATACCTGGCAGGATGACAAAGCAACACTGAGAGCTTTGTATACCATTTTGCCTTCATGAAATATGGGACTTAATATTAGCATTGTTCACCCTGCTCTTGAGTGGCTGTTGAACAGTATTTAATATTAGGACAGTAATCAATGTTAGAATTCAAATTTCAAAACAAATTAAAATGACCATCATAGTATCCTGTTGGATGTCAATGTGCGGTTATTTCCCTAGGAATTATAAAGATTCGTGATTTCCAGAATAAGTTTGGCTTGTGCAATGGCAAGTCAAGTAACGTCATAGAAAACTCACACTTTGCTGTGTACAGCCATATTTTCTTTATTGCAGTCGAAGCTGTTCTCTTCACTAGGTACCAATTAGAAGTGCAAATCCCATGCCACCAGGGATGGGTCCACACCAGCAGTTTGGGGAACAGAGCAGCATGAGGAGCAATTCTGCAGGTCTCTGGCAGGAGGACACAGCAGTTGCCTCTTATTTCAGCCACTGTATCACCCCTGCTCAGCTGGCCACTGCAGGGGCAAAGCATTTGGATCCGTCTGTCTGTCACTCCTTCTGAGTCGCCATATGGACTTATATGTAGGGATAGCATCCTAATTCTTGGCCTCTTTCCTTTTTCTTCCGCTTTCCTCTTCCTTCTCTGCCCCTGTATCTTACATCTCCACACAGCCATACAGAGTCTGGCCTTACGTGAATGTTATATCATTACCTTAAAATTATTCCCCTTCGGAATAATTATGCCATTAATACTTGCATCCTGTAATTTACAATAAAATAATCTTTAAACAAAAGGGATATCAGTGCTCTGTGGAGAAGGGCTGTTGGAAGCAGAAATAGAAACTCCCCATCCTAAATCTTAATTACAAATTTTATTTGTACATCAAGGAGTAAGATTTCACTAGTCCTCTATTTGTTCAGAATCTCTTTATACAGGTTTTCACAGCAAATTAATTTGTATAACACAGGAGGATTTTGGTACAGTTGTGACTAGACTAATGTCACTTTGGATAATCTTCATAATGTCTAAAACTTCAATATCTCCCTGAACAGCAGAAGCAGCAGGAAAAAGAGAAACTTCTCTCCCCTGTGGCTTATGGAGTTATTTGCACTGCAAATAATTTATTTGGTGAAATTAGCCCTTTCTGTTCGAGAGATCAGAAAACAAAACTTTCATGTCTACGGCCTTGTGTTTAGGGCACTCTCCCAGAAGGGAGGAACAGGATAAAAAGGTGCAAAGAGAGGTAAAAAATGAGAACGGCACCGTTTGGCAAAGCATTTGACAAAGAATATACTGTAAACAGATGTTACAGTCTGGATTAGTTACGTATCAAATAGTTCACAAAGTGAACATTTGTACTAAGAACTCATTTGATGGCTTAAGGCACACGTTCTGTTCACTAATTAGATAACGTAACATTTGCCAATTAATTCCACTTTCAGCTGAATTAAATAATTGGTGGCAAAAAGAACTTTACCAGCATTTTACAACCAGTAGGCTATATTGCAACTGGGATCTGTAGGAAGGTTTAAGCTGTTTCTTATTTTATTAATTTTAGGTAACTAGTTGAAGGAGCTATCATTTTTGTGGTCTGTCCTGCTTCGAGCATGAGGTTGGATTAGCATCCTCCTAAGGTTCCTTCCAACCTGAATTATCCTACGATACTATGAGCTATGAGTCTGTAATAGAATATTATTCTATTACAGTTATTGTAGTATATGTAATCATACATTTTAATACAAAGATAGTTATATATTATAACAGTTGCTAACCTATGTTCATGTTTTTCTGACTGTTGTTCACAGATTCTGCAGCGTTCATGAAAAATAGCTAAGAAAAGTAAGCCTTTAATCAGCAGACTTATTTGCTTGTACAAGGGTCCTTATCCACACCGAGAATTTGTTAGAGGCCTGCAACAAGGTTTAGAAATAATGAATTATATCAATCCTGTAGCTTTTAAAAGTAATCTCTGGTAATTGCTTGAGGATTTAAATAGCTTGTTAGGCTATCACTATTTTTAGAGACTGCAAATAACCTTCTGCACCCAAACACTGCAATATTTATTTTTAAATACATATAATCGACGTCCTCATGAGAAGACCTCTGCCTACTGGGAACTTCTCAGTCCCTGTGAGATTGGTGGCTAAGCAAGACATTTACTGAAAATTAAGTCTCAATTATCAAGCCTTTTTTAGAAATTGTTTCAAGATTGGCCTCTCATGCCTATCTATTACTGATTATTTGGTTTAAGCAATTTTTGTCTTTGAGAGGCAACACTGATACAGCAATTTTCACCAGGGACTTCTGAAGCACTACAGTTCTTTTCAAGGCCACAAAGCTAGGGTTTTTTTTCTTTTTTCTTTCTTTCCAATCTGAAAAAGCTATTCATCTTTTCCTTTTCTCTTCTGGCCCATCTCTTCTGTGGTAGCTGCAGTGACTGGGCTGAAGTTAGAAGAATTTAGCTAACAGAGTTCAACAAGTTTATGGTGTTAACAACAGGAAACCACCGCACTAATCTGCAGATTGCCTACCTTCGCATACAGGGCTATTCATGAATTTGTGCTGCTGTTTTCCTGCATTTCAGAACTCCATTGTTTTATATGGGAGCTTGGAGGCTGGTTTAATTAAAGTGATCTGAATAGAAGTACAGTATGCCAGATGTAAATTATAAATATAGGGCAGGTTATGTAATGGTAAACCATCAGGAAATATATGGGAATGGTTTGTGATAACTCATTGTTAACTAAATATAAATCCTAATTTATTTCACTGTTTTAAACTTACTACTTTTTTTAACTAGCACAAATGAACTTTCTTTGTATTTTTACTTTTTCCTTTTTTTACTACAGCTTTCCCATGGTGAAAGTCTGCTTCAAATTAGTTCATTCTGGTGAACAGGTACTATTCAGTGCGAGTAAGGACTGCAGCATTTGGGCTAGATCACAGTCAAAGACAGAGTCCGCTGCTGTAGTTGCTTCTGCCCACAACAGAGGTATCTTAAAGCCATGATTCAGGTGCCATCTAATTAGCATAAAGACAAAAAAAATTTTTTGTTTCAAAATCTAAATTCCCAAAATCTTCAAAGAACATAGGCTTTCTCCAAAATATCTACTTTTCATTATGTTGAGCTGCTCAACTGTATTGTCCCATGATTCACCAGTTAAGTGTTGCCTCTCCTAATTAACTTATGTGGCCTGATCAATAAAGCATTTTCAGCATCCTTGTTGACAGAAAAGTCAAGGATAGTGAAGTTCTCATTCTTATCTCTTTTTACCTTATTCTTTCTTTGCTGGAACACCCGAAACACACCACCGTAGTTCCCTTTCCACTTCCCCTTACAGAAACTCACTGAAACAGGGTACGTGGAAGCATCCGATCCTTGCATTCAGAGGAAGACCGCCTCTTCATCTCACAGGCAAAAAGCTCTTTGTGCAGTCCTGGTTCAGGATGTACAGCACCAGCTTTCACTGGGTTAAAAGGTAGAATGAAGTGGATATTCTTCAACTACTTGTAGCCTACCACATAAACAGACCTCAACCCAGAGTGTCAGTTACCATGGAAGTCATGGGCACAGATGTATGTTTCACATATGATTTACTCCTTTCTTTGAAAGCCCGTGAGCAACTCATTTAATAGTCAACTATTTTCAGATGTTGGACTATGCTAATTCCTAAACTATGATACTTTTTGCATTTCCTTTTAGACTATTTGTTCCACTTGATTAGCAAAAAACCTTTAAATGTTGAAATAACTTTTCCTGAGCCACATTTTCTATCAAAATTGAAATATTTCTGACAAGAAACATGTTCCTACATATTCATTCAGTGTTTTTCCTGTCATTTGCCTAATTAACAGTTTCACCTGGTAGACATTTTCAAAGCTGGCTGGGCAGGAGGTGTAGAGCAGACAAATCCCACTGTTTGCTAATTAATTTCTCTCTTCTTAAGATCACTAACGCAAAAATCAATGGTCATCTCGCACGTGTCCTTTATAACCTGCCAGTGGTTTAACATCATCTGTTGAAAGATTACCCAAACACTGTTCACAAAGAGATAAAAGTATCAAAAGGTTGTTACAAGCAGAACAGTAAAGAACATTACAAATATTTCTCTAAGTGTGGAATTTTCTCTCTTATGAATTTACACTTCACAGCAAATGCATATCCTAGCCTCCTGCAGAAAGTTCCCTAATCTTAACTTGCTTTTCAAGGAGCTTCTATATCAAACAGAACATCTGAGTAGCCTGGGAGAGTGGATATGAGACACAACTCATCTAGCTTCATCACAACTCACCCTATGATTCCACTTGTTGTAGTGGGTGAAGCTGGAATAAACCAGAGTAATAAATCAGCCTATCATGTCTGAATCGTTTTTCTAAATCCACAACAGGACTGGATGTGACTCAAAGTACGAGCCAATGTGTATCTATGGGAAGTGATTTTCAAGTTTCGGATGTATGTCTACGTCATCACCCACACATCTGGTGCTGCTTACTGTAAGAGATTTTGATGAATAATCTTAAATAATTTTTATGAGCTTTGGAAAACCAACCAGAGATTCTGAAATTAGGCATAAAACTTGTATTTATTTACTTGTGGTCTTCTAATACTACATATATTCAAATTGCTTAGAAATTTCAAAACATCTTTATGTCCTTTTTCTTTTCTCTGAATCGTTTCAATTATATGGAAAGGAATGTCCCTATCCCATTGATGTTTTGTAACAGATACAATGTAAGTTATGTTAAAGACTTCTATAAGTCATTTCTATTCCTTCTGATTCCTCACAAACCCCCAGCAGAATGGGAGCAAATGATCAACTTGGTATTCACAAAACTGTAACTGTGCTGTTTTGGATAAATACAGTTTCAGTCATGACTCAAGACAGCTGGGAGGTGGGTTGGAACAGCTCTGCCAAAACAGGCTGCCACCAGCTATGGCAGCCAAAATCTAAGGGTCTTGACAAATGGGGAACGATATCCAAGCCGGTCAGAGGATGGGCTATTTCAGCACATTCAGAGCCTGAAGCCTCTGCCCATGCTGATATGAAACCCTCAGTGGTTATCTCTGCCAGTCTTTCCCAGCTGGATCTCTCGTGGAACACCTGCAGGTGACACCACCTGCTGCCCACTTCACTCGGCAATCCGGACTTGGTTTAGATAACAGTTTTAAGTACAGCCGCCTTCAGAGATTGCAGGGATGTACACATCACAGTCACCTGCTCTGGGCTTGCTGTGATGTTTCAGAGCTTTCCGGGAATTCATGGATGCATGCAAACACTTGGGCAGTTGAATGATTTAGCCTTCTTCCTCCTCTTGTACCTTTTGGTGCCTGGAACTCAGTGCATATGCAGATTACAGAGTAGGAACCTGATCGTGTTTATGAGACAAGAAAAGAACAATGCCTTGTGGCTATACTTAAACTATCGATTATGGCATTCATATGTAGTAACATGCTGAAAACAAATCAGAGACTATCACCGTTAATTGCAACGGGGGACATGGGTAGTTCTCAGTATGTGGCTTTTAGGTGCTTTATGGACCTGCAGCTGCCTGGGCACTGTGTGAAGACAGCAGCTGACTCACACCTGCCAGGCTCATTCAAATCTTGGCTTAAATATTCTGTCATTGCAGATTAATCCCCAGTTTTCTTCTGGATGGCCAGAAAGGGAAAAAAAAAAAAAAAGGAATATTTGGAAATGGAGAGTGACATTATAGGTCCTGGAAGTAGGTGCAAGAGCATTGTGGCTATGTATGACCATCTAAGAGTCTTGTATTGAAAACCAGAAAAAAGGCAGAAGGCAGCTACTTCTACAATGATTTCTTTTTTTTTTTTAAAGTGGGAACTGTACCGAGTCCTCCTTCTGCAAACAGCAAGGGAAAGCACAGTCCCAGAACCACTGAAAACTTATGGTAAGAACAGTCACCAGAGAAGAGGAAGACCCTTACTCCAACGCACATTCTCTCTGTTTTAGAGGACAGATGTGAATCTCCATCCTGGGGGAGTATTGCAGGCACTGTTCTCTGCCTCGCTGGGACTCTGCCATGTTACATCAATATTTCAACATTCACTGAGACCAGCAGAAAAGCTGTTGACTCCACAGCCATGTAAATTGGATCACACAACTGGAATGAGAGAGACTTAGGCATTGAATCCTCGCTTTTTAGATACTCACTAAACCCCAAGTCTTGGCCACAGCATTCACCCGACAATATATAGTTGTCTTTGGTCCTGTCATCGCAGTCTACCAGTGGCACAGGGGCCCGCTTTGCTACTTGCATACAGTTAACTTAGAAAATTAAAAAGGGAGATACTAGTCAAAACCGTAATGTTTCTAGTTCTATTAGAGTACTAGTGGTAGGATGGGAGGAAATGGCCTCATGTTGCACCAAGGGAGGTTTAGATTGGATATTAGGAAACATTTCTTCATCAAAAGAGTTGTCAAGCACTGGGACAGGCTGCCCAGGGAAGTGGTGGAGTCACCATCCCTGGAGGTATTTAAAAGATGTGTAGATGTGGCGCTCAGGGACATAGTTTAGTGGTGGACTTGGCAGTGTTAAGTTAAGGGTTGGACTTAATGATCCTAAGGGTCCTTTGCAACCTAAATTATTCTATTATTCTTTTTTGTACTTACAGAGCTCGGTGTTCAAGACACCACAAGTTTTGTGAGCAATTTACACTTATAGCATTCTTATTAACTGGAGCAAAAAATGAATTAAAAGGAAGTGGTCGTACCCCAGGCACTGTCCACTATGTCAGGTGGTTGCATACTCTCATGCATCACCATATACATTCCTCACAGAGGGAGGGCAGCCTGTGAGAGGTACCTTGAGGGGATGATTAGTGTTAAGTGTATATATCTAACATATAGGTGCTTTGTGTTCCTAAGAAAACTCAGAAAGATCACAGTCTTATCACACGTCATCATTTGAAATTGACCACTCCTCTTATAATTAGAAGCTTTGAATGTTAATTTCCCAAATTCCCACATCATCAGGAAGATGAAATTTAATCTCTGCATGTGTCACAGTGGACTGAGCCAGGGATTTGGTACGTTAGGAGAATCCTGGACCTTGTGCATTTTTAGGCGGAAGGAAATGGCAAAATTTCAGTGTAACGCTGTACTGTGTGTGCCCCTCAGGGGAGAGTTTATATAAAAAATGTTTCAGTAGCGTAGGGTCATTTTTGAAACTGACAGAGCATTGCTTTCTTTAAGGTCACAGCATCTAGCAAGACCCCATAGACAGCAGCGAGTCAACCTCTAACACTCAGGAACAAAAGATCGCTAGAACAAGTCAAGTAAATGGTGGCTGGCGGATGCTGCAAAGCCTGAGACAGGGAAACAATGAGCTAGTGAGATACCAAACTGGGTAAAAACCTATTGCCTGGGACAAACTATCCAACTCCCAGTTGTCTGTGTGAAACTGAGGACTGCAGACTTAAGTAAAAGCAAAAATGAGGGAATGACTACAAACGAAGATATTTTTTGGGTCCATAATAGGTAACGACTGTCACGTTGAAAAGAAAAAGTCCTGAAAAATTTGAGCTCTTAGTAACAACTTTTAACAAGCTCTAATAAGGTGAAGTTTTTGTAATTTATCAGGGGGAAGGAAAAAAAAAAAAGTAGTCATTTTCATGAACTTTCCAGGGGAAAGCCAGTGTGGGTATTTAACCTGTGCCTTGTCAACTCTCCCTACAGAAATTATCTTTCTTCTTTGGGGAGTGAGCACTCCGCAGTGGTAAATGACCATGCTATCTTTTTCCACAGTCCCATATGTGAAATAGCTACATTTTTTGCTATGATTAATGAGATAAGTTCAAATAAAGGTTATGTATTTAACTAAACCTCAGCAGCAGAGTTATGAGACACATTTAATATTTTTTTCATCAGAAGCTACATGCTGTTCTAATTTGCAGATTGCCAAATTATGTCATCCAGCTAGAGTTTTTTTGCGGATATTCAGGACTGCAGAGATGTCTTATTTAAATAGCAAGATAGAGAGAAACTATTAATATGAAGGGAAAACAATGATCTAAACTACAAAATATGGTTATCAAACATAGCGAATAAATCCCTCTGTTAAATGAATAAATATGATCTGAGACTAACTGTATCATTCTTATAGGCAAGACCACAGTTAAATTAATAAATCTCCTACTGGTATAGATTTACTGCATAAACAGGCAGTAGGCTAGAGAGATTAGACAATCTTCACCTTTTTGCTTTATTTGGGAGAAAAGTGCATGGGAAGAAACTGTTTTTACTTTTTCTTCTCATTTACTCTCCTTTTATTCTCTCTCACACCAATAGATATAAGCCAGTCACTTCAATCTTTTGAAAGGCTTGTCAACTCATGTCATTTATTCGGACATCTTGCTACCAGCTGTAGAATGGATACAATTAAAATGTGAGGGAAGTGATAAAACTTTCCCAATAGAGACTAGAGTGCAGCACAAAGAAACTGACTGAGGGGTTTAGGATAATAATTTTTGGCTTGTGCCAGTTCTACAGTCTGCAAGGCTGTGCAAAGCTACTAGAGCAAGATTTATATGAAGTTATTGAGCCATGGCAGTACCAAGCCTGCTGGGGGCAAGGTGATCGCAACTCTTCCATCTGGGTCCTTTCTCACTCCACACGTTGTCTCTAACTACTAGGATATTTCTGGCAGGACTTCAGTAGGTTTTTCAAGGTTTGTCTTTGCACCAGAACGCAGGAAAAATGTACTTGGGGTGCTGATTGCCCCATGCAATCCAGAGTCAGAGCTTGGGAATGGGGAAGAAGGGTTGCTGAAGAGCATCCTAGTGTCACTCTGACAAAACTGGCTAGGGAGAATGGAGAAACTTGAAGATAGTAAGAAATTTTTAACCTTGAGTCCCTTCATTTCAATCGAAGAACACTTACCATAGAGTCATAGAATCATAGAATGGTCTGGGATGGAAGCAACATCAAAGACCATCTAGTTCCAACACCCCTGCCATGGGCAGGGACACACTCCACTAGACCAGGTTGCCCGAAGCCCCATCCAACCTGGCCTTGAACACTGCCAGGGAGGGGGCAACCACAGCTTCTCTGGGCAACCTGTTCCAGTGTCTCACCACCCTCACAGGGAAGAATTTCTTCCTAATGTCCAATATAGATCTCCCCTCTTTTAGTTTATACCCATTACCCCTTGCCCTGTCACTACACTCCCTGATAAACAGGGTCCTTTAGGCATTAGAAGGCTGCAATTAGGTCTCCCCAGCGCCTTCTCTTTTCCAGTCTTAACAACCCCAACTGTCTCAGCCGGTCTTCACAGAATCACAGAATCGTAGAGGTTGGAAGGGACCTCGAAAGATCATCTAGTCCTCTGATCATCTTTGTGGTACTCCTCTGTACTTGCTCCAACAGCTCCATGCCTTTCCTGTACTGAGGATTCCAGAGCTGGACACAGTACTCCAGGTGGGGTCTCATAAGAGCAGAGTAGAGCGGGAGAATCACCTCCCTCTACCTGGTGGTCATGCTTCTTTTGATGCAGCCCTGGCTGCAAGCACGCATTGCCAACTCGTGTTGATCTTCTTATCAACCAAGACACCGAAGTCATTCTCCTCAGGGCTACTTTCAGTCCACTCGCCACCCAAACTGTAATTGTGCTTGGGATTGTGCTGACTCATGTACAGGACCTTGCACTTGGCCTTGTTGAACTTTATGTGATCTGCATGGGCCCACCTCTCAAGTCTGTCAAGGTCCCTCTAGATGTCTCCCTTTCCCTCCAGTGTGTCAACCACACCACACAGCTTGGTGTCATTGGCAAACTTGCTGAGAGTTCACTGGATGCCTCTGTCCATGTTGCCAACAAAGATGTTAAACGGTGCCGGTCCCAGTACTGACCCCTGAAGAATGCCACTCGTCACTGGTCTCCACTTGGACATTGAACCATTGACCACAACTGTTTGAGTGTGATCATCCAGTCAACTCCTTATCCAGTGAGTGGTCCATCCGTTAAATCCATGCCTTTCCAATTTAGAGACAAGGATGTCATGTTGGACAGTGTCAAATGCTTTGCACAAGTCCAGGTAGATGACATCAGTTGCTCTTCCCTTATTCACCACTGCTGTTACCCCATCATAGAAGGCCACCAAATTTGTCAGGCACGATTTTCCCTTAGTGAAGCTGTCGTGGTTGTCACCAATCACCTTCTTATTTTCCATGTGCCTGAGCATAGTTTCCAGGAGGATCTGCTCCATGATCTTTCCAGGCACAGAGGTGAGACTGACGGGCCTGTAGTTCCCTGGGTCTTCCTTTTTTTTCTTTTTAAAAATGGGGGGTATGTTTCCCCTTTTCCAGTCAGTGGGGACCTCAGCAGACTGCCACAACTTTTCAAATATGGTGGAGAGTGCCTTGGCCACTTCATCCACCAGTTCCCTCAGGATCCGTGGATGCATCCTATCAGGTTCCATGGACTTGTGCACCTTCAGGTTTCTTAGATATTCTTAAACTTGATCTTCTCCTATAGCGGGCGGTTCTTCATTCTCCCAGTCCCTGCCCTCATTTCATGTTTTAGGAGTGATGAAAATAGTTGTAGTACAAATACAGCAATGAGAGATTCAGTTCTTCACATTTTTAGAAAATCTTTGAATTTCTGGGTTTTTTTGGTAAAAATATTTGTGATATGACCATGATTTCTTTGCTCTACCTCAAAAGGGATAAGACAATATTGTGGGTCCAGAGGAGGGCCACAAAAATGATCAGAGGGATAGAACACACTACTATGAAGAAAGGCTGAGAATTGTTCAACCTGGAGAAGATAAGGCTCCAGGGAGACCTTATTGCAGCCTTTCAATATATAAAGGGGGGCTTATGATGAAGCCAGAGAGACAATTTTTACCAAGGCCTGTAGTGACAGAACAAGGTGCAACAGCTTTCAACTGAAAGAGGGTAGATTTAGATTGGACATAAGGAAGACACTTTTTGCAAGGAGGATGGTGAGAGACTGGAACAGATTGCCCAGAGAAGCTGATGATGCCCCATCAATGGAAGTGTTCAGGGCCATATTGGATGAGACACTGAGTAATCTGATCTAGTGAAAGATGTCTCTTCTCGTTGCAGGGGGGTGGAAGTAGGTGACTGAGGGAGGGACATTTCGCACTTATCAATTCTGGCTATTCAGCATGAAACCCTAGCCATAGAAATCAGAAAGATATGCTCTTTGAAATACTGTTGTGCACTGTCTTATAGCCTGCATGAAATGTGCTAAGCAAGTCAATGAGCAGAATTTTTTTAATTACTTTCTGTCCTAGGTGTGAAGTTAAGCTGCTTTACAAACCTTTTTTTTTTAACAGGTCAATATGTCTAAGCCCAACTCTCAGCTGAGCAATTGAACTATTTGCAATATTGTCATAGAAACTTCATGGAATAACAACCTGAAAACAAAATGTAGTAGAATTTAAAAGGACGTTGTCCAACTATCCTATCATTCCTCAGATCATTTTCAAAAAGGCATCCTTACTCCTCTGAACATACCAGGCCGCTTCAACATAATATTCTGAAAACTCACAAACATTATATGGAGTTGACCAGTGCTAGAAATATCCATCTCAGCATCTTCACAAAAGCGTGAAAATAAACAGCTTAGGAAAAGAGTGAGTTGTATGATTGTTCATTCGTATCTCAAATACAAAAACTTAAGCAGGTAGAAACATTAAGAACACAATTTCATCTATGTATATGCAAAATATTGGTTTCATTGTTCATTAAAAACTGTAAATTCTTAAATGCTTTGTCTATCTTCCCTTGTCAGTCCATAGGGTTGACTCATTGAATATGAAATTAAAAAAAAACCCAAACCAGAAAAAATGGACAATGCACAAGAGTTTAACATCATAACAGAGCTATTCCCATGCATAAAACTATTATAATTTCTATATAACACTAGAATTATTACACAAACACAGGATTATGGATTAACTCAGGGCATGTGTGAAAATAACCATGCACTGATCTGTCAAAATAAGAGGAAGCTAAATTAGACAATTTTCTAGATAAAATCCTTTATACCTTTAAAAAAAAACCTTGAAAAATGTAATATTATCTAATGGAGTAACAAATTTATTAAGTTTCAAAAAACTTCCCCATAAATTTAAATAATGATAGTTCATGTTGCTATCTGTTTCAAGTGCATTTACACAGGAAGCATCATAAAGGACTAATCCCATGTGATTGCTGCAATAAACATGGCTGAAGTTCATTGTGGATGCAGATTTTTAATTTTATACAACAAAATGTTCAAATACTAAGTTCTTCATGTGATAATGAAAGAACAAAACAGAAAAAATTTCCAAGATTAATCTCATTTTGCCAACTCATTTTAGCATAAATAAAAATACAACTGTTGCTAAGGAATTCTGTGTTTGGTGTTACAGAGCAGAAAGAACTTGCTATGACCTATACATTAATTTACCCTTTTAAACCCTTAATTTACCTTTAAATCTCTATATTTTTAATAAAAAATTTACAGATTTCTGTTATTAGGCACATTTTAAGAGATAAATGTTCAAGATTTCACTTGAAACTTGATTGAGACATTTTAAAGGAAAGTAGAGAGGTTTAAACCACTAGGTTGGATTAATGTAAATTGATTTGACCAGGGTTATTTGTTTAGATAATAGAGGTAATAGAAGGAAGGCCCTGGGTCTCACAGAAGTGATGCTCTGAGATGTCCCATCCTGTCATCATGCTCGAAGCAGGTTCACAACAGGACATTCTCCATTTAGGCAAGAAAAATTCAATTAGGATCATTCTGTGGACTCAGGGATCCCAGTGGGGATCAGGGTAGGTAATTTTCAGATTTCATTGTCTCACAACAATGTATGCCAATGAAACACATATTTTGTCCTGTCTTTTGTTCCCCCTTGTGTTTTTCCAAAGTCTATTAATAGGTTTTTGATATCAGAAAAAATGAGATGCTAATTGTATCTGGCATATTTTATTAATTATACTTAAAATAATAAAACCTGGCAATAATTAACTACTATAAGCAAAAAAAGACCAAATTAAAAATTAACTACTATAAGCAAAAAAAGACCAAATTAAAAATTCTCATCAGGATAATCTGATATACACTGCAGAATTCAGAGAACTCAGGTCTGAAGTCTTGCTCCACAGAGCTATTGGAATCCTTTACAACAACAAGGATGATCACATAAAGATAAGGAAATCTAGAGAATATAATCTATTCAGATTTCCAAATGCCAAAGGAAGGTAATTGCTATGAGGCAATGTGATGATCCTATCCTGCAAAAGTAATGGGTTAAATAATGGGAATAAGATACAAATAGGAAGTAGATAGCATAAGAAAAATAACCTCGTACTTTTGTCATTTACATAGTTAACAAGTTTATAATTCAGTTATAAAGAAGACAAATATTAAGGTTAATCTCTAATACTACCTGTCTGCCTCACCATTGACACACCTCATTGTTTTTCAAAAAGTCACTGGTCTTACCTTAGACTTGCTTAGTTCCACTGATCAACCCCTGGGGAGGACTTCCAAAACACACCAACATACATTCTGCTCTGTAATTTAAATGCTGCCAAGTTTTAGGAAGCCACCTTAACTTCGCTGGTAGGAGTCTGCACTTGTGATAAAGGTAGGAGCTGTTACTATATAGGTTTCATTCCCGGGTGTTGGGTCAATATCTGAAAAGAACAGAGATACAGCAGACAGATAACATTTTGTTTGTGTCAGTTCATTGGACCAGCTGCCTGTATAGTGGACTTCAGCAGATAGAGAAAACACTTCTTGTCTATTGCATTTTAATTATCTGGGAACTGAGAACTGGTCAATATCTTCAGTCTGCAGCTTTCCATCCCTCCATCCATACTTGCTCCATTCACAAGTTGCTGCTTACCTGTTTTCTTGTCCTCTGCTTTCATTTTGGAATTTCATTCTAATTTTGTTGGCCATATCTCTTGCTTTAGCAGTGCCAGCATTTGCAATTATTGATAATTATATGGAAAGACCTTAATTTCGATATTCAGTACACAGCTAACTGCAGATCTTTGTTTTCCTATGAAACATGTGCTGTTTGAATCTCAGGTCAGTCAGGGTATCAGAGCTGCAAGCAAAGATTACCACAAAATCCTAGGCTTACTCTTTATACATGTAAGACATATACATATATATATATATATATGTGCACAAAAATACAAATGGAGATGCAATTGCTTCCAACTGTTTGCAAGGAAAACTGTGTGTATATACAGATGCATGTGCATTCATTTGACATGTACCAAAGGTGGTACGTGCATAATGGCAATTCCATGTCCTATATAGAGATTCGAAATAGTATTTTATTTGTCCCTGCAAAAATTGGTGACCCTGGGAGTCCCACAGATGTGAATTTCGTATGCGTGATGCTGCATCATCCTGATTGCATGGGCAAATGTTTGTGTCTGCTGAAAGGGAAGGAAATTGTATGACAACACAATATGTAACTCCAAGAGGGTGGACCACTGAAAGTAATCAGTTACACAAAGAATCAATGGAATCATTAGAAACATGGTCATTTCAGTAGGAAGTCAGTGGGAAGAGTGAATGAGATGACTGAAACTATTTAATTCACAGTGAAAATTAATAAAATGGGACAAAATAATGAATAGTTTGAAAGAGATACAGGACATTTCTGTACTGCCTTTTTCATAATACAATAGCAAGGAGATATTAAATTATCAACTGAAGATATTTTTAAGTATGACAAATTTGAAGATGAGAAAAGGTATTATATTTCCATGTAACGTCACTAACTGATGAAGTGCACCCATGTGTCAGAAGCTTCACAGGATGCAAAAACATGTATACAAATAAAAGAATAATCGTAAAATGATTTAAACCTCCATTCTCATACACAAAAAAGTCCCAATTGCTAAGTCATTTTGCTTAGTGTGAGCATTTATCTTTTGATAATTTTAAATTGTTCATACATTGATAAACCAATCCTGTGGTTTTATATCTTATTCTGAGAAAATTCTGGAGCTCAGCCTGCTAGAGGGTAACAAATTAAGTAGGTAGACCTGCTTTTGGATCAGTTGTGGCAGTTCCTGTGCTGCATTTTTTCAGAAGTCAGGAAGATGGTCTTGACAGTTGTCTGCAGCATTTTTCACCATGTCCCATGATGTCTAGGAAGGATGGCACTTGTTCCTCCATCTTTCCTCTAAGAACACAGTTATGTTTGTGAAACCCCAAATGTTTTGTCCCCATACATTTATGGTTAAAGGCTATCACTTGTTAAATTTCTAAGACCTGCTTCCAAGATCCCTGTCAGAGCTGTAAGAGACAAAAGTGCCAAAGGAAAGAATGAAAAGAACAGATGGGACACCATTGTCACCTGATTAAAAGGAGGAAACAGATTGCTTACTACGTGTGCAGGATCACCTTACTCAATGAGTACAACATAAGATGGGGATATATTTATTGGTTTACCTCACTGTGGGAGCTAGCAATGCTTTTTTCACCCTTCCCCATTAAAGGCTTTTTATAAAGCACACAGAAAATAAAGTGTGGTGTTCACCCATTTCTGAAGAGCTAGAAATTAGCCAGGTCTGAGGAGAAAGTAAAGCAGAGTGCACAACTCTCTCTACTTGTATGTGTCCCATGTAGAAAGGACAATTTCTAGGAACTCTTCAGAAACAGATACCTAACTGCCTGTCTGCTTTTTAGTGTACCAGACAAATCTAGCGACCTAAGTGAGTTTGATGCCCTAAGTGGTCTCATCCAAGCCTATGGATCTTGGGCCTGTGTGTTTCTGAACATGTTTGGTCCAAATCCAATGACCATGTCCCATAGGTTTGGAAAAAATATTCTTCAAAATACATATTTATTTCAGATGAAATAAAAGAAACTCCTTGGTTCACTGATGAAAGCTTTGTTTGACAGTACGGTTGCAACAGTATTATTACTAGTCTGGCCTATCCAAGTAATGGCTGAGGAAAAACAATCAGCTGGGTTGTGTGTTGTCCTGACCATTTTCTGTGTTTTGAAGTTGTTTCACAGTTATATTTACAGTAGCATAGCAAACAGACAAAGCTCACGGTTGATAACAGTAATAATATTTTTTTTACTTTATGTTAGACAAACTGAATGTGTACATCTCTTATTTGGAAAAAAAACACAAAGGGGCCAGAAAGACATGACATGACATGAATCAACAACTTAACTCAACAGTCAATTGTTTTCATCTTACATCTTAGAAAATGTTCCTGTATGACTGTCTTGCATGTTTGTTGTACTGGGTCAGGCTGAGCTGGAGTTAATTTCCCCATAGCAGCCCTTACAGTGCTGTGCATTAGTAGCAGCAAGGTGCTGATAACACACCAGTGCTTTGGCTGCTGCCGAGCAGTGCCGGCACACATCAAGGCTGTGTCTCCAACCCTTCTTCCACCCCCTCAGCAGTAGGCTGGGGGTGGGCAAGATCCTGGGAGGGGACACAGCCAGGGCAGCTGACCCAGACTGGCCAAACGGATATTCCATACCATATGACGCCTGCTCAGCAACGGGAAGCTGAGGGAGAGGGGGAGGAACGGAAGGCATTCGTTTTTTTCAAC
>VWZZ01003014.1:497754-533988 GCA_013399095.1 Psophia crepitans
TTTTTTTTTTTCCTCTCCCCTCTCTGCCCTGCTGAGGAGGGGAGTGAGAGCGGCTTGGTGGACACCTGGTGTTTAGCCAAGGTGAAACCACTACATTTGTACATCTGGCAAACAATTGTCCCTCCCTCTACAGTAACTTTTGAACCAATTGGCCAATTTCAATCAAATTCAGCTGAGAGGATAAGGTCTCAAAGGTTAAATTCCTCAGAATTTTGTGAAAAGAGACAGCTGGGTAAAGAAAACATCTAGTTTGTCACCATTAAAAGGAAAATTATGCTCTGAACTGAAATGTTTTTTGACACCATGGAATCTATTTCAGATAGAAATGGAGTATAAAAGCATTATGGTTCACAAAAAAAAAGTTTATCTTGAAAGTCACTTTATATATGATTTTGAATATTGTCAATGATATGAAATCCATGGTGGTTTGCACCTAATTCAGATTTTCATTCTAGATCATTTTTACAGTGAATATTATAATTTTGTTACATTTTTACAGTGAGACATTTTTTCATCTCATAGACAAACCAGTGTTATTTATTTTCTTAATTACGAATACCAAGATATGAAACAGAGAATTAAGACGTGATGTAGGTAGCAGGAGCTTTGGGTTCATTTCCTTTGATGAATAAATAATTGGTTATTTGATTAATAAATAATAATATTTTGTTACCATTTTTGTCAAGCACTTTAAAAAAAAAAGAAACCAAGCAAAAAACCAACATTCCCTGACATTGTTTTATTGGATATTACCCAACAGCACACTTTTGGGTTCGGGAAATATATCTGCCTAAATTTTTCAGCTGGAGAAAGTGGGGCAAGTGGAGATTTAGAAATGTATTTTACCTCCCTGGTAAGTCATAGTTTTTGTGCTTTTTCAGACACTGTAAACAGAAGAGGGAGTGAAGGGAAGGATGCCCAAACTGTGTGTGTTTGGGTTTTTTTTTTTCCAGAAAAGGATTTGTCCAGCCAGAGAAGAGATTAAGTGTGTAATTACTCCATTTTGTGATTGCCATTGAATCATGGCAACAATTCTACAGATATGAATTTTACTTACAAAGAATATTTACACCCTTTTTTGGCCTGGGTTCCCTTCCCACAGTAACTGAGGCATATGAGGGTGTAGAGGAACAGTGTAGCCCAAAGTGTTTCCTCTGAGATCCCATGTGCAACAGCGAGTAAGCAACAATAGCAAAGTTCAATCGGTGGTTTTGTTCCTTAGTCACTGGACCACCTCACTTTCCTTGCCTTCCTTTTTTTGTCTTAGATCCCCATATTCCCAGCTTTATTTTGAGAAGGACATCTCTGACGATGGATTAACGTATTTTCCAGCCCCTGTCACTTAAAGAGGATCAGCAGAATTTCAAACCACAAAAGATGCTGAAGAATACAAGAAATATCTGAATAAAGGATATGATGTAAATAGCCTAATGCTGCCTTAGTGCATGAAGTAAAAACATGAAACTGGCAACAGCTTTGTAAGCAGCCACAAGCCTGTTGCACCACTTTGCCTGTAAGGATACAAAGAGCATTTCCACCAGATCATTCCAACGAACCAGTTACTTGGAGTTACGTCTCCAAAGGTAGAGTCAGGAGGTGTCTGCTTGCAGACCCACGCCTGGGAGAGTGGAACATTTCTCACGTGCCTCTAATGTGGCAAATGACAAACACTTTTCAGAATTTCTGCATTAAGCAGACTTTCAGATCTCAGATTCCTTGTGGGACATATGTCTAAACCAAACATTACTTTCTGTTTTCTTGTCACAGACCCGAGTCTTCTGTAAGAGAAAATATTCTGCATCTCACAAAACAACTAACTGAAATAGAGAGAAATACATGAGAATCTCATGTTCTGAAAGATTTATTCAGGTCTGATCATGAAGAGCAAGAAAACCTTAGCATTCAAATAACGTAGGAGAAACCAGACAGGTAAAAAAACCCACACCTATTTAAATTTTTTATTCAGTTTCTAAACTTAGTGACTCAGGATAAGTAAGCCAAACAAAAAAAACCTCTTCACAATCATTTTTACTAGATACAAGCCTTCCTTCAGTTGATAATTGCAAAATTGCTTCATTAATGAAAATACTTCGATCATTCAGCTATTTGCCAGAAATATTATATTGGGAATTTTAGGAAAGGGCCTTAAGTTAAAGACAAATATAGTAGTTCTTATGCGCAGAAGGAATTATTCCGACAGCATCTTCTATTAAACAGTGCCATTAACAAAACAATGTTCTCATGTTATACTGCTGCTAAACATTTACAGTACTTCTCAGATTATGAACACCTCAAGTTCAAGAGATCTTCCATAAACAGAAGCTCTGATGTCTCTCTCAAAAGGATAATTGCACCATGCTACAAATGGCTTTATTAAAATACATTAAAAAGCCTTTCTGAACTTATTCTTTGCATTCTTTTTCAACCTTGCTGTGACCTCCGGCACCTTTACATAAATGTCCCAGGATCCAGTTGTTGAATAAAACAGAAATTTTACTATGGACTTAAAAATGAGGAACACAGCTTGTATAGCATAAGCAGCTTACATTTTTTATATAAAATTACTGTAAACATTGGCATAAAAAGCAGTGGATCTTGGTATTAGATAAAGGAAAATAATAAAAATCTTTAAAAGTATATATTTCTGTACTTTAAAAGTATAGTATTTCTAATATTATATGTGTACTTCAAGTTGCAGCAATACCTGAACTAATTATAAAGAAACTATTTCAACTATTGATTGAAATCAACCTCACTGCAAGAGCATGGAGTTCCATGAAGGCTAATTTACTTTGCCTCACTGCAGTGCGTAGTGTAGGCAAACCTTTACTTTTCTGAAGTTTTCTGAGGATTAGAAAGAGCATTGTCTACCTGTGGGTATGGATGCTGCTTTATCTATGGCCTGATGGTTAAATGTCAGAGAACTTATACAGAGTTAGAATTTTGCATGAGAAGGCTTGTATCAAAAGTGCATTTCCATAAAGGGAAAAGCTTTACTTAAGGATTATTTTTGTTTTATGGTGAAGTTTTATGAGCTGCAACAATGAAAGCTCAGTATGCTGAGGAAATGCAAGAAAACTACTAAACCAGAAGTGTGTTGTAGGGTATGTTGTTGCTACTACTCTTTGCATTCTGTCCAAACAAAAGGTCACTTTAGAATGGTGATGCAATACAATACTATTCTTTAAAGAGTAAATATATTCCCCAAGGATATGTCATAACTTTAAACTCAGATTTTGGAATCACTGTGGGCAATACCTAGCTGGGAGCAGTGTTACTTTGTGTGCCATTCTCAGAGACACTGAATTTGGTCTGTAATTGAGCTAAGAAAAACTGCCACCTGGCTTTTTTAATATTTTCCTAGTAGATATTCTGAAAGTGCTGACTGTACAGGACTGAAAGACAATATTAATTAATTTCTTATTACTATGGAATTCAATTGAGATTATAGAGGAGCCTTAAGTGATGGTAACTGTACTGAAGGTATTGCTAGTTTGGTGGTTTTTTTTAAGTATGACGTGTATAAAAGTAAAAATGTGCTGCAAGTAGACCAGAATTGAAGGGTCTCCTCCCTATGAGAAGAGGCTGAGAGACTTGGGTCTCTTCAGCCTGGAGAAGAGAAGTCTGAGAGGGGATCTGATCAGTGTTTATAAATATCTAAACTGTGGGAGGCAATTGGACGAGGCCAAACACTTTTTGATGGTGGGCAGTGAGAGAACAAGGGGCAATGGCCAAAAACTAGTACACAGGAAGTTCAACTCAAACATTGGAAAGAATGTCTTCATGATGACGGTGATAGAGTGCTGGAACAGGCTGCCCAGAAAGGATGTGGAGTCTCCTTCTTTGGAGATATTCAAGACCTGTCTGGATGCCTACCTGTGCAGCCTAGTGTAGGGCACCTGCTTTGGCAGGGGGGGTAGGACTCGATGATCTCTAGAGGTCCCTTCCAACCCCTACCAATCTGTGATCTGATCTGTCTGAAGGGGTAAGAGGAATATACATTCACACCATGCTGCTGGTATAAATGCCAATCAGAGAAAAAAATAGGAGACAACACTGCATCATTCCGAATGATGCCAACTGTTTACTGAGAGGACTGAAAAATATTGCATTTGGGAAAATTTATGAGGCATTGAGAAAAATGACCTAGCAAAATCAAGAAATAAGTTACCATGAAAACTAATTTGCCCAAACAAATAAAATTATGTAAGTTATTGTGATGGGAACTGTATGTTTTCCGGTCCTAGTAGTTGGTGATATTTTATAATACTATTTAAATAGAACAAATACTTTTTATAGCTTCTCAAAGTGTTAACGCAGAGAAAATGTCAGCAGCAGGAACATCCTTCTTGCTCTTCAGTCCCTTTCTTTTGCTTTCAAATGTGCCTACCAAGATTTTAAAGAGCTGAGACAGTCAGGTATGTTTTTAGGAGCCAGAGACAACAGCACAGAACTGAGACAGTAGCAGGTAAACATAAGAAAAGAAATCATTATCTCACATTATCATCAGACGTGTATTTGTCCTTCTGCTTTCCTCCTGAGCTCATCAAACCAACCACAATACAAGGGAAACGTAAATCTAATAATATAAGCAAGCCTTGTTCCTGATACTTTGTTTATCCTCCCATCTTTCATCCCTATTATGTGTTGTGCGATTTTTATGTTTAGATTAGATACCGATGGAATAAGTTTTTCCTTTAGGTTTGCACATTGTTGAGCAAAGATTGGGGGAGGGAGGATGTAAGTTTTGATGGGATTCTTCAAAACAAAAATGTTAACATAGTTGATATCTCAGCTCACAAGAAGAGAGAGATAACTCCCAAATGAACCATCTGATCCTCCCATCTGTTATTCCTAACTATACTAGTTTCCAAATACAAAACCAAGCTCATCTATGGGGTGTATTTGTTAACACTCTACTTACTACTGCTTGAATTAATAAGTTATGGTACTGTAGTATAGTATTGGTTACTCTACAGTGGTGATATTGAGAAAGAAAACTGAAAAAAAGGTGTGGATGTTGCCTGAAAAAAAATAATTTAAAAAATGGGACTCTTTTTGTATTGGACTCTTTTTGGTTTCTTTTACTAGAGAGAAACTTACAAATTACAGACGACTGCTGGCTCCAAAACTGTTAGTCTCTGTGTTAACTGCAGCATCTTGTCAGACTACCAAGTAATTTTCTTCGGAACAAATCAGTAAACTTTAATGGCCTTTTCTGGGGACTTTTAAAGATTAGTAATCTCCCTTAAACATTGATATCCTCCTTCATTGCCCCCAACTCTTGAAAGAATACCTTTTGGTTTGGAACAGTAATCAGTTTTTTTAGAGAAAATTTTCCTTTGAATCTGAGTGACAGGATGGAGCCATGCAAACTTCAGCCCAAAGGAGTGATTTGTATCCCAGGACAAGCACAAGCAGGGTGCGTGCTAACTTGGTCCCTTTCAAGGTCATTTATGGTCAGAGATATTATTATGCAATTATGACACCTTTGCATCTGTTTTTTTAGCAGTCATCAACTATGGCTCAAGAGATGCTCACTATTTCATATTTACACACAGCCCATTGATTATTTCTTCCTTCCTTATTTAATTTTATTAAACAACTAGCATTAACAAAAGATTATTTAAGTTGTGATATTCTACTGAAGAATATGGTAAGTCAGAAGGGACACAGCTCAAAGCTTGACTTTTTACATCTTTGCTTTGGCTTGTAATCCTCACAGCTCGAAACCCTCCCTTTTTCTTCCTGACAGTCAAACTTGATATGACATTTACTGTAACATGATTAACTTTGGTGCCATTTTCATGAAGTCACTTTTAGAGTATATCTATACTTTTTTCAAAAAAAAAAGAATTGCAAGCAGGAGGATGGAAAACATGTAGTGTCTTGAACAAATTAAAAGCATAGAAAGCGTAGTTAGAAATATTCTGGGAACATTTTTACAACCAAGTGAGAAACCTTTTATTATAGGTTCTGAGCTATGTCTATGTGTAAAGACAGAAGTTATAGAGGGGGGAAAAAACAAGCTACACTTTTCCTTGTTTTATTTTTTACAGTTCTGAATTCTCTAGTTAATAATAATATTGGATTTTCTTTCTCCCTCCTCTCTCCTTGCATTCCCTCCTCCCTTTCATCCCCTTCAACTAGATTCAGGCTGCCTGATCAAAACAAATTACAGGACAGCCTTATAAATTAGTTACAGTAGACTAATGTCTAATGGTGACATGTCTGTTTTGCCATGGTGATGCTCATCCTCCAGAGGTAATGTCACCTAGGTTGTCAGACAAGCAACAGCATTTTCATAAATAATCCATGTGATGCTAATACAGGATGATTTGTGATGCCTTATAAAAAGTTTGGTTGGGTTTGATTGAGTTTCCCTCAAGACACTGTATAGTTAACACTGTGACCTGATCTGACTTGGCTGACTCTGATTTCTGAAAAGGCTACTCTAAAATATTGGTGTGCAACATGAAGGCACTATGTTATCCAGACACAGCTACACTGGTAATACACAGATGACTGTAATATTCTGCATGTATCTCTGGCTAGATCAAAAAATCACAAATGCATTAAAACACCTATAGAGCTAAAAAAAATCTGTCTGATATTTTTCAAGCATGGATTTACTGGGTGAGGAGAGAAAACAAAGGGAGTTGAATCTCTCTGCTCCCTGATTACCATGGCCTAATACAGTTTGCATGCTTCAGTTCTCGTGACACTCACCTGTCTTTCAGCTGCACAGCCCTCTCTTACCACTCCTGCCCAACCTGATCAAGGTCAATCTGGACTCAGTTTTATCTTTCAAAAATGCAAATATCTATGCTGGTACTAAACAGCAGCTAAAACTACAGGGGCAAAATGTTTTGTGATTAATCTAATGACATCATATACCTTATTTGTAGAATATCGCCTCCTTTTCAGCTAATAGGGGCAAAAGTGCAAACACACAATTATAATATAAAGGAGTCCCTAACTCTGGTTTACTAATGCAAGCCAGTTCCTCATTGCAATACTTGAAATACCTCAGGATGTCCTCCCATCATAAATTTTGAGCTGGAGACCACCAACAACCTACCCATGTATCCATGCCACCAGTTTTAGTTCTACTGGTTGATTGGCTCCTTCTGGTTAAGAACAGCCTGGGCTTTCCATACATGCTGCAGTTCCTTCTCCCTTTCGTTTAGTAGGACATGTTTTGCGAATATCTTGGCATATATCCCAGGAAATTACACTGGCTTCACTTCATGCAGAGCTGGCCAGTCCTGTGAAAACAATGTGGTTCTTCCTTTAAAGAGTATTCACTGCAAGTGTGGTGTTTAGTATTTTTGCAGCACTTTTCAGGGTATGACTGAGGTATGATGTGGTTGAATACTTAAAGCTGCTTGATGGAAAGAATTAACTAGATCTTTAAAACCATTACATATTTTTGAGAGTCTGAGTGTATGTGTGCATGTGCATGAGAAGATGGAGACAGAAAGCAAAAGAAAAGAAGGAAAATATGCAGGAAGGTAGAGGCCAGAGGCCAGAGTGCCTACTTTAGGAAGAAGAATATAGTATGGACCGTTTTACCAAAAGATAAGGTATGCCTTCTGATTTGTCGGATTTCCTATATTATCTGTGTTTTTTACAACACAGCTTATGATGCAAGCACTCTATAATATACAGAAATCAAAGGACTTATTAAAAAAAACCTGCAAGAGCTCCAGTAAATACGGCATTCCACTCACATTCTGATCAAAGACAACAATATAATGCCAAAATAAGACAACAATTCAATACAGAGATCAAGCTATAGAATAACATCCAAGGATGCAAGGATCAGCACAACTCTCTATTTAATAAGAACAGAAAAGGAATTTCAATATTGCTGCAATTTGATCTCTTGGACATGCAGTTTTCTGAGTTGGTGGCATAACCAAGTCCCAGGGCTTCAGTCATGTAATTGCAGTTGTTTTCCTTCAATCCTCACACTCTGCAGTAAGCTGACAGTTGTAGATTCTGACAGCATTCCAGGAGAAATGGAGACTCTCCAGTCTGGATCCACTTCAGTAAGTTATTGGTGAAATTTGTTCTCTGAAAAAGCCACCACTTTTTAGAGTCCACAGTTTTTCTCCAAGGTATTCCCGCAAAGAGTTCTGAAAACAAAACCAGACATCTTGGTGGATGGACTCCAATTTTCAAAACTAGGACTCTATCATGCCTCTACTCTGACATTGTGAAGGTGGCCCAAGAGCACTTAGACCTCATAAAGCAATTTGTAAGCGAAACCAAAACAATTCTGCCTTAAACCTGAAGTGTCATTTCACTGAAGCAGTATCCACTTCAAAATTATAACTGTTAGACTACTTGACTTCTGGTGAGTTGTCCCAAAGGATGAATGTGGCTCTGTTGAGCAGCCTATGCCTCCAGTTGTCACTGCGTTTTCAGATTTCAGTTAGGACTTCTGTTTACAGCTATTGTGAGAGGGGTCGTAGATATACAGGTTGTTTATGCCTGTTCATGCAACACCTGATACTGCCCCTGTTTGTTCTTCTAAAGCTATTTATTCTTCTTGGAGGGCAAAATAACACATCAGAACAGCTACTGAAGTTTTTTCTTTGCCCTTAGTGGACCACCAACCATGCAGACTCTAGGTCTATTACCTACTGGGCTCTGTCACAGCTGTAGACCTCTGCTCCTCCAAGGAGTTTTGAGATAGCAACTAGAAGGGACTGTGACCGATTTTTCATTAACTACATTTTCACTCCTCTCATGAACTTGTAATTTGGTACAGTCTGTAACAGCTTTTCCAAACACCATTTCCAGCTGGATATTTGTGGTTTAAGACATTTCCACAAGCACAGTGCTGTAGTCCTTTATTCATAAGAGTTTCATTAATATGAAGACCTTGTGAAACTAAAATTCTAATTTTAATTGCTTGAAGTGAAACTCTATGCACGAATTAAAGGCATTTTTAAAACCACACGTGCCTCCATGTTCCATTACAGGTATCTAACTATTATAAAGGAAAGCAGTAGTCCCATAAGTATCCCATCCTATGATGTTTTCAGATTATATCCCCTCTTGGGACAGCAAACATTAAAATGTTGAGCAACCTGGAAAAAATGTCACTTCTCACATAGTGTCAGGGCCCTGAGGCACTGCCAGCCCTGACTGTCCCTGCCCAGCTTTTCCAGGACCTTATCCCACCCTGCCAATGGTCCAGGACACCATTTCAGCACCAGCAGGATTGTCAGTCCCTGCATGAGCTATACGGTGGGTCTTCCAAAAACAAAACAGAAGTTAACTTCCAGAGCACTGGAGCCCTAGTTAAAAAGAATTTGGGAGATGCTTATTGAAATGTCTTAGGAGAGGCTTATGCTCAAGATTTTCCTGGCAGTTATATACTGCTTAGAACAAGAGACTTAAAGATGAAAGCATGCAATCATTGTTTCTAAAGCAGGAAAAAATATGTATACTAACATCTGTAAGTGAGCAACATAAGCAACAGAGCTTCATACATCAGCCATTAAGCTAAGAGGAAACATTAGCTGCTCTTGGCTAGTCAGTGATCATTGACAATGGATTTTCTCCCTTCTCCAATTCTTTTTTTTTTTTTAAATCAGATATTAATCACATTCCCAAAGAAAATGTTCAACAGTTCTCCTGCCCGTCATTAGCATCTGTTAATGAGATACACATTCACATGTCCCAGTGTTAGTTCTACCCTGACAAATGCACCAGGGCTGTGTTCTTCCCTGACATAACTTGAACAAATACTAGTGAATACTAACAATCTACTGATTTATTTAAAAATTAACTTTAAAAAAATCCTTCATGCCAATTAATGAAGTGTGAGAGAAAGAAGCAAAATAGTATTTTTCCACATGGCACTTTTATTGCATATTCACAGACTGTTGAAGATCTTCTTTTTTCCAGACTTGGATATACCTTGGATGGGATACTGTTTTCCAAGACCAATTTTTTTCACACCTTTTCAGACTGAATTGACTGCAAAGGAAAAAGGCACACAAATTATCCAAGCAGTTCATGTCTTTGGAGGAAACACAGGACACAATTAAGATATGGTTTACTCAGGAAGAGAATACTGGCTGTGATTGACAGGAAATTCTGCTTCAGTAAATTTTATTTCAGTTGCCAAGTTTCATTCTGTATGCAAAATGGCAGCTGATTTACAGCAAGGAATGGAAAGTAGAGATGATCCCACAAAGACAGTTGTTTATTACAAAACTACTCAGTTTTGGGAGGGATATAAAGAGCATCAGCTCTATTCTTTGGCAGATCAATGCTTCAGGAAACACTGCAGCTAACATTTCTGAATATTCCCATTTGAATTCCATGATCAGAGACTTCTGCTCTGAAATTTTAATGACATTTTTGATGTGAAGATGAATGACTGGGTGTCTTCCTACTGTACAAGGACTAGATTTTCATCACGTTTTTCTAAGTGGTCCTAGAAATCGTCACATTATTTTCTTAATTCTTCTCCCTATTCCTCTTTTAACCCTCTCCTTACATTTCTGTTTCAAAGTCTTCAAGATGGTCTCAATGAGACAATATCAGTGGTCAAACACCTCTCAAAATGAATGTGTGACTGCCTGAATTGTGTTCAGTGTGAAGATAGGTAAGATGCCGTACTGTACTACAAAATACCTCAAGAGTCATTTGAACATAAAAAAATACTTATCTTTACAGTGATTAAGTGGCAATAAAAACCAACATAAAAAAATCCCAATATTTGCTGAACCAAGGTGTTTTTCGAAACGTAGAGGATGTTTTCACGTTAATATCCAGCAATACCATCTTTATGATATTTTTAAAAGTATCAAGCTATGCTGTATCTTTTTGTAAAAAATCAAATAATATACTCTATATATGATTTACTTCCTGAGAGGAATAAAACTCATATAGATTTTAAAAGAGTTCAAAAAACACAAGGAAAATAAATACTATTTTTTCTTAAATTACTTTTTAACCAACCAGAGTGCACCCACTGAATGTGGGATATGACTGGATAAAATTGCTCCAGGCTTCAGTATTATTGCCATTTGAGAAAGCAAACAATAGAAACCTATTTTCAGTCAGTTGTGAGCCAGCAGTTGTTTCAACGACGTAACTGTATCTTCTATATTCATGAGTGAAGATAACTATAGAACATTCTTAATCCTTCAGTGAAAAATACGATATCGCAGTCTCCCTCCCTGGTTTTGTTGATCCCTGCACAAACACAGTCAGCTACCTCTCAACTAAAAGAAGTACAGTCAATTGTCTTGTTATGTTCCTTTTGCATTACAGATGCATTAGAGCTCTGCTTAGGCTTCATAATTGAGTTATAGCAGTCATCCACATATTAGATTCTAGGCTGAGCTTTGGCAAGACTAAATAATAGATTGAAAAATACAATTATTGCTTACCTACAGAATTCCTTTGCTTGGGAGGTAAAGCATATATATCAGAAAAGTTGTGGGTTTTTTTCCCCAGGCCTATTCAATAAATGAACGTTACACCAGGATTCTTACACAGAGTATCTTAGAAATGGGTTTTGTATTGATTTTTGTAACTACCCTGTTAGATGACGTTATCCCTTAGTGTGTCATGTTTAGATGGGTCCGCCCGGAGCAGGTCACTGAGGTGATAACTGTCATTTGGAGGGACAGAAAAGCAATCATAGCTTTTTCATTACTTACTGTTTTCCCCCTGCAAGTGTGGGATCATTTGACATATTATGGCTTCTGTGATTTAAGCTGCATTCTGAAATTAAGTGCTAGAATATCAAGCTGTGGGTTTAGAAAAATAAACTTCATGTCAAAGGAACCACATGCCCTGTAGGTCATAACTAAGGTCCCAAAGAAGTAACAGTCTTCAGAATTTAAAAAACAAACCAAAACCCAAACACACACCCCCAACACCCACCCCCCCCAAAAAAAATCAACCAGAATAGAAATATGCTTTTATAAGAGGCAAAATAATCCAAAATTGTTAAAGTAATTGAAGACTGCACTTCCTATGTAAATGAAAAATTTGAAAGCAATTTACAACCTGAATCTCTTAATTTTTCATGTTAAACAAAAACATTGTGAAAGTATCACAAATTTGTTAAAACATTCAGCAAAACAGTAACAGTTCAACATTAGGGTACAAAAAGAAGCCAAAAAAATGTTTTTTACCAGCTTTCAGAAAAACTGCCACACTTCCCTCAGAAAAAATCTGCAAAGTTTTTGTGAGTGTGAACAAGTTTCTAGGAAAATCTAAGGCAAGTTTTAGGTTAATCCAAACTAATTTTAAAACAAATCTATTAATGCATAGTTGCTGTCAGAAAATACAGAATATGATAGTTCTTAAACTGTTTTGATACAGGACAAGGAAACTTGCTATACTTAAGCTGAGCTTTTATAATTTTTCAAAATTTCTCAAATACCAAGTTAAAAAACAGGGTAATTAATTAATGCACTAGTCCCCTGTCCCAGATATACTTTTATATGAAAACATTTTTTTGGTATATTTTTAAAAACAAGGCACAAAGTCAAAGTGTTCCTCCCCCAGTTAACCTTTAACACTTACTATGTAAGAACTATTGATGTATTTTAAGGACGAGTCCTTAAACTGTCATTTTTAAAAAAAATATTCAAAATCTTCTTTTTTGATCAAAATCACCTTTCATTCACAAGTCAGATCATATGTTCCTTGCATGAAACTTATTTTTACAATTCTCAGTCTGTAATTCTCTGAAAACTCCTAGTACTGTACAATGTCATTATAGCAATGTTTATATATTAAACGGTCATTGGGTACAATGCACAAACAATCCTGGAAGCGAAGGCTGGCAAACTGTATTTCAAAACATCCTACATAAATGCCAGGTTACAAAACTTGCTCCCTCTTGTCTTCTTTCTCACTCTTCAAACGCTGTGAAGGTTGAAGGTTTTGCCGTACAGAGGAACAGCTTCAGCCCAAGGCGGTGATCACAGTGTGGTGGTTCAGGTACCCTCTAAAGAGCAGAATGTCTTGGTCTGAACAGCTTTGTGTCAAGGAATCCAGGCCACCCACACGCTGTACAAAGGTTTCAACCATGAGGTTGTGTCCTTCTACTATATTTTCAAGGAGCAAGTCTAATCTATTTCTGTAGAAGAAAGCTTAAAATTCTCTTTTATGATTTGAGAGTGGATGAGGTTCCCAGACTCTGGAGGGAGACAGGCATCTGCATATGCTCAAACGTGTCTCTCTAGGCTAGTCCTCAGTAGCTCCCTCTTTAGCAGTCCGTTTGGATTTCATGCTGAAAAGCTTAGATCGCCATACCATCTGTGGGGACCACAAACCACTAACTGAAATATTAAATATACCAGACAGAGATAAAATTTTCAACAAGAGTAAGATTAGTAAAACAAACCACCATCCCCTTCCCTTTCACTTTCCTCAAAGTAAGCTAAGTAATTAAGAAAATAACTTTTTTTTAAGTAGACAACTATTGCATTAATCTATATGGAAGTGGTTATGGACATTTTCTTCCCAAATTTCTAAGTCCCAAAGCTGATAAAAGTTGTAAAGTACTGTTAATCTTCATTTACCTTAAAATGTCCCACAATAGATTTTCAGTCTTACAATTAAAATTAAAGGTTAATAGGTGTCATTTTATATTTTACGTAAAAGTCTTGTAAGTAATGCTTCGTTTCGGTTGCTTTCTCATATACTTAGGAAAAAACTCACTGTAAATAAAATCAATTAGCTTTTCAATATGTTCAGAAGTACCCTACTTACTGGGTGCTGGTAAAACATAATTAGACAGTTGAAAATAGCCTTAAAAATATAATGTGATCAAATTGCATAATTCTCTTTTTGTTGGATATTTGAACTATTGTTGGATACTAGCACTATTTAATATTACTATATTCAATATTTACTTTTTAGCACAGTATAAAAAATCCAAGGAATAGATGTATCTGAATTGAAAAATAACCATTTGGCAGATCTTATAACCAAACACATTGAGAAAGAAACTGGTGAAATTATTTCTGATAAATAATACTGGCCAGTGTATTCAGTAATTCTAGCATTTGTAAGAAATAACTGATCAAGTTTATTGATGACACAGGGATTTGTTGACTCAAAATAATTATGAGAATAGGTCACTTATTCAGAGATACCCAGATCACATGGAACCATGGGTGTATTCAAGTAACATGCATTTTAATATACCTTTAATACATTCAGTATTCAGCCAGAGGCATGTTCTGAGAGAGCTCAAAACCAGGTTTCCGATACAATGCTAGTCACAATCCTATTAATTATGAAAACATTTTATTTTCAGTCAGAGCGTAATTTTAAATTTAACTATTTAAGATTTAAAATTACTTTTTCATTTTTCTTTTTCCTAGTTGTCAGAAAATATATCATATCACTGGAAAAAAAAATAAGTTGTTTTCGTTTAGTGTTTTTTTCATTGGTTTTCATAAGAAAGTCTTCTGGTTTCTGGGTGTCATAAAATTCAAATTGCAGGCGTACATTTTTCCCTTGGAAACAAATGAAATCATCTTAACATTGATTACTGTACTTATTCTCTGAGATTCTAAAGGAGTTCTGAAAATCTGAGCTTTTTCAAAAGATTCAAATAAGACTCACTTGAACTATACACTGCTAATTATAAGGAATTAATAAAATATGTACATTATTCTGAATTCAACCATTAATAAGCATCCGCCAAAGGGAAACTAAGAGAGTGTTGTAAGAGAAACTTTATTGTCCCTACAGAAAGCTATAACTGTGGGTTAACTGTCAAGGAAGTATGACAATACTATCCTTTTTTCACTGACATTATATTTTGAAAACACAGAATATTAAATCAGGATACTATCAGTTATTCTTCCTACTTAAATTCAAGCCACAAAAGGTAGTGAAAATTGAATGAAATTGACATTTTTGAACTTCTCAAATCTCTTTCATAATAAAAATTAAGGTTGGGTTTGGGATTTCTTTTAGTTTTTATTAAGGATACTTTCTTTTCTACCTTACTAGGTCATAGACTTGTCAAATGACTTTACATTGTGTCATCTTAAATATGCGTTATTACCTATCATGTCAACTTTCAGAGCTATAATTCCAAAAATGTATTGAGGTTGTTTAAAATCCATGCATATAATTCTGATAGAGAAACACTATAAGAATCTATTGTAAAAAAAAATCCATTCAACCACAATGTATTTATAACTTGTCACAGACTATTAATATGCATCATCCCAACAAAGACTCTCTTTGTTCCCAACCGAAAGTGGAAGAACTGAGTGAAGCTGCGAGGATTCTTGATCCACAGGCTTCTGTTGTTCATTCTTAAGCCAGCATGGCTTCTTTTTCATGGATATACTTATTTACTTTGTCTTCTTTCAGGAATGTAAAAGGAGTTTAAAGTAGCTTTAGCTGGGCTGCAAGATTGGGTTAATAAGATTATAACAAATCTTTTCAATTCTTCAGTCATCTTTCCTTGGGCTTGACTATGTGGTCTGAGAAAGCCTTTGAGCTTCAGCTGAAACAACTTTCACATTTCTCAAGATGCAAAATTCTTTATTAACTCCAAGCTTCATTAATAGAAGCCAACATCTAGAGATCCATTATATATTCACCATAAAATTATTGCAGCTACTTTGCGAGTCTACTCTATCTTCATGACACAGCTGACCAGATGACCCCATTATGTCTCACTGGGTTCAAGACAGAGGCCAGATAGATAGGAAGCATGAGCACAAAGTACTTACAGATATTTGCACTGAGGTGGCACTACTCTTCTGGGAGCAGTGAGCAAAGGTTAAGCCATGCATTTCTTCTTCCTCTCATCCACACGGTGTTTGGCTTACTACCTAATTTAACCTAGTGTCAACTATGTCCCATACTTTTCCCATTCCCTGACAGAAAATTCTATAATTTTTTAACAAAACATGTACTCTTTTTTAATATAAACAGGCCTTTCTGAAGAAATATCAAATGCTTCAAGGAAATTAAGTAACTTTACACCACATTCAGTGGATGCTGCCCAAGAGACAAACCTACCAAAACCTGAAAAGAAAAAAGAATATTACACAATCCTCTTTCTTTTTCTAAAAATTATCTATAATACAGTGACACACCATTTCTATAAGGTCTTCTATTAAAACAGTATTTATTTTATTCTCTCTATCTTTTTATAGATGAGACATTCCACAGAGGAATTTGACCGAATGCATGATTTTTTTTTGTAATTAAAATGTTATATTTTAGGAAAAGGGAAAAAAAATCTATAAAGAAATGGGATTCAATGCACTTAATAGAAAGGAAAGAAATTAAATTGCTGGGAAGTTGGCACCAGTCATTCCAAACATTGATTTACACATCTGTTCTTAGATTATGTTAGTTTTGTCAATAACTGTGATCCATAATACCAATTTCTAAAAAGTGTAACTGTTTGTAAACACAGGATACCAATTTTTTTAAATGGCTCCAGTGGAGTGAAGTATCTGGGGAACTCTCGATCATTAGGTATGGCACCAAAACTGAGTAAACTTGTAGAAATTATTGATAAAGTATAGAAACAATGAGCTCAAGGACATATGTGATTCAGTGGGGAAGAAATAATCTGGTATCCATAGAGAAGCTCTATGCTTCAGTTTATTAATGAACTCTGCAGGACTGAAGGTGAGGGTGATCTGGTTGGCATACTATATTTGGATTTTTACAGTTATCTGCCACATCTCTCGTGGTAGGCTCTAAAAGAAATTAAAATTCGAAGGGGGGGACACAAGTACCCATTCGTATACTACAGAATGAAATGTAATATAAATGGTGATTCTGTAGAGGCAAGCCAACGATGGAGTCTGGTAGGAACCTGCCCTAGCATCTGCAGTGTTCAAAATAAACTGATGTTGCTAAGTTATTCACGGATCTCAAGTTAGACTACATGGACAATGCTAGTACAAATGTTAACCATTATTAAGGGGAAAATCAAATCAGGTCCTCTTCTGCCCCCATAAAGGGTACAATAGCACTGCAAGAGGTAGAGAGAAGGATGGATGGCACAGATTCCATACAAAGAACAGTTAAAAACATAATAACTCTACCGTCTGGAAGAGGGACAACAAAGGTCTATAATTAGCTTTATGAGAAAGTGATATAAAATCAAGAAGGGCTTGAGTGAATTAAAATAATGAAATAGCATGTTTTAAAAGGGCAATACTGTATCACATCATGCACACGGAAATCAAAACCAGAAAATCCCAGATATGTCCATGGAAGAAAAATCAGGAAGATACTGCCTCTGACTCATGAAGTTCACACATTGCTGCAGCTAGGAGGGTACATAGAGGGAATTATCACTGCATGCTTCCCTAGGCATCTGCTACTAGTCACCAATGAAGAAAGGAAACTGGGGTAAGATGGACTCTTTCATCTGATCCAGCATGGCAGCACTAATGTTTTTATTCAGGAGCCCCTGGTATTACAGAGGCGAAACAATGTCAATTGGCTGATTAGCAGTATCTTGCAACAGGGAAAAGCAGATGCTCTTAAACTAAATTGCTTTATTTGGAATGCATACAGGACTGCAGCAGAAGTTCCCACAGAGATCCTGCAGACCAGCCAAATGCAGTCCTTCTCACCACAACTCTATATTCATCTTGCGGGGGGCAAGGGAGAGTTATCACATGTCTTTTTGATATACCCATCCAAGCTCACTCTGGGAGCACCTATTTTAGAAACAAACCAACCATACAATCCTGGTATTACTTGCCTTATCTTCAAAATTACTGACACCAAAACCACAAGCTTTTTGAGATCAAGGCTGTCTAAAACTTTATACACATGAAACAGAGGAATGTCAATGTCCACCTCTATTACTTTACTGGGTTTAGTTATATACTTAATTTATGGTCTTGTAATTGCAAAAATACTTTGAAACTACAGAAATGCCTCTCTTAGAATCAGAGTCAATACAGATCTTCACTTAGTTACGAAGGAGAGATTATAATTTGGGAGGAACTAAAAGGAGACAGAAGGAATCTAACGAGTTTAAAAAAACTTTTTAATGTCATTTGGATCTCCAGGGCTAGTACTCTGTAATCGTAAGGTTTTGGCCACTGCAAGACATCATCAGAGTTCAAAAGTGAAGTCTTTGTTGTGGTTTGTAATCAAATACTTTTGGATTTCTCTTGAGTGCAATTTAGCTCTGAATTTCTTTGATTTAAGGATAGCTATGTTATCATGATAATGTTTTATTACCATTGAATGGCACGTTCACTTCCAGCTGTAATTGAAGTTTTTCTTGTGTGGTAATAGAGGGTCTGGTTATAGGAAAAATGTCTGTGTCCCAGAGACATTATCCTCTGATGGTCAGATCCAAAGACAACTGAAGGTGAAGAAGTACAGTATAGGTGGATTTACCAGTCTATTTCCAAAATTCCAATCCTGAAACATTATTTTTAACTGCAGCTGAATATTGGTCCATCAGCTTTGGTCTGCCAGTCTATCAGGAGCAAGCTGAAACGAAAAGAGCTAAAAAGCTTGGGTGAGAAGGATGTTGATATCAGTTTTTTAAATCATTTTCTGAAAAGAGAGATTAAGTGTAGCTCAGGATTTTGAAAGGAAATGGGAAGGCATCTGTGGAAAAGGATACTAGACTGTCCAAATGAAGGACAGTTTCCCCACAAAGTCCTAGATAAGCCTTGTCAGAGAACGTGATAGCCCTCAAATTTCAGACACAGTTCTTGTTCTCCCTGCTATCTGTTGATTACATTCAGGTGGCTGCACACTGAGGATCAACACAACATGCTGTCTGCTAGGAATTCTGAAACATCCAACTCTCCATATAGACTGTGAGACCCTAATCTAGTTTCCTAGGACACTATTCTGCTCTCCAGTTTAACGGAAAGGAGCCCACATTTTCCTCATTGCAGCACATCACTTTTAAGCAGCTAAGGTCCCAGAAACCTGATCTAACTTTAGCATTAGCCTTGCTTGGAGCACAGGGCTTGATTTCAGAAATTCCCTTCGTAATTTAAATACTTTAATGATTCAGTGATCTCTGTTAAGTGTATCTAGAAATTACTAACCTAGTAACCTCAAAAAAATACTGTTTGTTTCTCAGTATGCCAGTTCTGCTCAATGGGCCAAAAAGGAACAGAAGCTTCAGGCCTGCCCCCATCATTATCTTCTTCTATTATAGCTATCATTAGTCCCCAGCAGAAGCAGCTGTCCCTGTCTGCAGAGAAGAGGGATCACAGTTCTCCCTAAACCTCAGATGGGAACAGGACAGTGAGAAGTTCATTAAACATTCTTCTTTTTCTTGCACTTATGTAAGACTTAGGGAAAACTAGCCCCAAATACATGACAGATGTTTAAAATATATCCTATAATGGCTTGATTTTGAGATTAAAAACCTTCTTTAACAAAAAAATCCAACCAACAACAAAAAAAAAACAACACCCAAATAAAACCCCCAAAAAAACACCAAAAACCCCAGACCCAAAGTATTGCTTTACAACAAGACACTGAGACCATGGATGGTTCATTTTTAAAAATTAAGAAACATGTGGCCCATCATGTTTCCATCAGTGACACAAGTAAATCTTGCTGCTGGCTCATCTGCATGACCACTAACTCTGAATTTTGGAGGCTTGATACTTTCCTGAACTTTAATACAAATGGCTGTTCATCAGCATCTTTACCAGAAGAGCAATATCTTTTGTTTATTACTCAGTGATCTCTGTTGTCTGTAAATGAAAACAATACTATGCCTTGATATTTAAAAGAACACAGTACTGTACATAAGATGTACAATTCAGAATGTTTTTTTCAGTAATAAACCTGAAATGTGTTACGGCAAAATAGTTCTGGAAAATTAATATATTTTAGATGTCAGATAAAGGCTGTGAATTCTTTGCAAGGCAAAATTGGCAAAATTTGTCAACAATTATTATATGTGGTGAATAACTCAACTCTTCAAACAACCAGTATTACATTATTATAGTTTAGGAAAGACTGTTGCCCTCTCTTAATAATAATTGTTTACTGGTTACATACTTCTGTCTTACCAGTAAAAAACGCTAGCATTCACTCCATTGAGACTGACTTGGTGGGAAGTATTACTTGTCAAGCTCAGCGTTAAGTGGCACTTGTTGACTGATGTGACTAGCTTAGAGTAAGTGGCTAAATTTGCTGAAACTTTAGGCCATGAGCTGTAAACTTTTACCCAGATGTGTTGAAATTTTATTGAAATTTTGCCTCGTTAATTAAGAGAAGGCCCCAGAGCTGGTTCAGGCCAGAAGATAAGGAAGATACAACCTTAGAAATAAGAAGAGAAGCAGCCCGCCTAGAGATGAGGGAAGGACCCAATGAAGAATGGGAAGACCCCAGAGCCTAATATTACTATTGGTCTGAACTGTGTGAGGGAAGGGGAACTTCCATTGTTAGGGCATCATTGCTCATGGAATTCTTTGTTCAGGGTCCCACCACAGAGGCACCCAGCTTGAACTGTTGCAACTGTTGTACTACTCAAATTGTCTAATGGAACTTAGAGCCCGAGACTCTACTGTGGGAAACCTAGAGTGAAGAAACTTCCTTAACAGACTTTCCCTAAATTTATAAAAATATGGACTACCTGGTTGTTGTACAATTTGTAGCTATACACCTGCTCGTGTTTGTTCATAACTTTAGCATCAGTTTTAATTTGTCACCCACTTTGACACACTACGCTAGGTATATTTTCACTTTATTCTATTCACTGCATTCACCTTATTACAGGTTCCTATATTTCAGTTTCTGTTCCTCATTATTTGAGTGGAAAACATAGTTTTATTCTTTGCCTAAAGTTGTTCCACAAAAATGCCACAAATTGACTGATCTAATTCCTTCATTACCTTTCAGTAATGGATCACAGAGTATTCCTACTAACCTGTCAAGCATCGCTCAACATGCAGAGGACAGGTGGAACAACTACCTTCCCAAGGAGAGTAAAGTAGCTGTTCCAGCAGGGACAATTCATATATGAGTTCATTTTGGTTTTGCTTTGCTTCTGATCATAGTTCAAATGAAGAAGAAAAGTCATCGTCTTTTTGAAACTGATCCTGTGCATAGAATGCTATGATAAAATATTACAGGGAGATTCTTATCAATAATGCTATTTTGCAATACACCTTCAGCATAGAAAAGACTAGTTTCGGGGCGGTCCATATCAGAAAACACCATTTCAGAAATGTATTAGGCTCGGTGTACTGGAGATGACATTCACTACAGTTAGATCACTTTAGGTGACAGCTACCAATTACCAGTCTTCGTGATCATAATCACTAATGGTTTTCTCCAGTTGTCTGCTCATCTGTTTTCAGATTATGTTTAACTCACCTAGGAATTGTATTGTATTTTGACATTGTCTCGCACGACATCCTTGTCTCTAAACTGTAGAGACATGGATTTGATGGATGGACCACTTGCTGGATAAGGAATTGGCTGGATGGCCACACTCAGAGAGTTGTGGTCAACAGCTCAAAGTCCAAGTGGACATTGGTGATGAGTGGCTTTCCTCAGGGGTTGGTGCTGGGTCCAGCACTGTTTAACATCTTTGTCGGTGACATGGACAGTGGGATTGAGTGCACCCTCAGCAAGCTTGCTGACAACACCAGGCTGTGTGGCACGGTTAACACACTGGAGGGAAGGAATGCCATCCAGAGGGACCTTGACAGGCTTGAGAGCTGGGCCCATGCAAGCTGCATGAAGCTCAAAAAGGCCAAGTGCAAGGTCCTACACGTGGGTCAGTGCAATCCCAAGCAGAGCTAAAGGCTGGGCAGAGAATGGATGGAGAGCAGCCCTGGGGAGAAGGACTTGGGGGTGCTGGTGGATGAAAAACTCAACATGAGCTGGCAGTGTGCGCTGGCAGCCCAGTAAGCCAGCCGTGTCCTGGGCTGCATCAGAAATAGTGTGGCCAGTAGGTCGAGGGAGGTGATTCTCCCCCTGTGCTCCGCTCTTGTGAGACCCCACCTGCAGTACTGCGTCCAGCTCTGGGGTCCTTAGTACAGGAAAGACATGGAGCTGCTGGAGCAAGTCCAGAGGAGGACCACAAAGCTGATCAGAGGGCTGGAGCACCTCTCCTGTGAACACCGGCTGAGGGAACTGGGCTTGTTCAACCTAGAGAAGGCTCCGGGAAGACTTAATTGTGGCCTTTTAATACCTAAAGGAGACCTACAGGAAAGCTGGCGAGGGACTGTTTATCAGGGAGTATAGTTACAGGACAAGGGGCAATGGGTTTGCACTAAAAGAGAGGGGATTTAGATTGAACATTGGAAAGAAATTCTTCCCTGTGAGGGTGGTGAGGCACTGGAACAGGTTGCCCAGAGAAACTGTGGCTGCCCCCTCCCTGGCAGTGTTCAAGGCCAGGTTGGATGGGGCTTTGGGCAACCTGGTCTAGTGTAGGGTGTTCCTGCCCATGGCAGGGGTGTTGGACCTAGATGATCCTTGTGGTCCCTTCCAGCCCAAACCATTCTATGATTCTATGTATTTACAGATACAAACCCAGAAATAAGATGGAGACAAGCAGGGTGTTAGTGGTCAAATGATTCTGCCCTGAAGAAATTAAATTTTAGAACTGTTCAGGGAGTGTCTGGGGCACACGGTCTTCTAGCCTACAGGACATGTGCAGTTGTGAAGGGGCTATATTGCCAAGTAAAAGAGCTCCAGGGAAGGTCTCCAGACTGCACAGAGAGGATGAAAAAGAGATCAACTGCATCTTCTCTGAGAGCCAACATCTTCAATTGTAGTGGGGGGACAGGAAGAGCCTGTGCCTGTGAAGCTGGAAAGTGGAAATTCTCCTCATGAGGAAAGCTAGAAGATGGTGACTTCTCTCCCCAGGAAGAAGGCTCCTGCTATACCTGAAGACTTGCAGTAACAGAGTAGGTTCAGTGTCCTCATAGCAGATGAGGAGCTGGGAGTGCCATTAATGTAGCATATCGGGGCCACTCAGGACTACTAGGAGGAAGTGGTGAGTGACAGTGGTAGGAGACTCCATACTGTGGTGGACAGGAGACCCTATCTGCAGACCTGAGCTGCCTTTCAGGGAAGTTTTCTGCTTTCTGGGGACTTGCATTAATAATATTGTAGAGATGCTATTGAGGTTCATCTGGTTCTCTGACTAGTACCTTTGCTGCTCTTCCATATAGGCACTAATCACACTGCCAAGGGTGACCTGGGAAGTCAAATGTGACTACATAACTCTGGTGGCAATAGAGGCCCGGGTGGTGTTCTCAATCGTAACAGTGAAGAAGAAGGGCCTGAGAAGGACTGGACTGATCCTGTGGTTGCACCGTTGACATTAAAACAAGGCTGAAGTTGAATCATTTCAAGTGGAGGTATGTAATAAAGGAAGTGTCTGTGGAATAGTCTTATGGGCAAAATCTGTTCCGGGGAATAAACATGCTTGGGTGCCTCTCGGAAATGTGGCATAGGAAGCAAAAAGGAGGAACTAGAAGTCTTTGTGCAGTTGCAGGACTGTGACTTCATTGGGATCATGGAGGCATGGTGGGATATCTCACACAAGTAGAGTACTGTGTTGGATGGATATAGACTTTTTAGAAGCAACAGGCAAGGAAGATGAGGAGAGTGTGTTGCACTTTATTTGAGAGAGCAGCTGAAATGCATTGAGCTCTGTCTTGGGATGGATCAGGAGCCAGTCAAAAGCTTATGTTATAGCTCACGATCAGCAGGCAGACCAACATGGATGCTGTTGTAGAGGGTATCTGCTATAGACCTCCTGATCAGGAAGAAGTAGGTGAAGTCTTCTTCAAACAGCTGGAAGAAGCTTCACATTCACAGGCCCTGATCCTCATGGGTTCAAACTTCCTGATATCTGCTGGAAGGTCAAGATAGCAAGGCACAAGATCTAGAAGATTTCTAGAGTGCACTGAAGACAACTTGCTAACATAGTTGATTGAGGAGTTAACAAGTAAAGACAAGTTGCTGGACCTGATACCTGCAAACAAGGAAGAACTGATCAGGAAAGTGAAAGCTGGAGGCAACCTGAACTGCAGTGACCACGAGATGTAAAATTTGGATGCTGTGAGGAGAAAGCAGGACAAAAAGCAGGACCGTGACTCTCATGGGCAATGGGCTCAAACCGAAATAGAAGAGGTACCATCTGAACATCAGGAAACCCTTTTTACTATAAGGGTGATCGAGCACCAGCACCATATTTTGTCACTGCATTTTCCAATATAAGTTCTTTGTAATTTTGAGGTCAAGAATATATTTACAAAGCATCTTTTGGATAGAAACACTTTTCTTGTGTTTTTTTTCACAATAATGGAGTACTGGTGGACTGTCTAGAAGAGTGCACTGAGTCATATACCTCATCCACTTAGAAATATATAGAAAAGCTTCTGAAACATTGTTTTAAAATGGTGCCAGCACAATAAGCCACCCATAACTGTTTTCCAGTTCTTCTAGGAATGCTAGAAAACTCTTGTCAAACTCAATTTTATTCAATGTATGAAGGCACTTTCAAGAAGTGTACTAATTTTTCCAAATAAATTAGATTGCAACCATATTAAATGAAAATGCATCTACAAAATGAAAAACCAAGCCTCTACTGATGTTCCTAAAGCTGACCTATTGAATAAGGTATCACTAGTGGCTGATGTTGTTATCCAAGCACAGTTTATGAACTGTAAGACAAGAATAAGTTAATCATATCTCTGTTGCCTCAGTAATATGAATTAATCAGGTGTTGAATGGACTGTGGAAGTGAATTTGTTCTACTGAACTCACATCATATGCTTGTATGGAAAAGACTGAAAGTCGACTTTTGAAGCCAAAAAGAAATTAAAGTTTTAATAATAAAACACACTGTGGCCTCAATCCAACTTAGTAAATAAAATAAATAATCACAGCACACTTTTTAATATGACACCATCAGTGTTGCAGCAGTTACCTATCGACAAGCTGCTGATACTATCTTGCATGCTAATTGTCTAGATCTACACATGTGCACACATACATGTTTTGAACTTGCACACTATACATACACACACACAGACAGACATGTATATAGAAGTTAAAGTAAAATTTCATAGACAGAACTAATTTTTAAAATGGACAGTAAAAAAATAAAAAACTATTTAAACCAATTTTTTTAAGACTATGAAGAATATTTTGGAAGTAGAACTGGTAAAATGGCAAAATAGGAAAGTATAATGAGCAGTAGATGCACAGTGAACAGATAACAAGTTAAAGACCAGAAGAATTTGTCAAATTGTCCTGTAGCCCAAATTCCTAAATAAGTCAGTTATTTCTGTTATAATCAACAGAGTGTTTGTTTTTCACATGCACTGAGGTGTCTATGCAGTATAAAGAGCTGTTTCTTTAAACCAATGTACTTACTTCATAATACAGCATTGGCATTACACATTTCCTCAGCAGTTTTCACCTAATTATTCATTTATCTATAGTACTTTGTGGTCACTTCTAAACACTGTTATTTATCTCCCGTATTACCTTGAGTATTTCACTGGTGATGTCTGTAGCTACAAAACAAGCAAATAGATCTGGCAGTCCAGGATTTATATTTACAGTGGGTTTCATTTCCCTTGACAAAAAGAAATCAGCCTATAGCATATAGTCATTACAAGTACAGAAATACACTCCATTCGGCTTTTATTAACTTTTTATAATAACAAACAATAAAACCTCCTTTAAATTACTTTTGTATAAAGTCTTAATATAAAATTACAATATATTGGATCACGATTTACATTCGAAGTGGAGCTTTCAGGGACTCCTGCAAGGAAAGCCACACTCTGACCCTAACATGGTACTCACACACATGCCTGCCTTCCCCTAACCCCTGTGCCTTTGCTGAAAGACAGCTATACCCAGACATCCGTAATATAGTGCCATTTTTGCTTGCATTCACTTCAGAATCAATTTATTAGAGACATCTAAGCCTATATTTCCAAATTCAGTCGTATCAGCTGTATTTGTTCAAGTTTGTATTCCGTAATTCAATATGTATTATAACTATTAAAGTACATTAAAAATACATAAGTATTCTTTTATTTAGCTGTAGCCTTAGCCTCCTAGTTTTACTGCAGTTAATATAAAAATTGCCTTTGACAACCATGGGACCTGGCAGACCAATAAAATGTTTAAATCCCTTCAGAAATAGGAACTATTGCTTATTATAATTAACAGATAATTGTTACAACCAAAACATCATTTCTGTAACATTAACCTCTAAAACCAGTCCAATTAAATATAATAAAACACAGAACAAATGTATATTTTTATTTCTAGGAATATATTGATTACTCATCCATATGCAGTGAAAAATTTACACAAACGAATTTGAGTTAGGAGTGACCAAGAATCATGTTTTCACTTTCCTATACAACATTTGTCTGAGATGATAGTACTTCACTTTCCCAACTGAATAACTGAAGCTTTATAGGCAGCAATTAATATAGCCACAACAGCAGTAATACATGCATCTACACAAAGAACAGTTATTCTCTAAACACCAGTATGAACTAAATCTGATTTGCAGAATTTACAGCATGATCTGACCACTTTACAGTCTTGTGAAAACTAGCTGTTCAGCTGAGAGCAAGTGGTGGCCTCGCCAGTACTCAGCCCTTGCCCGAGATCTGCGGCTTTTTCATCCACCTGTAAGAAGTTGTGAACTCCAGCGAAGAAGTGCCACACGTGTGTTAAGTATACATTACTTTACATCCACATAAAAAAAATTAATGAAAAATTTATTTTGAGCAGACAATGGAAAAGCATCCTTTCATATTCTGACACCCCCCCCAGCCTGAGACCTAATTAAAAAAAGATGTGTTGCATATGGACTCTGTGGAACTGAAGAAAATCTTCCATCTCAAACCCTGTGTAGCTCAGCAATCTGGCTGTCATACTGACTCTGTAGTACCTATCTCCAGGCACACACCTCTGCTGTACCCCAAACAACACTCCCGTCATCCCCTTTGAAAGGAAACCCAGGGATGTGAATAAGAAAGGAGTCAGTCTGGATAGTTCAAAGGCCGTAGGTTAGTAGTTATCATCTCACACCGTGTAAACACAGGCACAGAGACACAGCTCTCACAACTGATGTTGATGGCCAAATGGAAAAAAGTGAGAATGCATCTACAAAAGCAGTAAGTAACCATCTTGCCCTGGACATATTCCAAGGTGGTTAGACGTAAAACTGAAACCCAAAGGATGTGTTCATGTACCTCTGTGCCCAAGAACACGCTTTCAGCTGGCTATCTTAGCTCAGATATGGTGTTGTGGGAACGCTAAAGACTGGAGCTATCTGGTGTCAAACATTATTTTTTAAATATTTATATCATTTTTATCAAACATTGTGGCTTGCACTGACATTTAGCTCAAGGTTACTTCTAAAACAGTCTCTTTCTTCAAGAAGAAAAGTCTCAAATATGAGCAAGCAAGCTGATGGGAGATGTGCAGCTTTAAACCAGCTGAGAATCTAACCCAGAAAAAGTATCCAAAAGTGCAAGTGCCTCTTCTGATGCATCATTTTCCATAACTGTCTGTAATACTTTATTTTCTACACTGATATGTCATTATATAGAGACACAGGCACAGATGCACAAACAATTGTGTGGATAAATTTCTGAAGTGGAATCACCTGCCTTTCCTTTTGGTCCAAAGCACTGCTAGAAACAGTTGATTCTGAGATATGTGCTTTCAGAAAGCATATTGGAATAACTTTAAGAACATTTCTTCTGTTTCTACTAATAAATGAAAAGATTCAAGCCACATCCGTAACACTGTATTTCTGAACAAGGTGTGCTTGTTCTACCAAGGATATGCCAATAATTCAAGGTAATCAGCAGGGTACATTACAGAGGAAACTCTGAACCAACAAGCTGTACAAACAAAATAGCAATCAGAAGATTTAATGCATTTCTGATGTACGTTTAAGGCATTGACACTGGGCCACAGATGTACATGTGTTGTGTTTTATCTTGTTGAGATATGGCCTGTGAGAACCTATTATAGCACATCATCACCCACAACTACTGGGCCCAGCAAAGGAAAAATTCCATCACACATTACTCCTGCAGATATATTAGAGAAAGCAGATATATTAGAGAAACAAATTGTACTTGGAATTGAAAAGTCACAGGCTTATTCTGTCTTAATAAATTCCTGCCAAAAGGCTAAGTGTAAAACTAGAAATACTTCCCAAATGTTGTTACTGTATTATCATCTCTGACATCTCAAGGGCTGCTCGGGGGATCATCTAGATATCATTTCAGAGTTCTCACAATAAATCCGCTTTTTTTAACCTGTGCTTGGTTTTATGTAGCCATTTTGAGTTTGCTGTACTTGAAATTTAACATCCCCTTTACCAAAAGGCAAAGGCTGTTTTATAACAAGAGCTCTGACACTGGTGATCTGCTGATACTGTACACCTTTCAAAATCATAGATACACTTTCAAATGTTACTTTAACTTTTCTGAAGACATAGTCTGAAATCCTGTGATGCATCTGAAAAATCTTAATAGATCTGATTCTGTCCCTGAACTGCCATCTTTCACTTCTAGATTATGCATTATATTTTGATCATTTTTTATTCTGTTATCAATACTTGCAAAGACTCTTGAGTGTTTTCTCTCACTCACACCTTGTAACATTTCCATATGTCATTGTAGTATATAGAAATATTGTAAAGTTCTCAACTACACCTATTGTTTCTGTTATCTTCTCTCATGTTTTTAATTCTCTACCTTCTCAAGAAATATATGAGAAGTTTATAATATATTGGTATGAGGATGACAAATAAAGTGCACTATAAAAAGGACTTTTTTGAAGTTATTCCAAGAAAAACAGTTTTTCATGTCAACCAGCAAAACCATTTTCACCCATTTTATTTCTGCTTCAACTAAACAACAAAAAGAACAGAAAAAATGCAGCAGGTGTGTCTATGTAATTGGTTTAATTACTTGATTTCACTCTGAGCTCCTGCTTCTTTGACAGGCCACACTTCAGGACTGCCAGATATTTCCTGGGATGAGGTCCTTACTCAGGCAGAACCCAGTCCTGGCTGAAAACTTAGGTAGGCATGTACAGGGATGAGATGGCTTACTCCGTTGCCCATCCCAGTCTGTCAGCACATGCACAGAATCACACAATGGCAGGAGTTGGAAGGGATCCCTGGAGATCATCTAGTCCAAAATCCCCTGAAAAAGCATGATCACTTAGAGCAGGTTGCACAGAATCATGTCCAGGCGGGTTTTGAATATCTCTAGAGAAGGAGAATCCACGACCTCTCTGGGCAGCCTGGCCCAGTGCTCTGTCACCCTCAAAGTGAAGTTTTTCCTCATATTCAGGTGGAACCTCCTGTGTTCCGATTTGTGCCCATTGCCCTTTGTCCTGTCACTGGGCACCACTGAAGAGTCAGGCCCCATCCTCTTGACATCCGTCCTTTAGATATTTATAAGTGTTGATGAGATCCCCTCTCAGTCTTCTCCAGGCTAAACAGACCGAGCTCTCTCAGCCTTTCCTCATACGAGAGATACTCCAGTCCCCTCATCATCCCTGTAGCTCTTCGCTGGACTCTATCCAGTAGTTTCTTGTCTGTCTTGAACTGGGGAGCCCAGAACCGGACACAGCACTCCAGATGTGACCTCATCAGGGCAGAGTAGAGGGTGAGGATAACCTCCCTCGACTTGCTGGCCACGCTCTTCTTAATGCACCCCAGGCTACCATTGGCCTTCTTGGCCATGAGGGCACGCTTCTGGCTGATAGAGAGCTTGTTGTCAACCAGGACTCCAAGGTCCTTCTCTTCAGTGCTGCTTACTAGCAGATCAACCCCTAACCTGTACTGATGTCTGAGGTTGTTCTTCCCTAGGTGCAAGACCCTACGCTTGCCCTTGTTGAATTTCATTACGTTCCTCTCCTCCCAGCTCTCTGGCCTGTCCTGGTCTCCTCCAATGGCAGTGCAGCCTTCTGGTGTGTCAGCCGCTTCCCACAGTTTGGTATCATCAGCAAACATGCTGAGGGTACGCTCTGTCCCCTCGTCCATGTCACTGACGAATATGTTGAATAAAGCCTTACACTGAAAACCACATTCATCCCACCATCTTCTGCACATGGTACATACCCTCAGCATCATGCTATTAAAGTGGAAATAGGGGGTGGAGGAAAGCAGCCCTGTAACTATCTTTGTTGCGATATAAAGATACGTATTATTTCTGGTGGTTGGGCATTGGAACGGGTTGCCCAGGGAGGTGGTGGAGTCACCGTCCTTGTGGGTATTTAAGGAAAGGTTAGATATGGTACTGAAGGACGTGGTTTAGTGGGTAATAGGTGGGAGGGGAACGGTTGGACTAGATCCTTGAGGTCTCTTCCAGCCTTCATGATTCTATGATTCTATGATTCTATGAAAGAAACTGAAGCAAACTGTTTTAGAGACTCAGTCCCAAGATGAAAAAAACCCCACTCTAGACCAAGGAGAAGAACAAGCCCTCACAAGTGCTTCCAGCCATGCCAAATGCAAGGCACAGGGCTGCATAATGAGAAGACTGGGACATGCTCTTTATGCTTGTCTAGAGGAACCCATCAGAGCATTCCAAGAGGAGTGTTATGAACAATACAATCCCACGCTAGGAATCGAAAAGTGGCTTTCTTGAAGGTGAGAGCTGGTATGATCATCTAGCACATCTAGACAAATGCTGCAAGTAGCACGAGTGTCCTACAAGTGCAGATGCAAAGAGCTATGAAAGAGGTACAAAACAAGAGATCACTGAGAAAGCATGCAATGCAGATTAGTCAAAACACTGCTGGAGGAGCTGGCCACGAGCAGCACGGATATCACTCGCCCTCACTCAACACAGCAGGGAGATGCAGTGACTCTCTGGAGTAAGTCACAAAGGTAATATGGAATAGCCAAACAGCAGAAGCAACCTCTCAGAGGCCTGTGCTAGATCTGACAAGGATCATGAACCACAGCTGCAGCTTATGATCTGACATAGTTATAGATTAAATAGATGTGGATTTACTTTATTGTAAGACTTTATGCCTTATGCGTGAGCTCATAAGTGAACACTGTTCAGCCACTTCTGCTGCATGGGAAGCAACCTATAGCAGGGGAAGGGGTAGAGAGCTAAAGGTGCCAACTCCTGCCTTTGTTTCAGCAAGAAAATAGTCAACTTCTTCAATCAGAGCCTTCCATCTCCCTGGGTGTCATCTAGGAAGCAATGTTGAAAACAGCATCGTGTATCTATAGAGATAAATAGGTACATGAGTACTTTTAAGGATGTGGGCCTTGATGTGTCCAGTCTATAAACACAAGCAAAAGCATTCCAGATCAGGTCAGTGTCACACTGAGTCACGTATCACAGCAGTCATCAGTACAGCATGGTGTAACGGAAAGTGAACTGACCTAGTAAGAGGAAAGAATTAATTAAAATTAATATTTAAATATGAAACAGGGGATGAGATATCCCTTGTAAGTAAATTTTTCCCTTATGAAATGTAGTTGTGCACTCTAATTATCTATGGATATGCTTACTTTTTTATGTTCAATACTTCTTCCTCCAATAATTGTGCATTCTCAATGGGATCTTTAAGTAATTTTTTTTCATAAAAAACTTTGTTGCCTTTTGGTCCAAGGAGGGCTACCATGTTTTTCTTATATTAGGAAAAAAGTGTAAATAGCAATGGTCACCCTACGTTTTCTCAGTCATGTATCTGTTATGATTCTTCATCTGTGTTTCCTTCCTAAAATGTTGCAGCACTTTTTTATGTGAAAATGTGGAGAGTTCTAGATTTACGTAGTGTCATTCCCTCACAAGTGATTCATCTTCATCCTTGTCCATGTCTTTATGGGTTCTTTTGGATATGAAGAATTAGTAGGCTACTGTGAGTACTTTGGGTAACCGGGATGCCTTATCCAACATCTTGCTTATTTGGGGCTGTCCTTCCTCCTTTTCTTTCTTATAAGTATCACATTTCTGACAGTTACAATCAATACGGCTACTGCTGAGCTTTATGTAAGTTCACATATATCCTTTCAAAAGAGCTTTGAACCTCTCCAGGTATACGTGCTTAAGGCATCAGTATGCAGTGATCAAAAAATTTCTGTCTTTGTTTCAGTGTTCTGTAAAATCAGCCCAGCAGATTGCTGTGCTCCTCTGCACAACTCTCTTACATCAGCAATCAACAGGTAGGCTTAGCCAACCACAGATCTTGAAATAATCAAGCAGCAACTTGTCATTTCAGCTGCGGTGAAAGTCAACGACTGTGGTGTGAGATAAGAAAGTGCACTGCAAGGAGTGATGTTCTCATTTTTCCGTCATCCAAATAAGACAAAGAAGACAGCTGGTTTTCACAGTTGTGCATCAGTGCCTCCTAGTTTAAAACTCGTTAATGTTACCAGGCTCTGGTAAATGAATAAAAAGAAAATCGATCATTAAATGGTGTGATAAAAAGTATGAACAAGTCATCCAGATACCATGAGCTTTCTACATACTGAATGTAGCAGCCTTATAAGCAACGAGCTTACAATGTACACCTGCAAGACCCCACTAAATTGTTTAGATTGCACACTTTACTGTAGGTCAGGGCTGTTAATCACCAGAACGCCCCAGGGCAGCCACATACAGCCTTATTTATGGGCAAATCAAGAAACTGAAATACTGAACCGTGCCTGATTAGCTGCACTAATATGCTACTTGTGGCTAATTTCTGAGCTGCTTAATTCGCAGGTGTTTGCCCCAGCCAATAAATCATGCTTTCTACCTCCTCTTTGCACTCATGGACCTGCCATGCATATGTGGAGCCTGTTTAAGTGACAAGCAGGAAATAATTGATGGTGCATTAAATCACTCTAGTGTTTAGTGAACTGGCTCCCCTTTGAAACAAGTCTTGCTACGTTCCCACTCCCAGGCTCATTTCAGATGTTATTGTAACCCAAGTCTTCTGCGCCACTGCTTGCAACCTTTCAAAGGTACAATGTGTACATTTCCTCATTTTTATTTTTTTACTTGTAGAGCACACTATTTGCATAAGACATCACTATTAAATTTTCCACAACAGCTAGTCGCCAATGTGATGAAGCAGAGCAAAATCCCACTGACTGAGAAGTTGGAAAGGAACATATCAGGAGCCCTAGCTGCTCCAGTCTTGCAGTTTTCCTTTGAATATTCTTAAAGTGAGCTGACAGTAAACAGGGGTTCTTGGTCATGTTTTGTATTGATCATCACTAATTTGCTCACCCCACTTCTTTTCCTTCAGGTGAGACAAGAGGATCTGAAAGCTGAACTCATGGAAACAAACAACTCCTAACTCTCTTGAAGTCAAAACCAGGCAGATTCATGTTCTTTCCTGTATCTTGGCACAAAACCACAGAGAAGTTGCATAATTTCCAAATTTTAACCGAATGTGGTGTCGAGATATACTGGGAGGCCTGAAACTAGGGAAGGACCACATTTTTTCATCTGTTTTTTGGTTCATCCCATATTAATATGTGGTTTCCTAAAGCTTTTCTTCAGCTTGCATTGTAACTGAGTTGATAGCTCCTTAGGGAATTCTGGATGAGTCACATAAATCTTCGTTATGTGGCTTATGGAGAATGCCCTTTAGAGCAAAGGATAAGAGGCAAGACCTAACCACTTTCTGCTTTAGGGAGTCTATTACCATTGTCCATGATAAAATTCCTTTGCCATTATTCTGCGGCTAAGTAAAATAATCTCAGAGTAAAGGATTTCAGCAAATAAGTAAAGATTCTGGTTTTAGAACATTTATACTGGCCACTTAGGCCTTACACAGAGACCAAACAGAAAATGAAGCTAATGGGTAGTGAGGTCATCTGCTTATTAGTGTATCACACAAAAAGCTTATTGGTGTCCTGCAAACCAGAATGTTGCCAACAGTTTGGTGGTGACAGCTAAAATTGGGTATTTCTGAGGATATTTTTTTCTGGGGATACTTAAAAGTGACGATAGTAACTTAGCAGAGCATTGCGTTGTTTGAGGTACATTTACTGAGACTTTTTCTCCTGCTGCAGCTAAGACCAGCAGGAAAAATTCAGCTCTCCAAAACCAAGGCAGCTATTTAAAATACAATGAAAATGAGCAGGGAGAAAAAAAAGATATGTCTACAAGTGGTACAAAAAGTTTTTAAGAAGAATGTGTTAGAGATACACAGTAACAATGAATCACCCCCACCATCAAAAAGTATTTCTTATATGTTCCATAAGAAACCATATGGCTGAACAGAAAGGGTAAGGGAGGCAATAACAAATTTGGAAAAAAAAAATAATTATCCTTAGTCATATCAAGCTGAGGAAGTTTTTTAAAAGCATAAATTGGGACAAATTACATATAAAATCACAATAAGGCACATAAAGAGAATTTTGGGAGTAACTTCCTAAAAACATAAAAATAAGAAAATAAAGCTTAATCACAAAACAAGAAACTGGTGGGGTTTTTTCCCAAGCTTGATATGTAATCTATGAAGTGAACAGAAGGTCAAAGTTTATAAAGAGAACTTAAATGCCCTGTAGTAGCCACTAGTGAAGATGCAATACTGAGTTACATGGACATTTAGGCTGACCTAATATAGTAATTTTGTGTTCTTATCTTCTGAGATTATAAAATGAAAGTTCTGCTGTAAAGGTGTTCTCTCTTGCTCTCACCTGCTTTCCTTGAATGCCAAGAGAGGATTTGTTAGCTTCTGGGGAAGCTGTAAAGTCATGTTTTGCCATAGACTTGCAAAGGAGTTGGGTTATGATCTGGATTATGAGACATTTTTAATACATTTGTAAATTTTAAGGCCAGAAAGAGCCACTATGTTTGCCTGAAGTAATTTCCTTTGCTATCGTTATAACATTTTTTCCCAAGTAGTTTCTGAATTAGAAGGAATTATTCTTTCCCATTAAAAAGGAGTTTGTTTAGATTTTGAAACTAGTAACTTAACCTGGAATATATTTTTATAATTTGGCATACTTATGCAATTTTTTTAGTGGCAATTCAATTATAAAAATAAGACCTGTTTGACATACTGTGTTTCAATTTATCTCAAGCACTTTGATTTAAAGGAGGTTATTAACACAAAGATATAATGATTAAAGGTAAGCCATAACGTCTGACCTGAAAACTTTAGGGTGAGACTGTCAAAGCTCTTCTACATTAGATTATCGTAAACCATTTAGCTGACCCCAGTATAAAGAAACATAAATTTCAGTATGAAGGCATGACATTTCCCCCACTATTTATTAACTAAATATTTTGCTTTGGTTTTGGTGTCTAGTTTGCTAAGATGACTACTAGAGAAAAATATAATGCATGCATGTCAATTAATATAATTTCAAGATAACAGACTACAATGTTTTGACTCCAAAAGACTGTTTTTCCTTTAAATAGTTTTTTTTGGAAGTGAATGTTTGGGGTCAGGAATGAAGGTTTTTTTAGTTAAGATAGATTTTTAATTTGCTTTCTGCATTACTTAAAAATTTCATGACCTGCTTAATACATATTTTAATGTTTTTTCTAGAGGATTAGAAAATGGTTATTGAAACTAACTATTTAACCAATACTACGGTTTTATGAAACAAAAGTGCAACATTTTCAATTACATGTTCAGTAGGTATTTCAGGTAAATAACACAGCTGATTCAATTACATTATTTGAATAAACTAGTGCAGGAAATTTAAGCTTGATAATGTGTCACAAATAAATAATAGTATGACTTAAGTGTAGAGGCGAGGGGTGAACAATTTTTTACAAAGATTCAGTTATTTGTTGTTCATTTATAACTTGCTGGAGGAGTTTGCAACAATAAATTACTTCTTGGTCAGCTGACGTCCATGGGAATACTACAGCTGAATTCAATGGAGGCAGGGGAAAAAAGCACATATACATCTCCAATATTTATAATCTGACTTGATGTTTTGAATATCTTAGGATTTTTTGTGCCAATCTATAAAATAAATCTAGAAACTTAATGGTCATTGACTCAGTTCTGTGTCTTTTTTAAAGCCAAGGACCTTTTAAACATGATGAATTGGACATGAAAAGTGTTTTCTGAAAAAGAATCTTTAAAATTATTTTGCTGTATATTCTTCTAATTTTTATGACATTTCAGACAATATTATTGAAATGTTCATTAGGATTTTCACACAAGGATAACGGTCAGGTTATGGATTTCAGGTCAGGATAATGAAATAATTTCAGAGTAGTTTTGTCCCCTCCCCTCCCCTCCCCT
>VWZZ01003014.1:534014-547174 GCA_013399095.1 Psophia crepitans
TCCTCTTTTTCCCACTCATCCTGTTTTATAAAATAGATGAACCTATGCCTCACTCATGTTAACTTCATACTGAACAGACACATGCCAAACACTGACTCAAAGATCATCACTGAGGATTTTCGGACCAATTTGTCACACCTCTATGATAGTCTGGAAATCTAATTTGAAGTTTCTGTGAAATTTTTTTTGAAATTTCTTTAGGCTATCTTAATTTTAATGTTTGTTTTCTTTTTCCCAACATGTTTTTCCTAACTAAAACTTTAGCGAATTCAATAAAGAGACCCCTCTTAACCTCCAAGGGTTGCAAAACAATCCCAGGCTGTTACAGAAAATCTTGCAAGTATAAACTGAAATTACAACGAGCTCCTATTTTATGCAGTCTTGGAGAAGTTTATTAAGGTAAGGACTAACATGAGCTTGTGATCATTACTGGTATTCTGATAGAGTTCTCTGAACTTTCACTGTTTTTCTCAAAGTGATGTGTTAAGGAGAGAGTTAAGACTGTTTGAAGTACCTCAATTAATCCTCTCCATATTCATGACACTCTGAGTGTTTTACAAAGTCAAACTACACTATGTAATTTTTGTGCTTTAAATTATTTCCGATTTTTGAGTACATACCCCTAGACATCTGTGCTAGAAATGACCAAAAGATATTTGCAATTTAACCCCATATTAACGAAGAACCTTATTATTATTTAATTTTGGTTTTGTTTGCTTCATTGGCTTTGAATTATTTCCCCAGTTGAAAACCTGCTCTGTATTTCATCATATTCTGGATCAACACGAAAGGAATAATGTATGACAATTCAAAAAAGGAATAAGGAAATGTATAATGCAACTTGGTAACACTATGTAATTGTCATATTGCTGAAATGTAAGCATTGGAGAGGGATATGGGAATGTCAAGAAGTGTAGTTTCTGTATTTAAGAATTAAAGGTGTGCCAGCCTTTACTGTCAGAATACACTTTCAGGAGGCAGCAATGGAAGTTTATATTACAAAGGTCACTCAGAGAAGAAGAATGTCACAAAGTTAAGTACATCCAGGGAAGATCAGATAATGGGGAATATCTTTTTCAGAGCTAAAATGATAGATTGCAAGAATGGTAAAATAGAGCACATGGCAGATAGAAAGGGAAATCAAGACAAGTAAAAAAATAAAATAGAAGGGTAATACAATATAAGTGAAGCTGTAGAAATCATAAAAGAAATGCTTGGAAACAAGAGTGAAACTTATTGAATAAAATAAAATTTATTCAGAGCATTCAGATGGCAAGATTCAGAAAAATAACCAGCAGAGTGGCATCTTAGCTGATTGCAAGATCCTTGACGAATACATTTTAAAGAATTGTCATGTGTTTTCATATAACACCATATGAATAATTTAACAGCAATGCCAAGATTTATGAAAAGAGTATTATCAGTGAAATGTTAATGCCTGAGACAAGAAATTGTGGGGGGTTAGGATGACTGTACAGTTCTAATTTATAAAAACTTATTGCATTTAACATAGATTCTTAAAACTGGACAAGATCTTTCTCGATTTCTTTCTACAGTATTAACAAAGATGAAACTTTGGTGGTATTTGGGAATTCTGTGCTACTTATCTTTAATATAATCTTTGCTAAACAGAATATGTATAATACTGTCAAAGCAGAGTAACAAGCCTAATTAATTTTCAATAGTATTTTGCTTCCATTGATGAGCTCATCATAAACTGATCCTTTGTACTGAACAAGAAATTTTATGTCATTAAAATGTTACAGACGCAATCATTATGTAATGTTAGCCATTTCGTCCATGGAAAACCTATAAGGAAGAGAATGTGCAGGTAGATTAATCTGATTGCATCCATGCCTGGCCACAACATGAGAGAGACACAAAAAAGTTGATGAACAAGCACAGAATCAAGAGGATTCCATCACTTTACCTGTGTAGCCCTCAGCTGCAGGATTACAACAGTTCCTTACAGTAACAGGAAACTGTTGGGAAACTTCCTGAGAGGACACAAGTAGGTGGGACACAAAAATACAGAGAGAGTCTGTTTTAAAGTTACGATACCATAGCCATTTTCCAACTTTATCTGCCTTAGTGTCTCCTACAGGGAGAAGGTAGTAGGCTGAATTTCCATGGTTGCAGTACAACCAAGACAATCTGATTCTCAGGCACTAACACAGTGGTGTTGAAATCAGGAATGGTGAGGATAATGATTCTCAAAAGAACACTTTCATATGGAACAACATAATTTTAAGTAAAATTATTTAGACAGTGCAAGTATAAACTGTGATCAGGAGAGCAGAGATTATGGCTTCAAGCCTTTGAGGGCAGATGAGCAACCTTAAAGACAACCTTTCTGCTAAACAGTTGGTTTAGCTCTCTCTTCTTTGCCAACACATCGGAAGACAGGTAGCATTCTACTATGGTAATGTCGTGTTTTCCACTTTTTTCTCTACAAATATTAAAAGTTTGCTCAAACCTAAAACCCTGCTAAAGTGCAAATAAGCTCTGGGTCAACAATTATTAATAAAAATCCCCATTTCCTCTTCCTCCATCGGTGAGCTTAAGAAATAATGTAAATTTGTTCTCAAACTACCTGATACTTTGTGCTTCACAGAGTCACTTAGAGGGCATGCTTCCTTCCCTACATGTCATATGATGTGTTACCCACAATCATTTCCAAATCTTCCAGTACTTTATTTCAATCAAATGCTACAATATCTTTTGCCTTGGCTTATGGTCAATTCTTAGCTATAGAAAGCACATACGTGATGAACATGACCCTCTCTCAGAAAACATTCTAATCACTAAATTTGTGTCAGAAGCATAAAACTCACGTACACACCGAGACTGATCATGAAGTCTGGCCATGGTCTGGACCATTGGATACCTCCAGTTACAGAAATACCAGCCTTGTATCAACCAAAAAATACATCTTGCTGTAGACGTGCTGACTCCCAAATATTTGAAGATGATGGGGTCAACCCATTACCCCTTAGAACTATAACAATTGACAAAAAAACAGCTGGGAACAGGCTTTTCAGTGGAACTTCTTGAGGTCAGATTGACAGGAGAGCAAGAAAAAGCACAGAGAGAAAAAACATCCATTAATCAATGGCGTGACCTCCAGGAATCTTCAGCTAGAAGCAGCATATATTTAAAATTCTGCACCTTCTAGATTGGAACCCAGACTATGCTGTGTGCTCTGCAAAAACAACTGTGTAGCAGCAGGGGTTGGACATGAGTAGGACTTTAATAGAGAATTTCATGAAGGTCTGTCAGCTCTGAATAGGGTGAAATCTCAGGCTGTTAATCTTGCTGGTCCACCTAAGACCTTTCTAAAGGATCAGGTTTTACCTTAAGATATGTCTTAAGCGAGCTCACTTAACCAAGAAAAGATGAGTTGGGTTTGAATGCTGAAGTTTTGACTTTTGCAATGTATGTTTGTAATGCATTTTTGAGGAATGCTTTGCATATGCGTGCAGACTATTATACAGGTACATTATGATTATAGAACAAAACAAAGAGATTCCTTACTTATTTTAAACTCTGCAGTGAGAAGCATTGGAACGCTCCTGCTTTTATGCTTTTCAGACTGCTGTATATCAGGCCATAACAGTTGTGGCTGTATTTCTCTTTCTTTTCATTCTTTTTCAGTACGTTGTGGCTCATTTTGAAAAGCAGCTCCTATGTTGAAACTGCAATTCTTAATTAAAAAAAAAATGGACATTTTACTAAAATATTATACTTACATATTGCAGTGCAGTGGCATATGATATTAAAGGTGGGACTCAGGGTGATTATGTAGTTTCTTTACGTTCCTATGGTTTCTTTTCACCAGTGTGGTATAAAGGTCTCACAAAAACTATAATTAGGTCTCAGGGCTTTTTTCTCCTCTGTCTACAAGTACTTCTCTGTTTTCAGCAATCATGTGTATTGTCATGATAAAATCTACTGATTTGTGAGCCACCGATTTACTTGGTCATGTGTTCCTACACAAGTCATAAGAAATAGGAAAGGTGGAACCTACATGGTCATCCCATCCTTCCATCTGCCCAGGACCACTTCTGCTTTCATCATTCATGACAGAAACTTGTTTCAACTGTTTTTGGAAACTCTTGTGATGGAGATCCCACAACCTCCCTGACAGAACCTTGCACTTGTTACTTTAAGAGAAGTAACAAGTAACATTTTTTCTTTTATTTTCATGCAGAATGCTCGCATCTTTTCCTGAAAAGGAAGAAAGTTTATTCTCATCATATAAAAAAATCCCTATAGGTATGTCTCCCTTTCTCTAAGCTAAATAATACCATTTCAATCAACCGTTTCTCGTAGGTCACATTTTATACATATCTGATCTTTCTCATTCCTCTACAAATTTGATCTTCCTCTTTCTAAAAACACGGTACTAAGAAACTGAACATGGTACTTCAGCTGGGGCCATTCAACTCTGGGCAGGGTAGAAACATTAAGTTACTTATTTTTCAGGGTATATATTGTTGACAGCCCAAGGTAGTGATTGTCTTTTTGAAACACTACTGACATTGTTGACTCAGGCTATGGTCCATTACAACCCCCCAGATCCTCTTCTTCAGTCCTCCTGCCTAGTCAGCTTGTATTTATTCCTGCAATTGTTTATTCTTATCTAAGCACAGTGCTCTGCTGATTCAGTATCTTTATCTTTTCAATTTGTCAGGAACTTTCTTTTTATTCTAACCATGTCCACCGATGCACATCACGCCTCAGCCAGTCTACAGATTCCTTAAGCATCCTCCCAAGTCCTTTGCTTGATTCTCTAGTGGCAAACTCAAACCAGGACGGATCTCTGTCAAGTCTCATTCACTGCAGTCTTCTATTTTGAGAATGTACTACTAATAGCTATAAACTGGGTATCATTTCCCATCAGATCCTGTTCTAGTAACCATTTAACCTAAACCACGTTTGCCAAGATTTCTCATAAGACCACAGTGCAAAATGTCTTACTAAAAGACACACACTGGCAATTTCTTATTTTGGCTATCATGCATTTTTTTAATATGATTTGCCCCTCACAACTCCCCATTGAGTGTTTATTCCTCTTTGTCATCACTCGGGTGTTTGCAAATTCTTTCATTATTAGGTGCACATGTTTTTCTATGAATGGAAGTTTCTGTAACTACCTTATATTTCTAACTTCTTCCTCTTTGCCATAGAATCATAGAATCATTAAGGTTGGAAGAGACCTCAAGGATCATCCAGTTCAACCGTCCTCCCACCACCTATTAACCGCTAAACCACGTCCCTAAGTACCACATCCAACCTTTCCTTAAACACCCGCAGGGACGGTGACTGCACCACCTCCCTGGGCAACCCATTCCAATGCCCGACCACCCTTTCCCAGAAGAAATTTCTCCTCATCTCCAACCTGAACCTCCCCTGGCGCAACTTGCAGCCGTTCCCCCTTGTCCTGTCACTAGTTATCTGTGAGAAGAGGCCGACCCCCAGCTCGCCACAACTTCCTTGTCGTGTTCACATCTAAAGAACTGCTTTGCCATTTTCTTGTTTGTGGAACTTCCACAGCGAAAATGGCTTCTGCCTGCAGCTGCCTCAGTTGGACCTGTGAACATCACAGGGTGAATTTCACCTGATGATTTTCAGCACCTACAGAAGAATTTTCTCACCTGCTCTTTCCCTACTGTAGACTGATTTTTTTTTTTTTCACCCAGACACTGGTCAGTGATAAGTGCATGATCACAGCCAATCCTTTTAGCAAAGGTTATAGTGTACTGCCTTGTGATATGCTGCCACACTTCCCAGTAGCCTTCGTGTTACAGCGCATCTGTAAATAGTGAAAACATAGAAGAAGAAGGACAGAGTGAGCTGTTACCAAACTAGTAGAATATGTTCTTCTTCTCTAATTGACAAGCATATTGTTTTACATTACTGTTTCCTAGCTTTGGCCTGAAGTCTTTCTTACAGACAAAGGAAAGCTCTCTCCTTCCCTATCTCTTTCCATATGCCTGCCTTCTTCCGTTACTTCTTATTCTCTCTCTGTTATTGGTAGTTACAGTTCTTGCGTGATCTAATGAGATGAATGTTATAAAGTGAGAATGGGAAGCTCTGTGCTTTCACTGAACTAATCTCTACCCTGCTCTAAGGGGCTTATTTGCAGCTGAAAGTCCTGGCAGTCTAGAAATAAATGCCTCATAAAGAATTACTTAATTTAGTTAATAATGTTTGAATCAAGTCATTCTTCATTTTCCATAAAACTAGAATAGGCTAGAAGTAATTCAATTATTTTTTACAAGTACTAATGAATAAAGTAAATGTGTAATTTCCAATAAATTACATAGTTACTTGTGGTGTGAAAAATTGTGCACTCAAAACAAGTAAAAAATGTGTCACTTTTATTTTTATAGTATGTCCTTTAGAAGAGATATTAAAGCACTGTTTACTTTATCCCATGGTACTCTATAGAAAACCGTAGATTAATTTTCCCTCAGAGAAGCTATATAGTATTTCAACCCTGAAAGAAAAAAATGCCTTAGAGAGAATCATTCAGGTACCTTGTATAAATTCTTCAGTAATAAGAAATAGGTATTTATGCACTTCACAAATAGCCTGTATCTGTTGAGGAAACATATTCTTGCCCTGTTAAAGGAAAGATTTGGAGTTTTTCTGTCTGAGTCTTTTTGCCCCTCTTTCAATTAAAATGCAAACTTAGGCATAATCCTGCTCTCTCAAACAGTGTTTTTCTGTTCTAAAGCATGTGATTAGACTTTTTTTTTTTTTCCTCGGAGTAATGGTTAGAACAGAAGACTCATGAATGGAAAATGGGACGAAATATGCCTCATGCCATGCACTTCCTTTCCCTCCTATTTTCCTTTCAAAGCTCGAGAAAATCTCTGTGTGTGCGTGGAAATGACAAAGGAATTTATTTCACATCTTCAAATATAAAATGAGGCAACTTAGAAGAGTACAATATTTGTAAAAATGTACTTACTGCAAGCTGGCATACCTCTTGGCATACCTGTGTGCAAGCACCATCTATGAGTAATGCATCCACTGATTGTGCTGGTGCACTGGGGGGAAGGGGAAAATACAGAGACTCACAAAATATGTATCTCAGTAACCATAAATGAAGCAAATCCACTTTAGCTTTGCTGTGACCTCCAGGAAGCAGAGCATGAACTGCTTTGATTTATCATAAAATTGGAGCTTGCATCTAGAAATGTAAGTGTGAGATCATTTACTTAAAAGCTGTAGTCATCACCATAATCTTTTAGGAGTCAGATCCTGAGGCAAATTGCTGATGTGCTGACGTGCTAAGGCCTAGAAAGCAAGTCAAACTTCCAGGGTACCTTACAAATATGGAAATATTGACAGGCTGTAAATTGGTTTCTTTGTGCATGCTGCCTAACCAAATAACCCTTAAGGAAAGCATGATAATAGCCTAAGTCACCAAATACATTTCACCAGGCCTCTGCACAGATGTAACTCTTCAGAACAAAATAAAACAGCTATGCTAGTTTTGAAGACAAGGTACTCTTAGCTGTGAAATAAACCACCACCCAGCACAACACAGTCTCCTCCTCTGCGGTAGGCTTTGTCTACAAAACATGAAACCAGTACCTTCTGAGATGATACTGGTTCCAGAGCAGGAGAGGGTGGACATGGATTTAGTGAAGAAACATACCAGCCATTAAGACAATACAGGTAAAGCAGTGCCACGCATTCAGATATCACAGAATCACAGAATCACAGATTGGTAGGGGTTGGAAGGGACCTCTGGAGATCACCTAGTCCAACCCTCTGCTAAAGCAGGATCAGCTGGAACAGGTTGCACAGGACCGCATCCAGGCAGGTTTTGAATATCTCCAAAGAAGGGGATACGACAACCTCTCTGGGCAGCCTGTAACATTGCTCCGTCACCCTCAAAAAAGTTTTTCCTCATATTCAGATGAAACTTCCTGTGTTCCAGTTTTGCCCCTTGTCCTTTCACTGACTACCACTGAAAAGTGTCTGACCCCATCCTCTAGACATCTGCCCTGTAGATATTTGTAAGTATTGATCAGATCTTCTCAGTCTTTGCCAGGCTAAACAGATAGAACCATAGAACCATAGAATGGCCTGAGTTGGAAGGGGCCTCAAAGGTCATCTAGTTTCAACCCGCCCTTCCATAGGCAGGGACACCTTCCACTGTATCAGGTTGCCCAAAGCCTCATCCAACCTGGCCTTGAACACTGCCAGGGATGTGGCCTCCACAGCTTCTCTGGACGACCTGTTCCAGTGCCTCACCACCCTCACAGTAAATAATATGCATAAAGGGTCAATGATTTGTGAGATTTCCAAACTCTATATATTTCCGGACTGCAGAGGTGAACACAATCTTTGTCAAAATTTCTTTAGATGTGATGGCTTTTTGGTAAAAGTATTTGCATTGCTGGTAGACAGAAGTTAGAGAGTGTCCCTTGTTTCAGCTCTGCTGACCAATGACCCATCACCTTTCTCCAAGTAGACCTCATTACTGCATTCTGTGCTTTACAGCAAAATTACCCAAATAGAGAACTGTTAGTAACACATTAAAGTAGAGTAAGTGTTGACTTCTTACAATGACTCTCTAGTCTCATCCTTTCAGACCAACAAACATGAAGCATGCAGTGAATCAGCTTTTACAAAGGAAGCAGGATAACAGAACAATAAAATAATTTTTTTAAAAAAAAATTAAGCGTTTTTTTCCCAGTAAGCTGATTCAGAACAGAATCTTCAAAAGTAAACAACATATGCTCAATATGTTAGCACAGTTACATACTAAGAGTCCATATAATAACTGTTTCTTATTGTTAGAAATGCCTGCACTACCTTATCTTCTGTAATATGCTAATGACACATGCTGATTTCCAAAACAGTATCCAGTGTAGGCTAACTGTATCCATTTTTTTTTCATTTCTAATATTTACATGGATGAACAAAATTGTGGGTGGTAATAATATACTTGCAGATTTATCTTACAGATGTAATTTCCAGACATGAAAATATGATAATAATTTTCTATCTAGGTCTAATTAATTAGGACCCTAAAAAGCTATAACAAACTACCATCAACATATCTGAAAGCATTTTAGAAGGATATTCCTGAATCTTTCAGTCAACGTAGAAATGTAGTGCTAACTCTGCTATTCATACTCCTTCTAAGATTTATTTCCACAGCACACACTATACCTAGAATGAGCTAAGAAATTAATTTTTCTTCTTAAAAATACCAATGCTTTCCAAGTTTCCAGTACGTATTTACTCTTTAATTTATTTTTCTATGGGAGAGAAAGGGAGCTTAACAGACATTTTAAATTTATTTTTGCAAAAATTTACAGCAGAGTAAATCAAAATTGAACCACCTCACTCCCCAAAATTGAGTGACTTATATATCCTGCGTGTATGGCAAAATATTATAACAAACACTCAAAAAGGAATTCACAAGTTCTAAAAACTGAACAGGAGTGAATCTGAACTACCCAGTAAGAAATGGTGAGCACCATGATGCAACCAGTCCTGAGCAGAAGGCAGATGAGCCCTGAGTACTCAAGACGAGGATCCCAGCAGTTCCCCTCTGCTGAAACAGTTCCATGCTACCAAGTCATACATCCTCTTGTGTTCACTTTCTCTGAAGCCAAGGATTTTGCATTCACGAGTGCTCTGTTGCCCAGCTCAGGAAGAAAACAGAGAATCAGGCCTGTCCAGCCATGCTCATGAAGCCAAGTGGTTACGCTGCATCTCTATGCGACATGAAAGCTATGAGCTGGAACCCATTCAGGCTGAGCCACTTCTTGGTCCAGCTCAGTCCATTTTTGCTAAAGCTCAATCAAGACAATATAGTTTTAATTGCCCTGGTCAATGTAGAAGAAATTCAAGCACCTAAATCAACACACTGAAATCTACTACTGAAAGGCATTATTAATTTCTAATTGCTGCAGTGTTAAGTAATCTTTTTGGGATTTGTTTTCCTAATAACTGTATCCATCCAAAATGTCCACTTCCCAATGACTAAATTTTCAGAAGATATTCCATAAGTGTTGTTTTCTCAGTTCCTCACATTATGTTCGTAGTGCACAATATTTTTAGTATATTGGTATTTTTGTTAACTTAAAGCTACAAACATATAAGTAGCATTTATATTGTTTTGTGCAGATATAAATCTTGATAGGAGAAAAGCGTGACCAGTAGCAATGGAACAGTTTTAAACATTAGCCTGACTTCTTAACACACAGTTAATTTTAAGTTATGAGGGCGTATGAAATCTGACAGGTATGAATCAGGAAATGGAGCAAAATTTCTTTTAGAATAGGGCCATTTTCTTGTGTTGATTGGCTTTTTATATTCCTGAGTTATTCCTTTTTAACTTGGCTTTTTTCTTTTTATGTGAAAGGTTTTGAAAAAAGGTTTTTTTTTCATTTCTTTGTTTGTTTGTTTGGGTTTTTTTCCTTATTAAGAAGTTAAAAGACTTTGCAAATATTCCAATTTAGAAAAAGAAAAAATATAATATAACGAATAATGCCAGGAAAAATGACATGACCACAATTTCAGCACACTTCTTTCACTGAAAGAAGCAAATATGACTTTGACTACAATACTTGGGAACATAGGCTGGGGATATTTTGTCCAATGTGGTGGTGCCATAGTTTCACAGAATATTTAGAAGATTACTATTATGTAAAAAGTCAGACAGCTATGATATTCTATTAGAAACTAAATAAGGACTCTGGCCCATATATGTGCTGTATGGAAATGGTGTGTGAAAGCAGTTCTCATGTTGAAATCGTCTATCTAAGATTCTCCCTCCTGTCATCCGTGTGGGGTCTAAGCACCTCTGAATATGAGAAAGTTCCATTTGTGGCCCTTGTAAGCCTCAGGTCCCTTAGCCGCACAAGAGCAGAAAAAGGAAGCCTCTTAACGCTTCACCTGAACCATGAACAGTAGCTCGCTCAAACTATTCAGTGCCCATCTCTGCCAATTTGGTAATGCAGAGTGTCTGGTGATGGTGATCAAGGAGTGGTACCAGCAGGTTAAGAGAGGTGATTCTTCTGGGAATACCACATCTGGAGTGGTGTGTCCAGGTCTGTCCCCAAAACAAGAGGGATGGAGCTACTGGAAGGAGTCCAGCAAAGGGCCATGAAGATAATGAGGGGGACTAGATTACATCTTCTATGAGGAGAGGCTGAAAGAGCTGGGACTGTTCAGCTTGGAGAAGCTCAGGGGGATCTCTTGAATGTATATAAATACCTGAGGGGAGGGTGCAAAGAACAGGAATCCAAGTTCTTTTCAGTGGGGCCCAGTGACAGGAGGAGAGGCAATGGGCCCAGCCACATGAGGTTCTGATTCTGAGGGTGACCTAACACTGGTACTGGTGGCCCAGAGAGGTTACAGAGTCTCCATCCTTGGAGATACTCAAAAGCTGTCTGGACATGGTCTTGGGAAACCTGCTCTAGGTGACCCTACTTGAGCCGAGGGGTTAGACACAATGATCCCCAAAGGTCCCATTCAACATCAACCGTTCTGTAATACTGTGAAGTATGTCCCAAGTCAGAAATACAGATATGTAACAAGAGCCAAACATTGTATGTACCTCTTCTGGACACACCCAGGAAGCCATCAGGCAATAACATGGGAGGCAGAGGCAGCACGTCCTTGCTTCCCCCTTCCCTGAAGACTTTTCCTCACAAGGTTATGCACTCACTCAGCGTTCCACAGAGTTCATACTTTTTATGTCCTTAACAAAGGGACTGTGGTGTCTGAAGATTTCCCTCCATTTCAGAAGGATGTCCCTTCTGAGTTCTCCATCTCATGAATGTCCCCCATGAATAATTTTCCTTGTTGCAGTCAGCATTCCCCTGAAGGCTGATTCATGGTGAGAGAGTCTTCCTCAAGTTCTGCTCTTCAGTGATTGAGGTCCCATGTTTATGTAAAGAAAAAAAATCTTTTGAGAGTCTGAGGGCATCGATATCTTGCATCTCAGCAAATTGCCATGGGGTAGAGCATTCTGGTGTTATCTGTTAATACCAGAAGGTGCAGTCTTATAGATTTTTATGTTAAGATGCAAAACAGTGGCACCTGGTGACTCCAGCTCCTTGAAGAGAAACAGCATTTTTGTATTGAGTCTGTTCCATTCCTGTATTCATCAAGTCACTTTGCTGAGCAAGAACAGATCAGTTAATTTTTTGGCCCAGCTTGCTGCATAGCCATATTAATTGGAATTTTCCATGAAGGATTTATAGGGCACAGTTAAAATGAAATATACTTGCTAACACCTCTGCAGAGGAGTTTATATTAGAAAATAGATGAAGACTAACTGGGTTCCCTTTAGAAAACAAATGTACATGTATACCCTGCACATTGCAAACCAGATAACATACATTGTTCAGGGTATAAATTAGACACAGGGAAAAAATAAGGAGAAGAGAAGATCAAGAACTTAAATCTGAAAAGCTCCCAGTTGTCTTTTCCAGAAAAATAATAATGCAAAATATTTTTCTACTTGTTTTTTTCCCCCCACAAACTAGCTACCTCTCAGCCACCGGGTGGTAAAGTTTCACTCTAAATAAAGCATTGATGGTATGAAAAAACAGCTGCAAAAAAAAACCCAAATGACAGTCAGTTCTGACTGTCAATCTACACATTTAATGAGAAACTCTGCTCAATTTAATGAATCCTGGTGCTTCAGTCTACCATCACTTTAAGTAGAACCTGCATACACAACTACATGGTGTCAATTTGGGGCATACATTATGGCAGTACAATACACCTCTGAAGGGAGAACTTCATTTTCTGAACTATTAACCATATAAGCAATTGTTACTAATTTACTGTGAGAAACGTGTGTGAAAATGTATGTGCACATGATTGGCTTGGTGAGACAGCTTGAAAATGTTTAATCAAGGCTGAATAATTCTGTGTCTACAGTAGCAGTTAGATTAAAAACAATCAAAAGAAAAAAAAATACTATCACTTCACCAGTGTGTCAGGGGTAAAAGTCTAATTGGTTTGCAGTTGAAGATAAACTAACTTCCCTGCAAAGTGACTAGCTGAAATTTGGGAGGGGTGGGGGGATTCGTTATCTTGGGCTTGACCTTTGATTCCTGAGTCTGATAAAACCTAAAAAGAAGTACCCTTCTTCAGAAAGTGTATTTCAT
>VWZZ01003014.1:547200-567402 GCA_013399095.1 Psophia crepitans
GGGTGTTGGTAATGCGCGGGGGGGGGGGGGAACCTAAACCAAAACAAAAAAAAAACCAAACCCCACCTCCTTGAAAGCTGCCATTTGACATCAGAACTAGGTGGCCGATTACAACGCCCAGGTCAGGGCTGTTCGCTCACGGTAAGTATGCAGATATAATGTCACCTCTAACACATTTGTGCGTGTGTTTATCAGCCAGAAGTGGTAGCACAAACAAAACAGATTATTTTAGGAATCCCTCTGAAAGACTGCCCTTGAGATTCTGCTTGGAGTTAGTGCGTTTCACAACAGTACTCGAATGCCGGCTCTGAACATCAAACTCACGCTCCTTTCAGCCAGTGGCGAAGGACCCCAGACCTCTTCCTCCCCGCTCCACGCTCCCATCCTCGCACAGCTATAATGGACCGTAGCCCGGTTCCTCTCTGCGTGAGGCTGAGAACCGGCTCATGTAAATACAAGCTGCAGAATTTAGGTCGTGTCACGTAGCAAAAACAACGAGTGGAACAAATGAGTCGAGCAGCTCGGAGAGCTGGAAATCTCTAACTACCAGACCCAGTCACAGACAAACACCGAGGGAGGGGCGGACTGTTTGCACCTAGTGCCACTCAACCAGGGTGACAATAAATTTATGAAAGGTCAAAGAACTTTCCATACGTAAAACTTGCGGTGGGAACGGCGGGGGCCGCCAGCCGGCCGGGGCTGCCAGGGCTGCGGCGATGCTGCCACCTGCCGATCGATGCCTCGCCCTCCTCGGAGGTTCGCTCCCAGGCTGCGCCCTGCCTGCCCAGCCCCCCTGTTTCTGCTGACAGCTTGCGGGGGGTCTGCTCTCATCACCTGGCAGAAGTCCCAGTCACTCCACCAGATTGTAACGCTTGCTTAAGGAGCCGCTTGGGTCAGTTCAGCGTCTTCTTCTCTGCTGAGAACCCACTATCCCGCGTGCGACTGCGGTACCGTTTGCAGGAAAGGCAAACATAAATATTAGCTACTATTGCCGTTGTTAAATATAGCCTCCTTTTCTAAACGGGGCTTTCGCTCCTAACACTTATGTCACTGCGGACTACAGCATACTCCCTGCCAGCATGCCCCTTATTGCTTAGTTATCAGACTGTTGAAAATGGTTTTCTCATAAAAATGCCTCTCCCATAAATACCGAGAACCTTCCACATCAAGCTGTCTTAATGAAAGCCCCTGTGATAGCAGTAACTCCTACGTATAAAATTTACACGACGGGTATAAATGCACACATAAACATACATACAGAAGAAAATAAGATTAATAAAAGGATTAAAAAAAAAGAGACAAATAGAACTCTGAATTCCTGCTGCTACTTTTTTTTTGACAATTCATCTAGCTCAAGCTAACAAGCAGAGGAAAAAAACATTGCAACAGCATTTTCATTGCAGGTTATGGATTGTCCTGTATGTTTGGGTTTCAGGCAGGACTCAAGCATCACAGAGAGAAGAGCTGAGTTACAGGATGAGCGCTGTGGCAACTGCTCCTGCTGCCCAGCTGTACAGCAGCGCAAAAAGCAGCCTGGCGTCTGCTACAGCACCATCCGCCTTTCAGATTCATTCGTGAGCCATGCCTGGACAGCGAGAGGGGCTGCGAGAGCCACTCAATCAGCAAGAAGCAGCAATACAACGCAAGGACAGTCCTCAATGACACAGATGCAGGGGGACACTTCTCACCGTCTCTCTGGGACTTTTGGAATGGCCTCCTGACCGGTCTGTGCCCTGGCAAGCTCCCCCTCCCCGGGGACCACTTTGTGGGACATTCTGTAATGCCTTGCTCATGCTGTTTCCATGCTTGTACAGTTCCATTGTGCAGGTTTGCCCACATCACCTGGGGGGTCTCTTTGTGAAGAAGGATCTGAAGCAAAGCTCCTTCCAAAGAATTGTTTGAGTAGGGCAATCTCCAGTTGAACTCTCAAAATTAACTCACCAGCTAAGCGTGTCCTGTGTCGGCTGCCCTTCCCCAGCACACACACGTGCACAGACACACACACATGCTTTCAACTAGCTGTTGAAAAATGTCATAAGGTGTCTTAGAAAGACTACCTTAACCCTTCTCCCTCAAAATCTTAGTTTTGTGTAATTATCTGTGCAAGACTGCTTAGGACAATGGCATCACAAGTTTTCATTTAGCCCTGTTCTCTGCACTTTCCTGCAAACATATCTGGATTTTCACACTCATACACTGCACATACCATTATCGCATCTGCTTGTGCTGCAATTACAAGTGGGTCGGTGCTAAGCCACAGCGTACTTTCAACTTGCGGCGACTGCAGGAGCCAACCTATCTTCACATGACCATGTCAGGAAGAGAAGGCTCCTTTCAGTTGTGTAAATGCTTGCTTAGACCTACGTGACCACCCTGTGGTCAGATCCTAGAGGAAACGTTTGGTAGCAGCAGCAGCACCTGTTCTCAGAGCAAAACCACCAGCTCTCCCACGCAGTCAGCCCAGAACAAGGGTAATTCTTGTTTCTCTGTGCCTGATTAAGGACTCTGCACCTGAATTTTAATCATGAGAAAGTTGTGTCCGATACAGAGCAAAAGACAGAGAGAGGGTGCCCTTGGAGGACCTTCTGTAGCAATTATTTGGCCTAAATCCCTAAATTTCTTACATTATGTTTAATCATTATAAGACAGATAGATTAAGGGTAACAATTCCAGCAGTGTACAAGCCCTGATGGTTAGCTAAGGTACCTAAGGGCGTGCATTTTAAAAAAACATTTGCATAATGATGTGGCTGTTTAAAAATTACATAACAGTACAATTAAAATGCCAGAGAATGGCACAGTTGAGCTGTTCCTTGGGTTAGCTGATGTGATCCTGGATCTCTCTGCCGGCTGCTTTCTTCTCTGAACTGTTTACCCACTTGGAATGTAAAGACATGCTTTTCCAAACTCTCACAGTTTTCACTTACATATGAAGTCTCTGGTGGGCTGCATGCTGCTTTCTCAAAGAAATATTTCATACCTATAACATATATTAGCATCTTAAGAGTCACTGCCAAAATGATACCAGCATTTAAAGGTCACCTTTATCTGCTGTTACAAGATCATGGACTAACTATTGTTTACAAATGTGTATGATAATAAGAAATATATGTATAGAGAAGTTTTGGGTTGTTTTTTTTTTAAAAAAAAGCAAAATACTCTCAATCCCCTGTTAAGCTTCCAATATACCCTAATAATTTAATTGAACTATTGGCCTGACTGTCAAAAAACATGTTATCTCTAACATAGTTTTCTACACTTCAGCTTCAGCACCACTGTATATGATTTAAAATCTGCATTTAAAGGCTGTTCAATTTTGACATCCACGAGTGTTGAAGAGAATGCTCATACTTCATTCTTGCTGAGACAATTGTTTCCTGCCAAATGTAATCGAGCCACTAACAGTTGGCACAAGCCTTATCTGCTTTGGAAATCATGACACCAAATGGAAAGACATTACTTCCTTTGCCTCTGATTTTCAAGATTACAAAGGACTCAGACCTGAAGTCCAGATCTGAATATTTCCTTTTTCAGATAAGACTGATTTCTGAGATCAACTCTGAGTTTCAATTTTGTGTTTGGGCCTGATTCCAGTTCAAGACATGAGGGGCACTGGGAGGAATGTGACGGCCAACGGAAACCCGCTCTATACTGAATTATAATAGCATTTCCTATTTCTAAAAGTGAAAAAGTAGAAATGAATTTTGTAATTCTTCACTGCAAATAACTGCAAGGCACTTATTTTTGATCACTGGTATTTGCTAGGAAATAAATTAAAAATTAGAGGAAGGTCAAATGTAATCTTCCATCTGTGCTTCAGAGAATTAAGCACACTGACCGCTGAGAAGCCTGCTTAACTTTAAACACTAGATTTTCTCATGCCTATTAAAAGTTATGCAAGACCAATGACAAATGGTAATGAACAATAATATTTCAAGAAATTGCCAACCGTTGGAATTTCTCAACAAAACCCATAAAAACATGGGGTTTTTTTCTAAATAAACAATTGTTTTCTGAATGAAAAGTGCTTAATTTAATCCAAGTTTCATTTTGCCAAAAAGAACTTTGCTGCCATGAATTCTGAGCTGCTGCCAGGTTTATTGTTATGTGAAAGTCCCCATTTAGTATTGAAATTCATGTTTTTTTCTAGAGAAGTTGCAAATTGAATCAGAAACATCCTTTTACTTTGCCTACCAAATGAGTGCAGCTTCTATGATATGCAAGAAATGTCTTCCAGCAAACACATGACAAACTGTCTCCAAGGGGACTTTCTTCAAGCTAAAAAGATAAAGTGGTTTTCACTTGCCAAAAATGCATTGTTGTTTTAAAGAAGCAAATAAATTTTAAAAAAAAGTATTTTACATTTACAAGCTGTTTAGGAGAGGAGAATCCTTCCTCAACAATAAGAAAATAAATTAAAATTTCAGAAGTCACTCACTCAAACAAAACCCCAAAACAACAAACCCACTACGTGTTGACTGACGTGCCTTTAGCTCATTACCGGCGTTTTACTATTTACACTATTTACTCTATTGCTACCTGCAAAGATAGCGAAGGGAAGAAGGTATGTGGAAGTAACCCTTTTTCCCAGTATAACAGACTTGAATTGTCCAAGAACGTAATTTTCAGTAGAACAAATGTAAAATAAACAGGCCTCAGGACTCCGTTAGCAGGTAAGCAGATTCTTCACAAGGAACACATGGCTGCAGGTAGAGAGAAATACAGAAAAAAAGCATTTGCATTTTTTTAAATCCTGGAAAACAGAAATATTTTATAGCTATGTCGTAACCACTGTAACGTCACTTTCACACAATAGTTCATAAGACCAGGCTGTTATTCAGCGAGCTGTGAGTAGCTCAGTGTATTTCTTTCACAACGTCAGTAGGACTCTTTCCTGAAGAAATGTACAGAGGGACATCCATCAGGAATGGATGAGAACTTCGGAGTCAGACACAGTTCCTTTCTTCAGAAAGAAAGTTGCAGTGACTTATTTCCAGAGCCACACCTGCAGCAAAACCCGGTGACAGGCGTATCTTGGCCAGCTGGTAACAGCTACTGTACATAAATGTACACATTTGGCAGCTGGTCGAGGTTTGTAATTGCTCGGCTACTGCATTAGGTGGGGAAGGAGGAAGACTGGACCAACAATGTTTTTTACATATGAGTATTTCATCTTACATTTTATATTTGCTTGGGCAGAAAGCCAAGAGGATGGTCTCTTTTTCTTAAAAACAAATCAAAATTAATTTTATCCCAAACATTAATACTTGAGGCTGAAAGTCAAAGTAGCAGGACAGTTACAGGGAACAGCAAAATGGCATTGTCCCGTAGCTCTAATGAGGATAAACACAGTAAGAAAACTATTTTATTTTCTGGAAATTAGTCTTGGATGCCACGGACACAGAATGAACAAGATACAGTGCTCTAACACACACGTATACCACACACACACACAAGATAAGGTTTGCATGCACATTTATCACTCTGAAGCAGAGGAAACCTTTTATGAAGGGTGTTTGAATGCTATTTATTCAAACTGAATCATACCATTCCTATTGAGTAGACAGATTGGAGCTATCTCTATTAAAAAAGTCCACACTTAAGCCAGTTGAAAATGCAGCACTTAATTGCTCATTTTCCATACATTTAAGATGATATCTTATGGGTGATCTATGCACTGATCAAAAAGGGTTTAATATACTTATTACTGAAAAACAGATACAATTAAGTCAGAAGTTTGGATTAACTACATGGTTTTGCAGGAACCAAATGAGTGGATAGCTGGCTACAATCAAAAATGTTCTTGTTCTGCAAAATACACTGTGATTCTATGCAGTATTTTAAAATTTGCTCAATACTATGTAACATAATGAAATGTTCTGTAGCAATACAGATCTTGCTTCTACTTGAAGTATTGTAAATCACTATTGATTTCAGTGGAGGCTGGATCAGGTTCTTAGTTAGAAATGATAACAAGCCAATTCCAAATTCTCTTATACTTACCAAAGATAGCCGTCATCTTTGACAGAGATGCAGAAATTGCAAGAAAATCTATTCATGTGCTTTAGACACTGGCTTTTAGCGGCAGGAAAAAAGATATCAAAGAGCACAGCTTTACAAGCATATGCAAGAGCGGCGTTATGGATGACTTTCCCGAACAAAGGCTTGCATGATCAGGCCAAATTGCTTGTGAGGCTTTCACCAAGCTTTCAAATTGTACAGAAATGAGGGGGGGAAATGGCGTTAGAAAAAGTATTTTTAAACCTGTTACAGTATACTGACTGGGCTTGAATTAAATTGCAGACGTTGAATGTCCCTGAATTAGTACTTTTATTAACAGACAAAGAGCACTCCATTAAACTTCTGTTTCGAATCACACTACTTGTCATTAAACAATCAGAGCATGTTTTCTCTTTCTTTTGACCTTGGCAATTAACATATAAACTTTCAAAGCACTACACTCAGACCTCTGAAAAGAAATATGATATAGAACACAATTAGTGACATAAAGATGAAGGAGACAAATAAAGGGTATCTAAATATAAAGAAATTTCCTAAAATATCTTCCTGAAAATGAGACACTGTTATTAGAGATTAGACAGTTTAAAGTGAAAAGACATCTGACATTTGCATTGATGCTGTAGTAGTGTAGCTCTGACTTACAGTAGGTGTAATTAGAGCACTCACTCTGCGGAGGAAGAAAGACCTGTCACTCTGCAGCAAAGACACAAGCAAGGCAGGATACCTAACAATGTCTTATCCTTAAATTACGCTTCTAATTTGGAAAATATTTTCTAAAAAAACAAGGTTTGAGGTGGATTGTGTAATGTTAGTAACCGAACCTTTCCCTGCTTCTCTGTTAATATTATTACAGCAAGTTATTACATATTTTTTTGAAGCCCAGAGGACAGCTCAAGATTCATCTGCTTGAGTAAATGCACTGATAGGATTATTTTGGAAAAACATGATGTAAGCAGTCTCTTTCTAATAGAATGAAACCCCTCAGGATACTCATAATTAAATTGATTAATTTGGCTTGTGAAGGTGCACTGTGTCATCTGATTTTGGAGGTAGGCAACTATCCGAGAGAGAAAATATCAGTGTCTTCTTGTCCCTTCTTTATTTAGGGTTTACATACTACCAGCTAACATAGGAAACATCTCAGACAAAAGCTCCTTTTCAGCCCAGCTGATTGAACAGTGTTGGAAATTTCAATTTTCTCTAGTCCAGGACAAGAAAGAATTTCCATGCATTGCAAATGGCTTTGAATGTTCTCAAGTACAACAAATAAAAACAGTTAAACCCCTGTTCAACCTTGGAGATGTTCCTTGAAAACTCCACTGTTCTTAAAAAAATCACCCCTTCTGCTAATGGGAGTTTAGACAAAACAGGCAAGGTTCTCACTCCTGCATGACCCGGGATAGAGTGGATGATACCTACAATGATGCCTTCCTCTTTTTTGGCAATGCTATTGATTTTTTTTGTCACCTGCCTCCAGAGATCAACTGGCACTATTTTGTCATTACAGTGCTTGCCGTGAGACACAGAAGGGACAACTTAATGCTGCTCTCTGAAGTATTAGTCATTTTATAGACTTCAAAAAGAAGATTGAGACCAAATGTGGGAGAGTTTTGTGAAGGGTAGCTGACTTCCAGATGATGGTCTCACATCTACTCCTAGAGCAAGCCATGAAGATTTTGTCTTTAGGAATCCCTAAATCTCCTCCGCTTAGAAGGAGCAATAGCTTTCCAGGGAAGTGGAAAACAATACTAAAATTTATTGACAGTTTCAATTTGTAAGGATCCCCTTGGCTACAGCCACAATGGAAGAGAATTATTTGGGACTCCCTTGCCAAATTCATGAAAATCCGTAACTGAAACATATGCCAGCAAATGAAATATAAGGCGCATAAGCAAAAACAATGAAATATAATAGAAAATCAGAGCAATTTGGCCAGTAATCAATTCAGGATTACATGGTAACAAGGCAAACTGGCTTTTCAAAGATGACTTGCTCAATAGCTCTCCTACTTCTGTTGAGCAGGCATTGCATTAAACTTGATCATCATTCGAAGTACTTATGAATAATTGATTTAGGAATAATTTCACTGACAAAAATCTCCAAGTTCAATTTGCTATGGTTTACGGAACATATTTATATCCATTTATAACAATGCTAATCGACAGCAATCCAGACTTTGGAACCCTTAAAAAAATTAATTGAACATCACAAACTCAAATACTGTCGATCAACATAATTTAATAGAGTGTCTTCCATAGATTACCTAAAAAAGATCAATCATAATCACAGGAACCTCAACAATTTCTATTCTCCTGTGGTTATTAAAATAGATGGGATTTTCCAGTATGTCTAGAAGATTAATGAATCAGATTTATGGTAGATCAGAGTGGGATACTAAATTAAGAACAAGTAGTTCTCCAGAAGAATCTTCACCAGTAGTCTATTCTCACGTGCAGTTTTTGTCAATGGGGTGCCATTTGAATTGTCTTTGTTGATCACAAAAACAGAAGCATGTCCCCAGGTTGCAGAATATTTAACACTTCCTAGATTCCTGGAAAAGAACTGTACCTACAGGTGCACTATGAAATGAAAAAATAGCCAATGGCAATACTGAGATGCTATATGTTGTCTTCATGAAATACATTTTTTTATAATTATTATTCATTTTGTTGTTGGAATTGATGACTAAATGTAACATAGGTGGACTTTTATTGTGGCAACCGTTATGGACATACAGAAAACTGAACAGAAAAGGTGTGTGACCTGTAGTCCTAGACAGTGTCTACATACATTACATTTAACTCGCTGCAATAGCAAGAGAATTATGAGCTATTAGGATATCTCTGGGTTTCATGCATCTCTACCTGAGAACACAGTAAAAGCATGGTGTCTTTTCAGCTAATAGTGTTTAACTTTCTGTTGGCTTCACATACGTTTGTGTCCCAAAGGAAATTACTTTGCTTTCATAATAAACAATAATCCCAATAACTGCAGTTAAAAAGCATCAGAGAAACTGCACTGAACAGTTGTATTTATTACATATGTTTATTCAGACATAGGCCTGACACAGCAACATTGCCAAATATTCGGAAAATTACAGTGCTCCAAAAACCCTTCTGCCCATGCAGGACAAGGAAAAGGAAATCCCTCCTGGAACAGTCCAATGGGCCCTAAAAGAATCAACAGCAGAACGTTACTCTTGCCTTCCCTCCACCTGCTTTCAGAAAAGAGGGCTATGGGGCATGGGGTAACAACTGCAATACACAAACACCCACACTCCCCTTTTTGTACCCATTTTTCTTTCCAGATTAGTTTGGTAATTATGTGGCTAACCCTTTCCCTGCCAGGGAGAGGAGAATACCTTCATGTTTCAAGAGTGGGGTGCAGCACCTAGCAAGAGAAATCCTGATGGGCCAACTTAACTGCAGCCACACTGCCACAGGTCCAGAGTGTCAAGGACAGATGGAGGGTAAGGAGGAAACATCTGCACAGAGTGTGACTGCATCTGGTGGCTCTTTCAAGAAACAGATTTCCCTATGTCATAGATACTTGCCAGAAAAGAAGCGAACCCCAACTGAGTCATATGGTGAGAATGTTACCAGGTTTCCTGGCTTCACTATCTCTTAAAAATCACCCAAAGTAATGCGTCCCATTATCTAAGAAAATTAAAGCAAGTATTTGGAGATTATCTAGAAGCATAATCTCCAGAAGACTGGACCAGCACCATGTAAACCACCTGAACAAGGGTCCATAACTCCCTGTCACCAAAACTAAGAGAGGACTTAACTGTGATTCACAGACCACTGCTTCACCACAGAATTATAACGGCCACAGTGAGCTGTCCACTCTGCACCACAGTGGTGAGGAAATTCAAGTGCTGACGTGGTAGCAGTTGCTCCCCTGCGATACCAAGTGCAGCAGAGAAGTATTCTGCTTCCCACTTCCTTGTGTGACCATGCAGCAGCTGTCATCAGCTGGCAGAAGTAACCAGCCACGCACTCCAAGTGGCATGACACTGTGTAAATATTTAAAGGGTATGTTAATCACATCTTCTACATACACAGAGAATGTCCACCTCAGCACCTACATATTCCCTTTTCTACTGTAACCTATCTCCATTGTCGCGGTCTGGCACGAGGGGCCATTTTGGTAGCACACCAAGGGATGTTGTCCCAGGAGACCTCTCAGCTGTGTGTAGGCAGTTGTAGGGACAGTGCAGCAGTGGGATTCTCCCTTCCTGAGACCCTCCAGGTGAGAATGAACACAGCAGCTGCTCAGACATGGCCCAAGCAGAGGGGAGGACAAACTCATTGGAAAGCAACCATCTTCTCAAGCAGGCCTGCAGATACCACACGGGGGGACAAGCTCAAATTTTGCAGCACCTCTCAAGGGGCCTTTCTTTACATATGGGACTGAATAAGAAAAACAGAGTTGATACAAACTATGGAAGGAAAGGAAATAAATTTTCTTCATTCATTTGTGGCTGTTTAAAATACATGGAAGTATGTTTTGCTTCATGGTCACTTGAAGTTGTAACGTTATGATGCGATATGCAGACTGATAGGAGTTTCATATTCTCTTTTGAGAGGGAAAAAATGTAGAAGTGAACAATTCAAGAAGTTACAAGACACTTATTCAGGGAGTAATATGCGCTGGCATGGAACACCAGGAGAAGACTTGGATTATAGGTTTATCTGTTCCTTTTTATGGGTGACCTTGGAAAATGCTTAGAGAAAGCTAGAGAGAAAAGCAATTACATTTTTGAAATTACACACCACTGTTCCCATTCATCTTGATAAGCACTTTTAAGGAATCCAAAAAAGGCTAGAATATTGCTTTTATAAGAGTTATAGAGACCTTGGTTCTGCAGAGTCAGTTTTAAAATAAATTTAGATGTACAAAGATGAATTTTTATTTCCTTTGTGTTGCTAATTTGGCCACTTTTTTTAAAAAAATGCAGTTCTACATTGGGGCTTTAGGCAAAAAAAAAAAGTGTACGGGACTTTTTTTCCCTTGTTCTGAAAAGATATACAGCAGCTCAGCTTACGTTGTGCAGCCATCCCTACTGTGCCACAAGCATCTGCGTTCATCCTGTTCTGCGCGTTTATAAGTGTGATTGAAGTGTTGATAGGGAGCTGCATTTATAAAAAACCGAACGTTACGCAAACAATAGACACAAGATCTTAGTTATTCTTATTCCTGCTGGTTAAGCTCCCCTATGCTCATTTAGGCATGATCTGTCTTCATGTTTCTTCCACTCTCATTATTATCTTGCTTCACCAATTAGGTAAGGCACCGAACGGCCTGTTACTCCAGCCTGGGAGGGCTGGGGGTCAGAGGGAGTCATGCTTAATGTTAAGTAGCTGTGAAACGTTACAGCCTGTAAATTCATCAGGACAGTTGGCCTAGCCCACTGCGGGGCAAGGGGTGTAAGTGCTTTTCTGCTTGAATTACGCGTGGAGCAGCACCGGCTTTGAAATGCCAGGATCCACGCTGAGCCCGGCGATCGCTCCCCGAGCGCGTAGCTCCAGCCTCAGCTCTAATAGCAGGAGCAGTAGGGGTTATATTTGGAAGCTCTTGGCAGTCAGATAGAAAAAGAAACTTCAACAATCATTCTGCCTCTTTTCTGAGGACCCCCTTAGGAGTACTACTGGGAAGAAGTCTGTCGACCTGCCACAGCTAATAGTCACTCAGCAACCCGGCATAACCACCGCTCCAGAATCAATGCGCTGCAGCTATTCAGTAGTACCACATCTGATGCTTGAAAGGATGGAAAACACGATATGTGACAGCTGCTTATGAGTGATAGTGATAGTGAACAAAAAGCCTAATGGGTACTGGAGTCTCCCCACCCTGCGTACAGAAAAGACGAGGAAGGGAATGATGACTTTTCCTAGCAAGGCTGCACTATTCAGCAGGCTCCGTCCTGTGTGCCAGATTGGCATCTCCAACAGCTCAACAGCAATTATTCACATGCCACCTCTGAAGCTGTGGTTTGCTACTCACATAGTCTGTGTTGTATCACATACCAGACTGCTGACTGCACATCAAGAGGTTTTTCACTTGGGCAAGAGAATAAGAGACCAACAGACGGAAAACAGAAAAGGGTCAAATCTGTTCATCCAGAATTCGTACAAGGAAAGCAAAAGCTTTTGTAACCAACATGCACAAGGTTAAAATCCAAGCAAGGCTAGCTTAGCTTTAGAAAGAAGGGTTTTCTGATGCACCAAAAAGAATGGCCAAGCTTTGTGGTATGGTGTTTTTACGAATGACTGTTGGGTCCTCAGTTTTGTATCATCTTGGCCTGCTTGACACTTGGCACCCAGCAGTATCTGAATGATTTCTGGAACTGTGGATAGTTTCCTGAAAACCTATAATCTCCCATTTTCATGTACAGCAATACATATCCTTCAGCAGCTTTTCTTCTGCCTGCTATATAGCTTAGCATCTCAAACTTTTGACTCCATATCTGAATAGATACTTATATCTATAACTTACATCCATGCACTTCACTCTTCACTCTGCGAGCATATACTTTGGTATTTAGAGAAAAATGTTTGCTTGTTCTGAGAGGGAGGCACATTTGTTAACATGGCTGAAACTTTTTTTAATGTGCCTTAAAACGAATGTCATAAGCTATTAAGCTCCTATAGAAAAGGTCTCCAGTATAAAACAATAACATATTTAAAGCATGCCAAATTGCAGAACATCTGCCTAAAATGAAAAAAGAAAATGAGAAGAAATTTAATCAGGAGAGAACTTAATTATTAAAGATGTTGTAAAAGCAGAGGTAGCACTGAATTTGGGGTAAAAAGGTTAGTTTGATTGAAGGGTTAGTTACATCTTTTACCTATATATGACAATGCCACCCTGCATTGTCAGTAGCTCCTCTTGACTTATTAAAAATCCTAAGTGAGTATTATTTTGTAGATCTCAATCAGAAAGACTCCATTAATATTCCCACATATGAGAATAATCAAGATCTATTTTTACTAGTTATTTTTGACTTGTCTTAATAAATATTCACTCATTTTAGTAAATTTTTATGTCATTATATTATTTTATTTTCTATTATAAGACCTTTGGTCTTGGTAAAGATACATAAATATCCTTTCAAATGTTTATCTACCACCAAGAAATATTTTCAAGGCTACCTTTGTGATTTTATCTTCACACTAAAGGATTCAAAAGGTTAAGATTTTAATCCACTGCAAGGGATTTGCTGAATAAATAGCTTGTTTGTAGGACTTGGATTAAGACAACACAGTAAACCTACTCCATCTAACTATAACACAGTGAATCTTGTCAAGAAAATAAACTCTTCTGTTTATCCTTACTTATGCACAGATCTATGAATAACTCTCATAAGCAACTAGTGATCCTGCCTACATTATCTTGTCTGTAAACATGCTCTGCATGCTGAAACAGCTGAAAGGAACATACAGGATTAGTAAAAATCACAGAAGCTGAAAACAAGTTTTAACACAATCATGGGAGCAAAAATATCTTTTGCTCCAGGTGAAAAGCTTTATAGTCTCTCTCATCTCCCCTTATCCTCTCACATTGCCCAGAATTGCCCTACTTTGTCCATGAGAAGCTATGATGAAAAGCTCCTTAGAATGATCCAGCCTGAAGCAATACATCCACATTTAATTTCCCTAAGAACAAATAGGAGAGTGTATAGGCAGCTACTTTTAAATCATTGTTCCTCCAAACGCACGCTAACACTGGTAAGGAAAAAATGTTAGGTACAAGCAAAAAAAACCCCACAGATCCCAAATGGTTTCTGAATTTGTAAACCACTGCTTAAATTCTGAGTTTCAACATTTGCTTTTTAGCCCAGGAGTTCCCAAGCACATTACAGACTTCATCAGCTATCCTGTTCCTGTTAATGCTACCAGGACTTTGCTTGGCACTGTCAGCTGGAGAAGTAGTGGGCTGCTTGTTTGAGGACAGCATCCAGCGCTAGCCTGCAGAGGAGCAGCTGTTTAACGATATAGAGGAACGTTGCACAGCAATTTAGGATGGCAATACATGGCCCTATTATTCTGCCTTCTTGACATACTCTCCCAAAGACCCAAATGGACTTAAGCCAGAATACTACATTTGTTGAAATCTGCAACATCTCAAGACTGCAGTCAGCTAGCACTTCTCTTCAAAACAATTCTGTATCTGGATGTGGAGACACAACTTCAACTTCTCAGGCTCTACAGGCCTCTCTGTTTATTAGGTGGAATGAGCATAAAGCCGTTGATATTTGCTGTGATAGGATTTAACTTCTCTCATGTTATGAATATTAGCAACACCTCTGGTTTTGTAATTGGGACAGAAGACTAGCTGTGGCACAAAATAATTCCTAAATAGCATTATTTTAAAACTTGGGTTTGTCACTGAACCTGTCTGATAGAAGAGGATAAGTGCACTTTACTGGGTATTCAGTGCACTCTGCAGGCCCTCGATCTCACCTAAGGGGTGAGAGGTTTCACATAGTCGTGTAACCCCACCTCAGTGACACACTCTGCTGATGTGATATATTTAGAGGCTGCAGAACCATGAAAAATCTCATAAGAAAACAGTACCAGAAGTCATTTATCCTGCTTTGTGAATGAGTACGTCATAAACATTTCTTGAAGACCCTTACCTTTCTGCAAACTAGCTGGCTCCCCAGACTCCAGACTGACTGGGAAAGGGACAGAAAAAAGAGGCTGACCTTCCTTCAGAGCTCTATCGGGGTGAAAGCAGCCAGGAAATTGCATTCCTGGGTGTTGCCGCATGTCCTCTTTGAGCAGAGAAGCCTAATAACCTCTGCTGATGTTACGGATGTATAGCAGGCTTCAGGGAAGCCTATCCCTCAGCACTGGAAGCAACCATGGTCTGCAACCCTACATTTCATGTAAGAACTTACTGCTGCACACAAAGAAAGAGGTGCATTATCTAAGGTTCAGACTCAGCAAAACCATCTCATCAAAGCTGGAGTGATCCTGTACTTTGCTATCTTAAGACTGTACTTTTGTCCCACTCAATGTCTGCTGACAGGAGGGATTGTAAGATGATGCCCTGCCTCCTCAAGGGTAACAAGAACTTGCAAGCAAGAGGAAAAATGCTTACTTGTAACTCACGCAAATTTATCTGACTTGTTTGTCATTTGGTGGGGGATGGGGCTGGTACCAGAAAATAAAAATTTGCTCAACAGCAGAACGTTCAGGGACATATGTCAGTTTCAATAAACCTCATGATCCCTATGAAAACCTTTCTGATTTTTTGTCTGCTGGTTTCCAGGCTTCAAGCTCTTAGACCCCAAGTTTTTAACTTTTCTAGGAAAACCAACATGTACTCCTGGCCACTTGGTCCCCCCACCTTGATATTACATGACATTGCCCTGGGAACCAATCAGTAAATTCTAAGTCACCATCCAGAAAAAAGAAAACAAGCTCTTCCCTTGATAGAAATAGGCATCAACTCCAACTCATAGGCAGGAACATCTATTTTCTTAGGCACATTGACAAAAGACAGAAGTCTTTTGTTCTGAAGTACTCTGCATGTAAGAAGTTAGAAAAACAGATGCATCTGTTTTTCCAGCCTGATGTGGTCACATGCAGTTAGGTTGTCTAAGATCAGAAATGTAAGCCTTCATTCATATTTTGAATGCTGCTACCGGCATTTCTGATTAAATCCTTCAGCTCTCTGTCAAGGCCGTACCACAGGGAAGAAAGTCTGGCACAGTTTATCCTTAAAATCCAGTAGTACTATTTCCACCTTACGATGCAATGCAGTTAATGTTTGATGGGACATAACACAGATCGGACTCCTGTGGGTATCTTTTTTTTTCTTCCTTTGGCAATAGACAAAGTATTGATGTTGCCATACCATTATGTCTACCAAAATACTGTTTTTACCAGAAAGTAGTACAGTGATGAAATACATGGGATGAAAATCACTGTTTAAAGACAGAAATGCTCACCTACCACAGACTCTCCAGAACTAACAGTGGAAAGAAATTTAATAGCATCTGTACAAATGAATATCCTAGCAGCACTGTTAAATTACAAGATTAAAAATCCAGTCTTTTCTTGCTTAACTTTCTACTGTATAAAAAGTGGCAAAGGGGCAAAATATGCCATGGCCCTCAATTTCTGAGTACTAAGAAAATGATTCCTCTTTCCATCCTTATTGGAGAAACCTGTGCATTCATATATACAACCTCTGAATCAGATGCATATGCAGTGTCTGTTTAATAACTGTTTACAGTATGCACCAACAGTTAAATGCTTTTCCAACTAGAGCATTTCCCATTTAACTACTTTGGGCTAAGTCATGTCCCAGGAAATTATCTCAGTAAAGCTGTTGTCCTAGTATCTCCTCCCCCAGTCTTCTGCTTTACACCACTACACGCTGCGTGCATACACACACAGACACACACACACATATATACAGGCTTCATTTCAAGAGTGTCTTTCTAGTACTTGGCAGAATCTAGTCTAACTCTCCTCTTGTTATTTACTCTTATAGTGGGGTAGTTTGACTGAGAAGAAATTAAATTTTTATACAAACAACAGTGAGATAAGATCATGATTTAACAACAGCTGAATGACTAGTACCTTTAATTCCAGAAATGTGCATGAGAAAGAAAATTTATTCTATACTCAAGGTGTGTGAAATACTAAATCTAACTGAAATTTAACCACATAATTTGGATAGCAAGAGTACTAGTTTGAACAAGGGGAATATGAGCCCTCCTGTGATGACTTGCTGATTTTAACCTGGAAAGTAAATTTTAGGAAAAAAAAAGATAACCTAATATGTACACTCACTCAGCCTGCAGTCTCTTCTCTGAACCTCTGAGATTCCATAATAAGACATAAAAAGACGCTCTCTTCCCAAAGAGGCGAACTGAGCATGTCTGATTAGCAACAGAAGTGCTAATTTGCATCTTTTCTGTAGAGTTCATTTTATAACACATATAGGACTGAATGTTTACATTCCTAAATACAACTTTGATAGTGCATGGGAATGCATTCCTGCTGCAAACTGAACACTAATGAGACCCAGCAGAACAGCTGCAGATAGAATGATTAAAAACAAGGACAGAAAGGCAAAGAGCAATCACACAATCTTCAAAAACAGCCAGAAGAAGACAGACGCTAGAGAGATAATTTAATGCTGCTAGTACTCTGGTAATTTGGTCAGTTTTTCTTCATACACAAAGAAATATTAGTGGTCCAAGAAAGTAATCCAGAAATATCATATATTCCATTTACCACACTTCTTTTGACACAAATCCTTAGCCGTAACTGAAGCACAGACTGACAGAAGTTTGGCTCTAATGAAAAAGAAAGGTTTGGAAACAGATACACAACTGTTACTCATTGCTCTGAAAAAAGTATTATACTTCCACATAAGCACCGCCCAATGCCAAATGCACGTGGTACATTTTTTGTCTCAGGCAGACCACTGAATTTTACACATTTCCAAATTTTGAATATCTAACCACAGATTCAACCATGAAACAAGATCCACAGATGCTACACCTTCTTTCCATTCAATTTTTAGAAACTATCCCAGTGGATATGATTTTGTAAAATTAAGCTAAACTTCCTATGTGACTTACTGAAAAAGAAATGGGATACAGAAGAAATTCTTGCAAAAGAAAAATATGTAAGTTGCTGCCTATAGAGCACGGACATGAAAATCTGAAAGATGAGTCTAGGTTTTTTATTCATATTTCCTCTTCAGATTCAAGAGACTCCAGCTGAGAAGTCCACAGAGAGCTGGAATTACACCAGAGAGAAAATATTTCAGAGGTGATCTGCACACCTTAATAACATACAAGGCCAGCAGTTTCTACCTTTCTAAATGTGTAGAGACCCATTTTCTCTAACAGCTACAGATTTGAAAGAAAAAGTGAACTCTGTATTTTTCTACTTTCATATTTGCACCTAAATTTTAACTTTTTTCTCCTATGAAGACAAAGAAGGGAGATTGCAATTCTCACCAGTTCTCCTTCCTAACCAAATATATTTTGAAATTAGATTACCTTAGAATTCCATACAGATAATTTTCTTTTTCTATTTTTTTTCAATATATAAATAAAGCAAAATAGAACAAAACCAAACCCTACAGTTCTTGTTGACAATAAGGGCAGTAGCCTCACTGTGCCTTATGTGTTTCATGATGCACTGCATGATACTAAATAAGTTTTTTAAGTTTGGCTTTTGCATTATACCACTGGAAGTACACAGATTTGTCTGGTAACCAGGCGTATTTTATTATTTACATTTTATTTCTATCATACAATGAAAAAGAATGTGTGACCAGCAGAACTAGCGAAAAGGACAATAAAATGATCATCTGGTGTACAAGTTGGGACGTTCTAGTCAGACAACTTGCTTTTCTAAGGAAGCATAGCTGTCTCAATTTCCATAATGTAAAACCATTTACTCTTCCACTGAGTAGGAATTTCTGAACACAATATCCCTGTGGCATGGTTTAAGGACAATTACTAGAGTAAAATACTCATTTTCTTAATATACAGGAAATAAACATATGGATATAAAACACCACCATTTTTCTCATCAGCAGTAGTAAAAGCCACAAAGAGTGATTTCAGCAAGCAGACCTCAAGGAAGCTTTTACAATCCTTTGTCAGGATTTTTCATTGTCTGGTCAGAAACATCAGCCACTTCTCTAATAACTTATGAGTAAAGATGTAAAGAAGGAATACTGCTTAGTGTTCACTGCTGCTTCTCAAGTGCCGGGTATAGCATGGATTTATTCATAAAATAAAGAACACTTTCACTGAGGGTATATGTTCATTTTATTTCTTCAAAATAGTTTCAACAGGATCAGGAGTCTCTTCTCATAAAAAAACCTGCACTCAATAAAATAGGAAAAAAAATTATACTGGTGATGAAACACACACAAAGTTCATGAAGATGGGTCACTATAAATGCTGGTTACTAATGTCTTAATTTAAAACTATAATTTCTGGAAGTTGTGTATCATAAATAATTTGTTTCATTTGAGTGGTATTTATATGGATTTGTCAATATTATCAGAAGAAAACAAACACATTTTAATATGTGGTTCTAAAACTTACATGTAAGCATGCAGTACCCAAAAACTACAATCATAGTTAACAATGATATAAGTGTTAATTGATTTCTAGTCCTGTAGAGGGCTATTTTCTCTAATAGTTACAGAAATGGAAATGAAGAGATGTCTAAAATGAACATACTATAGTTTTCTTCTTTAAAGACCACAAATTTCAACTCAATAGTTTTGGATAAGTTGTCCAACATATTTCGGGCAATACTTATTTGGGACATAAAAAATAAGCATCATAAACAGAATACCATAATACATTGAGAAGAGTTTATAACTCAAAATACTGGAGACTTTTTGAGAATTGCAGAAGCAGGTTTCACTCCCTTCAACCACGAATTTGGGAATACATGTATTCTGATCCTTCATATGTGCATACATATGTATTATAATCATTCTCTGATCTTCAGCACATCTGCATTGGCAAATAATTCATCTGGCATTGACAAAGAGCTATGGAGAAGTCTTTCAGAGTGATATCCTGCACCCTCTGGCTTCAGGAGAGAGCATTTTCCCTCATCTTTCCCATCTATTATGAAAATTATGTCTCTGTGGACAGAGATGCTACAAATACAGCTTAATTTTTTTCACATCTATTTCACATCTGTCTACATATGCCCATACCTTATATTTGATATTTTTTTCTGCAAATGTATAACGATTTCCTCCCTCACAAAATTGTACTGCTCTTGTCTGTGTGAGTGGACGCAAGACATATTCAGTACCTAAATTGTATGAGGTTTAACAAGGCCAAGTGCCGGGTCCTGCACTTTGGCCACAACAACCCCGGGCAGCGCTACAGGCTTGGGGCGGAGTGGCTGGAAAGCTGCCTGGCAGAGAAGGACCTGGGGGTTCTGTTTGACAGCTGGCTGAACAGGAGCCAGCAGTGTGCCCAGGTGGCCAAGAAAGCCGATGGCATTCTGGCCTGCATCAGGGATGGCATGGCCAGCAGGATCAGGGAAGTGATAGTTCCCCTGGACTCGGCTCTGGTGAGACCTCACCTCGAGTACTGTGTCCAGTTTTGGGCCCCTCAATATAAGAAGGACATTGAGCTGCTGGAACGTGTCCAGAGAAGGGCAAC
>VWZZ01003014.1:567425-654879 GCA_013399095.1 Psophia crepitans
AGGTTTAGGTTGGATATTAGGAAGAACTTCTTCATGGAAAGAGTAGTGAGGCATTGGAATGGACTGCCCAGAGAGGTGGTTGAATTGCTGTCACTGGAGACATTCAAAAAACATGTAGACGTGGCACTCCAGGACTTGGTCTAGTAGGCACGGTGGTGTTAGGTTGATGGTTGGACTTGATGATCTTGGAGGTCCTTTCCAACCTTAGTGATTCTATGATTCTAAATCGAGGAAAGTGGAGTTTAATCTAAATGCTGGAGGAAAAGGAATGAAATTACAGAATTTGAGGGGGGAGGAAGTTAAATGCATTAGAGAAATAACATTTTCTCCCTAAAGATTTCTTGAACACATTGCTGAATGATTTATACTGTTCTATAAGTATATATACATGCTTTAAATAGTATATGATATGTACACATATGACTATATTAAGTTATAAAATGTCCATTGCATGAAAATTTTGAACGCCCTGAAGAAAAAAAAAAATAATTTACTCTTGGAACACTTTTTCTGGTGTCATTGATTAAAAATATTACACATGGGTATGTGGTACTGTTCTGATTTAAGGCAGGTCACAGTAAAAAGTTTCATTTTAACACTCAGAAAAAAATGGTGTAAGAAGCTTAGAGCAACATCTGGATGCCTAGCATAATTCTTTTGTATTCCTTCACCTCATCTGTCTTTGATATCCCCCAAGAGATGAAATGCACGTAGCTGAAAAGCCTCGTAATTCTTGCACCAGTCAGAGGAGCCATACAGAGCCCCCCTTTCCCTCTTCCAGTTCTCCTGACACTTGTTTCCCCGCTGTGTTGTCTGAAAAAGTCCTGGAGCATTCTTCCACAATGTCTGAAGATACAATCCAGCTCTGAAGAAGCTTCACGACCTTTCCTTGAAGATCATTCTTGTCATGAGGAAAGAGAGCCTTTCCCCAAAGGAAAGCTGCAGGTTAGAAAAAGAAGTCATGTATGAAACGAGGACTTAAGAAAAATCACATTTGTAAAGAGTTGTTGTCCAAACAGGACTGCATTTTACCTGTAACCTTCACTTACAACATCTCCACAGTGTACCTTCCATTCGTGGCAGTGCTTCAGCAGAGTTTTGCGTTGTCCAGATCCAGCAACCTGCATCTTCCCAAGCCAGCAGTGGTGAATGGCGTCTAATATCTGTGTTCCATTTGTGTGTAAATACTTCAAAGGCACAAATAAATTCCACTGTTCATTTGTGAAACACTTTGGAGCTGTGGCAGTGGACAGATATTGATGCACAACCAGAGACTTATTACTTTGAACTGAAGTTCCAGTGCCAACTGTAAGCCACTATTTGTAACAAAACTGAGATGCTCGCTAAAGGCAATGACTTGAGACAGGGCACCTCACTCTGAACTTTAAGACATACCACAATGCTATTGTTTCTGGCAATCTGAAATGTCTCTTACGATGCTTTTCCTAGGCTCACCATCTGCTCTCTAGTGTTGGAAAGTTGTGATGGTGGGGAGAACCAAAAATCAGGCAAGGGGCCTTTCTTAAAAGATACCTATTCCCAACTATTCCCACGCTGTTTCAGATTTTGAAGATATAACGTGCTCCAATAATCTGGGACAATTGCCTACCTCAAGTCCAATTAATTGCTTCAAAATGTGAAAACCGTTTCTGAATTTTCCCACAACTTTCACCCTTGCCTAAAACTATTCTGTAATCCTCAACAACTTTCTGCTTGCTTTGTCAAGGCAGCTGCTCATGAAAGACAGCCTGAACCACCTTATGCCAGAGGATGGAGATATATTAGTTCTTCCAGCCCAAGTCAATCAATTAATTGGTAATAACTACTAGACTTAATCATCCTTGCCTATCTGGCTTCATTACTCAGAAACAAAGCCCCCAACATCTCTTTCCTGCTGTCACTTCTGTTCATTTTTCCTATATATTTTGCTTAATCTTAGATAGCATTACATCTGACTCTATTTACAAGTCAGGCCTCACATTACTTTTCAGTATCTGTGCTTGGCCCTGTACCAGCACAGCGTAAGGAAATAAGGCGCCCCGCTTGCTGGGCTGCGTTTTCCTGAGCGGAAGGAGAAAGTGAGGGTGTGTATCAGGAGCAGCGCAAAGCAGGGCCGGGCCGGTGATGCTGTGGCTTCTACCTTTGCATCTGCCAGGACACTGAAAGTGACCGTGGATTCTAACAGGTATTTAAAGTCGGATTAAAACAAGATGGCAAAAGGCACCATTTCTTGTCAGCCGTGTTGTATTCACCACCCCAAATGCAAGGACTTTTTTGCATAGCCCATTGGCAGCCAGTCATAGACTTGGTGATATTAATATAAATGCTGAGGTGAAAACTGGGAGGGTTTAGGAGAAAATAAGATTTCTCTGCTTCAAGAACAGGAACATGTCAGAGAGCTGAAGAAGATACTGGGCCTGTGTAGCTTCAGATTTCATGTTGTTATCTGCTAATGGCTGTTTATCCAGTTCCTGTGCTACAAGTTTTGTCCCAGAATGGAAATGCAAGTACACTGTATCCACAAAAATGATCCAGTTGATGCCATTTCACAAATATTCTCATGAAAAGGGTTCTGTTGGATGAGTAAACACTAGACATCTATTTTGGACATAAACCTAGTATGATCAAACTCAGTCATCCAGTCCTGACCTTCTCCTTCATGACTTTTAGTTTTTCTTCTAAATATTACTATTTAAAGACTTTCCATGACTTATAGCATGTTTCTCCACACTTTCTTTAGTTTCCAAAGCCAGGTCTTAAATAAGGACCAAAAACCACTTCAAACAACTTAATCCTTCCTAGAAAAGGCTGTTAGCACTCAAAGATGACATTACATCAAAAGCAAAGGTTAAACTCCAGAATGCATTCTTTGAATGAAGTAACAAAAGCTCTATTATATCCTTTGATCACTCGAGCTCACCTGTAGGAAATGTTACACCTTTTTATTAAACTGTTGAATTGTCTTTGCTGTACAAGCTGGAGACATTCTTGACAGGCTTAAAGTCATTAACACCTCTGAGGAATGCTCGGGAGAGCCTATAATACTCTCTCGTGTCTATGCATGTTAGTACAGCAAGTCTATAGATTCCTAACATCCCAGGCACTCTTTCCTCTTGATAATTGTGTAACAAATTTATTTAAATCTAAATAATAGCATATTGGCAAAATTCGCCATGACACAGATGTGCACAGTAAAACATTTGATGGTTACAAATAAAATCTCATAGCACTAAATTAATAAATTTATGGAATTACCACAACACATTTCTAAAATAATCACCAGTTAATTATGGTAAAAACAAACCTAATAACTTTGCATTTTTTATTGGTGTCTGGCTAGTACATTTACCACTGCCCATTACCAACTACTCTTTACACAGTCAGTCCATCTTCCAGTCACATAACATGCATTCGTATTCTCACATACACAGACAAACACACCCCATGTACTTTCTCTCTCTCAATATCTACTTACATATAACTGTATATGCATGCAAGTATGGACTATTAAGATTAAAGATCAACACTGTATCTTTGCCTTGTCTTCTTTTAAAGATTTTGTTAGACGTTCATTTTGTTTTAGAAGTATAGCCAAATATAAACATGCCCTCTCTTAAAAATAAATAAATAAATAAACAAACAAACAAACAAACAAACAAACAAATTAATAAAAAGGTTTGTAAGGATTCTGTGGCAATCCAGACTGCTATTTGGTTCTAATACCTTCAGCAACGAACAAGCTGAAAGCTATTTTCTGCAGTCTCTGTGGATTCTTTTTTCCTTTTATTCCTTCAGTTCTTTTGCAGTCATCTTTTCATGCTTAAACAAAATTTTTATGAAAGACTAGCATTCCTACACGGGCACAGTCTTTCAGACGTAGAGAACAGGGAGCTGATTTACCTTTTCTTCTAACGTTGTGCTCTATACACACTATTTCTTACGTGCCACAAAGCTTTTGAATATTTCTAATACACTTCACACTTCAGGTTCTGAGACATCTTCTGCTGAATAAGCACTCATATACGTAAGTTTACCGCCAGACTATCACTACATACACATAGGTAAAGAATTCTTACATAGCAATGAATACTATATGAGACAGCTAAGAAACACAGGACAAACAACTACCAAATCTAAATGATGGCAGATTTTAAAAAGAAAATGTATCCTTTAGGAAAAGAAAGCTAATGTAATCACCAAAAACTAAGTTTACATCCTTATTTCATTACTTGACCTATGATTTTCTTAGAGAACTTTTGACTTACTCATGCTTCTATTCTTGGCCTATTTAGAGATAACTATTCAGTGGAGGCTTACAGTGAGCTTCTGGATCTTAATCCTGTTGTCTTGATTAGTCTCTCTAATGATTACACAGTTTGATTGCCTCAGAGGGAGGTGGAGAAGAATGGGGTAGAGGGAAGGGAGCAGTTTGTATAGTCCCCATTAGCTTCTGATTACAGGAAAAACAAGATAGTGTCATGTTGGCTGAGTTCAGTGGGGAGGAAGGCAACGTGCCTTGGAATAATTCTGTACAATCAAGAGATTAGAAGGATTAAATGTAACCAAACCTTTCCTAAAACAGAAGGATGAGCAATATTTTTTTAAATAGTAAACACTGGATAATTTGTTGACTCATTTGTGAGATAGTCTACAACCCAGTGAGAACACTAGTAAGAATAAAGCAATTGCCTATACCTGTTTCCCTGTTGAATCTCGTGGAATGGATTTAGGATTGCTGTGCCTATCTGACTTTGTTCACTGAGGATTTTTTTTCTCTCTCTCTTCCACCCCAAACTCAATTGGGCAATGAAATCTGAGTTGTTTTTAAAACTATTCATTTTTCTGTACCTGTGGGTAACCAGAATGAATGAGTAAAAGCTACCTCACTTGGAAAAAAAAATTTCATCAGTGGTTTCTCCTTAGGTTTTGAGTGATTTAGAATTTGTATTTTTCATAAAATTTGAAAATAGTTTTCATAACAATTCAAACAGGGAAAAACCTGTAAATTTCTTTGCTAATTTCCTTTGAAAAATTATACTATGTAAAAATGAGCCCAATAGATTTTTCATTGTTCTATTTTTGATATCTTTTTAAGTTAACAATTAATGTTTTATTAAATGTATTAAAGAATTAATGTATTAAAGAATATTCACACCAGTGAAAAAACAGAAACATATCAAGTACTATTCTGCCCCTAAAAGCTCATGAGAGGTGACGGCTTTCACTGAGAATAGCAGCTTCTCCAACTGGAAGAAAAAACATGTCCCTTCCTTTTCAAGCACTTTAGTCTATGCTGCTTACTCACTTTTATAAGTCATTTATCCCTGCTAATGTCGACCTGCTCTTCCCTCCCAGTCGCAGTATTCAGCAGAGAGGGTAAACCGCAGTGAAGTGTGCAAGCTACATGATCCAAAAGGACATGGAAAGCAGTATTAATTCCCTCCTATACATGCAGTAACAGCAGAAGAGTGGAGAACCCTGTTGGTTGCTATTCTCACAAGATTAAAATAAAGATGTTAAATGAGACTTTATAAGGAGTTTATGTAATTGGTTTAAGACTATGTACCACATCAACAGAAATCAGTAAGGCAATATTCATCTTTTACGAGGTCAGCCGGTATAGCTAGTACATACAAACAAATTTCTGAAGTCCTTCAGCAGAGGAAATACAGGAGCTCTTGGTTTCCAAACATGTTTTAGCTCATGTAATTCCATTTCCAAGCAACTCAAGGATCTAAAACTGAAGGTAACAGCATATGAGAACTGAAAGTTTACAGCTCATGTAGAGACGTGGGCTGAAACTCACAGCAAGCTTAGACACAGTCTGGGAAAAAAAAAAATTTAATTGCTCTTGATTTCGAATACCTGGCCTTCAGTCATCAGGATAAGTCTCAGATTAGCACTCCCAGAATAGTTTATTTCATAAGCACTGTGCTCTTTACATGGAATTTCTGTCAATGCCTAAACTGGAGAGCAGTTGGCGTTCCTCTTTTCCCATTAGGAGTCAGAATCTGTTGTTTACTCATCTTGTGATAGTTGAGTGGGGAAAAAAATGGGTTTGATGACATTCTCAGGACTGAGATTTCCAAATACATGCACCCCTCTTGTGGGAGCTCAGCCTCATCTGGAAAAGTAAATGTATAGGGGGTAGCTGAATGAAGGATCTGAAAGATCAGGTTAACATGGATGTTTTAACTGAAATAAAATGGTGGTTTCCAAATAGTCACACCAAAGTTGGATTGTTTTCCAGATCATTTATTCAGCAGCCTTAGTAATCAGTAAAGGAGTTTAGGGATTCTTTTGACACATTATTTATCACAAGCAGAAACTAGAAAGTCATAACACTAAAAAAAGTTTGCTGCCCTAGGCATGTTTTAGCTTCCTGTCAGCTCAGTCTGTTCTAGTGTTTCACTTGTAATAGCTCCCTTGCTGTACTTATGACTAATAACAATAAAATATTAACAAAATAGTTTTGCTTGGTGGAGACTCTAGAGACAGGAATGAAAGCAGTTGTTGTGTCCTCTGTTTTGTTTCAAGTCTGACAACTACTTTAGCTCCCATTACCACTGTATCATTTCCATGCTGAAATCATTAGTGACAGCAATAGCACTATGTTCCTTACTGGTGTAGGAATAAACAGGCCAGCATGCTCTCCTCACCTTACAGGGAATTTCTTTTCCTGTAGTGTCTCTTCCTCCTCAACACCTTTCGGCTTCCTCCAGTTTTTCCGGCTTCCTCCTCGATGTTCCTAGAAGACACTGTCATACTTTCCCTCCTTGAGCCACCTCACTGCCTGTGTTGAGTTCCCTTTTATCTCTTCCAGCTCTCTCTGCACTCACCCTTTCTCCAGCTGCAGCCCTTACAGCTGCTACGGTTCGCAGAGCCTCCAGAGCGATGCTTTCTTCAAAAGGCAACCCTCTCCCCTTCTGTACTGCAGCGATGGATGTGAAAGTTTTGACAGTACTCAGAAGGCACTCCCATAAAATCACCCCAAAATATCTGACAGACTACATCTAAAAATTTTAAAAGTATATTTTTTTATTTGATTGCAATTATCACTTGCTCGTAATCGTGCCTACATGCCCCAGGTGAGAGTGGGCACCATCTCTACCCATAGTAATAAAGAGCCCTCAATGCAGAGTTTGCAGTATGAGGTTAATCAGACCAAAGATAAAGGAAGCAGATACTGTAATACTTATTATCTCATTTCACTCCAAGGTACAGCTGAGTTTCTTCAAAATCTTTGGCAACAGCAGCAAAAGCATTCAGATAGTACTACAAGTTTGATGCTGACAGCGTAGTGAAATGTTTTCATAATTTTCAGAGTTTTTTTGCAAAAGTATCATGTGGTTCTAGTACTCACAGAACTATAGTCTATTTCTTTCAGCACTAATGCCTTACGAGCTAACAAGGGATCTGTTAAGAGGTTCTCAAAAATTTCATTCAAACTAAATTCTGTGGTAAAGTTAAATTTAATTTCTCTAAATAAAGTAAGATCTATGTTTTCAATCCCTTGGGTGATGTCACATGAATGTACAATTTTATGGGCAATCTAGGATGGATTCTTAGAATAAGAACAAAGAAAATAAAAGAGAAAATAAAGCTTGAAAAGTCAGGCACTGACCACTGGCTAATATTGAGGTCACTTTTACATTTTCTGGGTACTTTGTAGCCCGTCATTCAAACCAAATGGTGCCCGTAAAATCTGTTCTGCAAACCATGTGACAAGATTAGACAAGATTTGTGATCACGCAGAGATCCCCGTTTGTCCTAATGCTGTGTTCCTCACCTCTCTGGGGTACCGCAATTTCCATAGTTTGTCCTCTCAAACTTTTATATTCTGGTGCTTTTTTAATACTAACACCAGGCAACTCCAGATTGCAACATCCCTTGGCACTATAGTGGTGATAAGATTCACATTACCACTGGCAGGTTATCTCCTGATAATTGTATAATTAACTTACTGTGTAATTATCATTATTTCCAGCAACTTGCTATATGATTCCCACCTTGTTACCATGAAGTAACACATGTTGATTTTGACACGGTCAAACCGTGTGGTGTTTGAAGGCTTGTGTACTTTATGATGTCTGGAGGGCTTGCAAGCTAGTTTGTCATAGCTAGGAGACTGAAGTGGGAGCTGAGTCAATTTGAGGGGGACCACCATAAGTAAATAGAATAGAATAGAATAGAATAGAATAGAATAGAATCATTAAGGTTGGAAGTGAGCTCAAGGATCATCTAGTCCAACCATCCCCCCACCACCTATTACCCACTAAACCACGTCCCTAAGTACCACATCTAACCTTTCCTTAAACACCCTCAGGGATGGTGACTCCCCCCCCTCCCTGGGCAACCCGTTCCAATGCCCGACCACCCTTTCAGAGAATTTTCTCCTCATCTCCAACGTGAACCTTCCCTGCTAACCTCCAAACCAGAATATTTCTGTAAATAAATTGTATATTCTCAAAAATAATCAAATTCTAGATACCTGGAAGCTTCTGCAAGTTAGGAAAATTTCAACTAATCTAAGCATACATACGGTAAACATCGCGTATGTCACAGTTTTAAAAATTTTTCTACGTCTTCTTTTTTTATATGCTAGTCTCCGTACTTTTCCACATTTTTTTTGCTCCTGTTTTCAATCCGCTTATTTTTTTCTGAAGGTTTATACTCCATTTCTCTAGACATTTTGTTTCATTCACTCGTTGAGAGAATTTTCAAACAGAGGATTTTCAAGCCGATTCAAGATAAGGCAAACATGTACTTCTCATCCTATACTCTTCTACAGAAACCTGGGGAAAAAAAAGTGTCCCCAGTGCTTCACTACGAACATGGCACCTTTTAAACATCAGTCGTTATCAGAGAGATCAGTGTTTTCTTCATTTTTCTTATGCACGGATCCATTGCTCAATTTTGTTCCAGCTTTGTTCAGTTTTGCTAAATACCAAAAGAAAACAGGAACTCCTTTCAGTTCAAACTGACAATTTTTCCAAACATGACTGGATTGTACAAGCATTTAATTGCCTATAACCAGACCACACATTGACGGAAATGAGGATTATGTCTGCAGATCAGCAGCAGAAGCAGAGGTAGGACAGATCTACTGGACGATCTGGGAATTAATCAACTTTGGGTTTTATGCCAACATGTGACACACCCTTTCCTTCAGTTTCTTGGCCTGAAGTCCAGGGATACCTATTCTAAACCAGACTTTTGAAATTCCCTGAGAATGCTGAACAAATTACACTGGATATCACCACATTATTGTTATATATAAATAGCTAGAATTGAGCCCAGATTCAGATGAGACCAAAAATACTTTGGCTATTGAAGGCTTCTTCAATGAGACAGGCCAGAAGGGTGATGTTCGCTATTGTTTAAATATCTGCCAAACTGCAGCTTTCATATTAATGGCTTATTCAGGTCATGCCATTTCTTAACGTTTTTTGGTATCATCCTCTATGATATTTATGCTAATTGCCAAATGCTTTCAGTGAACCTAATTTCCAGCTTCAGTGAAATAACTTCTACACATCTAATTTAAAAAGTAGAACACTTAAATTAAACAGAATATACATAAAGGGTTTTTTTTCTCTCTTCTCCCCTATACTGCTATTGTTAAGCCTGAATCAGATATGAAATCTAAGCTTGTTACTAGAAAAAATATCCATTCACGTTCAAAGTTTAATGTTACTCAGCTTTCCATACAACCAGTGCAATAACACTTTATCTGTCTATTCTGAGTGTCCTTGACAGAACATTTGCAGAGCTAATCATTCACGGAAAAAATCAGAAAGGAGGGTAAGACGACATGTGTATATATATATATATATATATATCACAGATATGTGTGTGTGTGTGTCTACATACAAGCATATATATACTTGGAGTTGATTTTTTTCTGCTCTGGACATTTACAACTTCTTACTGAAATCTTAAGAAGTTACTATAACCTAAGCAGGAAAATCAAGGCTTCTGGATTCAGTTATGTTTTTTGATTCTTACAATTACATAAATTGTTTTGAAATTCTTAAAATAATAACCATTGTTTCATACTGATTCACTACCTGTATTAAAGAAAATATTGCTGTCAAATACAATCCTACTTAGTGTTTATGGTGAAATCATATATCTGGGCAACAAAAACTTGTAGAACGTTATGACTCCTTTCAACTATTTACAGCTGCTGGCCTAATATACATTCTGGTACAACTTCTTTTTTAACCTCTTAATGAAACCTAATACTGCAGATCGTAGCCTAGCTCCTTAAGACTGCAGCTTAAAGGATACCTTTGTGGTGCATTAATCTTTTAACCCCTTGAGGCATACTGAACATCAATTACACAGTGCTGTTCCCCAGAGGTGAGATATGTGAGCTGGAGCTTAAGACAGACTACAGCAGCGGCATCTCACACACAGATCATGAACAATCCATCTTCTTCAGGGTGTGGGGGCAGAACAACTTCAGAAAGCCATCAGTGCGTAATACGGTATTTGAGTGCATTTGCGGCTAAAACTAACTTGTCGCACAAGGAAGGGCTTGCAAATCATTCTGACCTTCCTGACCCCACGCAATATGCTGCTGAGGAGCACAGGCTATTAAGGTCCACAAAAAAGGAGCAAAAAGAGACTCTTATAACTGCCCTGGATTTCTCAGAGCATCTAACTTAGCAGGAGAATGGAAGGTAAATAACACCACCATAACGGAGAGTTATCTTTGGTATTGCTTAAAGACAACATGGGTTCGCGCTCAGAAAAAAAAGGGGAAAATCAGAGAAAAAAACCCACAACCATGATATGAACTCCCTGCTATTGAGATTTCCTAGCAGTTGCAAATATTAAAAAGTGAACTTTTCCTACATAATAAGGGTTCTGTGAAAACTATAACTGTATGCCTCCTCTACATGTTCTGCCAGAGGCTAAGTTTGTTCTTAAGGTGTTTACAGATGAATATAGTAAGAGTCTTATTGTTTTAGAAAGTAGAAATCTAAACCATACAGAGAGGTTCTTATGAACCTCACCTTGTTTAAGATAGATCTGGTGCCACCACCTTTAAGGTCATCCACTACTTCCTGTTATAGAACTAGCTGCTTATGTCATGGATATATGTATACCTTTCACAAGCAGCTACCTGCGGTTTCAACAAGGCTTGTCTTGATGCTATGACACACCATGTCTTCGAAAACTCATCCATCAAAGAAGCTAATTCAACAAATCTCTAAATATTGAATGAAGAATGCATTGACTGAACGAGGATAACAATGAATAAGGATAACAACACAATGAATAAAGGATGTGTTAGAGTATGATAGGTGCATTTCCCAAAGATTTTCATTGGGGCATCCTGGGGCTGAAGAAAGGGAATGAGTCGCCAGGAACCAACACCCGTGTCAGGGTCCTGAACTAGGAGATTATTATCTGCTTTTTATTGCTCCCGTATTTCTATTAGATAGAATAGCATGGAAGTAAAGGAAGTTTGCACCCATCTGTGTTCAGTATTGTACATATCTTGATACCTATTGCACAGCTAATGAACTATTATCATCAGTGTGCAATACTGGATGATTTCTTTCTTCAGAAAATACTGGTTACACCTCTCTGTGTTGCAATATTTTGTTGAGGTCGGTATGTAACACCTTCTCAATTCCTTCTGTGAAGAGGCTTACTCTAAATGCCTTCTTAGCAATTCTTGTTTCATCTGACGTTGCTATCTTCTGTGTTTCAAGAACCTTTTCCATTTTAGAGATATCCTTTGATATAAGTAATGCTCCATGCTGGCTGAGTGTGTAAAGGCATAAATTTTTCTCTAGCAATCAGATAGAAAAGTCACTACTGTAAAAGTCCGTTATCTCCTTCTGTTTGTTTGCCAGAGGTCTGACTATTGTCTCTGACAACCTAAGTCAGACAAGGTGTCTGCTACTGCTCACAGTCATCAGCACCCTCCACAGGAGGCAGAAGTTTTTAGAAACCAAAAAGGGGTCCATTGGTTTGTGGGCCTGCCCAAAGTTTCTCAGTAACATTGGCAAAATTGAATTGGTTATCTTTAAGATAAGGGAAAAGTCACTTACTTGCTTTCGTGCTTGGGGTGGCAAAACTCATTTTTTATTGCAGCAAAGCAGGTGCCATCTACTTGTGCTCAGTCTCTGCTTAAAGTTGGCCCCTGTTATCTGTTTTCCCACCATTTCTACTTCTGTCTTCATCTGCAGACTATCAGTATTTTACGTAGCTGAACAAAGGTATGAAATATTTAGGCATTTGCTTCAACTGTGTAACCAAAGAACTAAATACTTAAATAAACACTCGCTTCAGTAAAGCACAAACAGTACATAGATTACAGCTCTTCCTAGATTCAGTCATGTTTTCAATATGTTGCAGCTGCAGAGCTTGTTGTGCTTGTGAAATAACTTCACACAATCACAGCCTTTATTCGAAGAGGAGAAAGATTAAATTGAAGTTGGATACTTTGCACACACACAAACAGACTTGAACCAGCAGCAGCAGTGATGGCCTTGCTGAAGTTTGAGGAATCACTGATTTTAGTTGGGCCAGGGTCCAATTTCCTCTTTTTTAGAAAATAATTGGAGGGTTTGGCAGCATCTTTCACTAATGGAGCAGTAAAGGGAGAGCCTTGGCTTCATTAGATCTTTAACTTCTAGATAGATAAAGTTAATCTAAAATAGGCTCCCTCTGTAGTTAATGGATGCAGATAGACATCTCCAGAAGGTGTTTCATCCCACCCAGTTCTGACGTATACCAAGGAAGAACTGCCCTCAGGAGATGCATGTTTTTCTGTGCTGATTATAGAGAGAATACAAATGACTAGTTCATTTAGATGTCTCGCTTTCAGATAGCTAAATTTACATTAAACAAATACCACTCTGAATAGATACTTAGATATTTTATAAAGTCCTGTGATCTCACTTCCAAAAGGAAAATAAAAATTCAGAATAAAAAAGTTATATATTAAAATTGCCTTATATATGCATGCAAAAAACATCTCTCCCAACACCATTAACTTTCCCTTAACATGTTAGGCAACCCCTATTTCTTTGGTCAGTCTGAGTACAGCATTTCTATGTTTTCTATGAAGCCGCACAGCTAGAGTAGTATTCATTGCTTTCACACGTAGGCACTTACATAGTACCTTCGGCATGTGGCTCTACTTCCGTCTTACAAACTTTAATGAGCAAAATAGCATTATTGTGTTTCCTATACAGCTGTTGAAAGTGCAGCAGCACACATGGGATAGATTCTAGTGCTTGAGAATGACAAAGTTTCATTTAATGTTCACCCTATGAATGTAAATATGAAACAAAGACTTTTGAAAGCTGTTTTCTGGAGGAAATGGTTCTTGGCAGCAGTGCCAAAATTAAACCGTCTCTCATTTTTGTGTCCTGTGACTGGCGACTATCATATAACAGAAGATTAAAATCAGACATGCTGAGACACTTTAAAATCTTGTCAAATGAAGAAATACATTTCTAATGCAGATTGCAGGAAAGTTTGCAACTCAATACATGACTTTGTCTTTTACATCATAGTATACTATGCATAGTACGGTGAGTGTATATCGTAAGACTAGTTGGGAAATAGGTACCACCACTATTTTTTAAATTTTTATTTATTGAGCACAGTGTTTGTTCTGAATTAGAATAAAAATCAAAATTATTCTTGAAATCTTTTTTTAACAAGTGTCAAAAAAATCCTTATAGTTGTATACTGTTAAATAAGCATGTATTCTATACTTTATATAGGTGCATGTCTACAAACATATACATATATCCAGAGAGATTCAGAGAAAAGGCCAGTAACATTGGAGACAGTGTTAAAAATTTCAGGAGACTGTGTTTTATTCTTTTGATCATTGAGAAATATTTCTAATAACTTTCTGCAGGCATATAACTCACTGGGAGAAGAACATTTCAAAGACTTTTTCATAAACTTGTACCTTGAAGTATCACAAGTGCTTTGTGTTTTGAAAAAGAAATTTATTCACAATAATATTGACTGGACTTGAATGCTTAACTTATTGAATGAAAACATCAGGTCATTGAGTCATTCAGTTGTTCAATTCTTTACTGGTTTTGATCATTAAAAGCATTATTCTCTAATATATGAAAGTAGCCAACTAGACTTTTTTCATGCATATTCTTTAAATATATATGCACATCTATATGTACATATATACACATACATGAACACAGAAATTACAGTGGCTCTGTAGTGTCTTTCGTTCTTTTAATCACTGGTAAAGAGTAGACAATATCTCTGTTATTCTCAACTCCAACTGTCAGAACAGCCCGATCCTTACAAACACATTAACTCTTCACTCTCTGTATAAAACCATAACAGGATTTGCTTCTAAAGGTCCCTTGTGATCCAGACAGAAACCCAGGGGCCTCCAGAGATCACTGTCAACTGTTTGGAGCCATCCATCTCAGTAATAAATTCCCTGGTAGGCCAGCTTCTACCACAATAATCCTGTTGAGTCTGCGTGTAGCATAGTATACCAAGTCCTCATTTCCAAGAAGAAATGTGAACTAGAAATAATTTCTGGATAATTTTATTCAATGTGTCTGCTCCCTCAACCTACTCTGCCCAAAATACCTCTCTTGGGTTCTTCAAGGTGGGATTTCACCCCTACAAGAAGCAGATAGTTCACAGGAGGCTGCTCTTTCTCTGAAAGTGACATTTCTTGGCTTCCAGCTTATGAGAGGGGAACAGGTAACACTGCCTGAATACTCAAGACAAAGCATTGAATGTCTGAGGCAGGCAAGGTGTTACAATACAGGGTATTTGTCCCTCTCAGGTTAGCAGTCTGTTGCAGCCACAGGGCTTTTCTTTCTCATCAGATGAGCTTACCTGCTTTAGCACTGCTTTTGGATCTCAGTGCCAGAAATACCTAGAAAAGTATCTACTAATTATCTGGTAAATATGTTTGTTCATGTCTGAAGTGCAGCTTATCTCATTGCCTGTGCCCTTCCTATTTTCCTCTAAGGGGTGTGTTTAGCTGAGAATTCTCCCAAAGAGCTTGCTTTTCATGTAAGTAATTATGTGCTTTGCTTGCTTCGAAGGGATATTAGCTCATTTGCCAATGGCAGCAAACAAAAAAAGAAAAAAAACAAAAAAAAAAACCCGAAAAATTCTCAAGGAGATTCAGATCTAAAATAAAAAAGAAGGAAAGAATTTTGGATTTGTGGCTTTGCACTTTATTAAAATTCACATAAAGTTAACAGAGAGGCTTGCTAGAAAGTACTAACAGATCTGTGTTACTGGAAGTGCTGTCTTAAGGGCATAAACTTGTAAGGCCAAGTCACTAACCAGCTCTGTTCTTGGGATACAGGAGATTAAAGTTAATCAAAACAATCAAGCAAGCAAGAAAAAATTAGGTGTTATTAAAAGGGTAAACTCTTGCAAACTCTTGCAAACTTTGTGAGTCCCTTGGCAACCCCTTCTGTATCTAAAATTCCCACAACTTGCTAGGTCCTAACAACCCAACTTCCAAGTCCAGACATCCCTTTCTTTATGTTTTGCAAATCTTCAGGAGCTATTGTGAACCTGCAGGAAGTAGAATATGGTTCAGCTTCTTGCTAGGTCTGCTGGACTTGGAACAAGAGGAGGACTCAATCCTTTTCATAAGATATATAAGGATTAACTTAAGCAGAATGTAGTTCAGCTTTATTCAATAAAGTAGCAAGCGTTAATCTTGATAACACTGAAATATATGGCATAAATTATAACAAATATATATTGCTTACAAAATAAAATAATGTTTACATTTGTCATTAGAACAAACATGTGGAGGAGAATATTGACCCAGTTAGATAGTTATATAGGTTAATTTGATGAAATCCTTCACCAAAGGCTTTTAAAGAACCTAAAATTCAATGGGACAATATGTATCTGCACACAGAACCAAGGAAATGATTAAAAGGCAGGAAATAATGAGCAGTTTTGACCATCTCAAGTGTTTGTAACTGAAATCTGACAAAGAGCTATGCCATGGATGGTGTTATGCAATGTAAACATTCTTGTAAGGGGATGAAGTGACAAAATTTATTGTTGCTCATCAGGGCTGACTACTAAGAACTACAGATTAACCTCACTGTACTTAGTGATAGAACACTGATGAAATTCAAGATAGATTAACATGGGGCAGGAGACAGGAAGAACTTTCCTTATTTACAGATGTGGGGATGGTCTCTTGACTTACTGTTACTCCGAGATGAAAAAATCTAGAGAATATATTGGAGAATTCATGAAAATATTAACTCATGGTAAAAAACAGATTGTGAAGAAAAACAAACATACACAGACTCGGACTCTTTAGCTTGAAAAAGCAATGACTGAAAGAAATATAACAGAGGTCTATAACATCAAAGTGGCAGAAGACAATGACCTGAGAACAGTTGTTCATCATTTTTCATCAACAGAGGAGCTAGGGGAAAGAACCAAGACTAGTAGATTGCATATTAATACAGCAACTGCAACAACAAAGAGACTTCTTCATACAAACCATGTTAAGTTGTGCACCAGAAGACATTATGGCTGCTAAAATTCACATGGACGCAAGAAATAACCAAACCAATTCATGGAAGATAAAGCTACCACACACCATTGCAAAGCCCATCATTGATGTAATTAGGAAGACTCTGTGCCATAATTTGTGTTATGGTGGAAGAATATATCTAATAAGTAATGTCACTTGTGCTGTTCCGACGCTGTTCCTTACACTCCATCTGTTGTGAACCTACATGCTCAAGTTAGAACAAGATAAGTAAAGCCATAGAGCTAAAGCCTGGAACAGGCTGCCCAGAGAGGTTGTGGAGTCTCCTTCTATGGAGACATTCAAAACCCGACTGGACGTGTTCCTGAGTGATGTGCTCTAGGTGGCCCTGCCTTGGCAGGAGGCGTTGGACTAGATGATCTTTCGAGGTCCCTTCCAACCTCTACGATTCTGTGATTCTTTAAAGCAACATACAGGACTTGAAGGAACCAGTTTGGGGTAACAAAGCTTATCAAATCTACTTGAATGACTTCATACGATTTCTTGCAAAGGATGAACAAGTTCTACTTTGAAATGCGTCTGATGTATAGCCTCCACTACCCTTACAAAATCTTACTCATCCAAAGGTTAGAAACCTCATTTTCAATTTTAAGTTGTTCCAACCAAATTTATAATCACTGCTTTTTTTAGCTACCTAACAGTTCTTTGTCCCCTCACGGTCAACTGTTGCTCCTTTGTCTTCATCCCTAGTGAGCAACACAGGCAGGCCAATTATACCCCCTTCCAGCATTTGTTTTGCTGTTGTTTCGGGGTTTTTTTAAATGAGCTGTTTATGAAATTAAACCTTCGGACTTGTTGAAATTTTTTTATATACTTTTTTAAAGCAAGAAATTGTTCATTTTGACGACAATACTTTTTCTAATAATCAAGTGCTTCAGTCCTTAATGAACCAAGCAGTATGCAAGTATGCAGCCTGTCTGAACTCACACTGCTTGAGAAGCACCCACGTGAAAATGTCAGTAAAGCTAATCTCATCAAGGAAAAAAAGGAGATCATATTTGATTGATTTTGTTGTTGTGTGTGTTTGCTTGTCTTGGGAGTTAATTTCTGGCATCCTAAATGGAACAAAAAAAAAAATAAAAGAGAAAATGGAAATATGACAGTGAGAGAAATAAAGTAATAAAAATAGCATCACAAAAACATTCCCTGAGGTAAAAATGCATTAGTAGCTAGTTAGATAACATGGTGATGAAAAGCAGTTATAAAGATCTGTATAAAATGGAACGTACACGTAGTGTGAGAGGGTTGTTGAAGACTAACAAGTTGCTGGAGTCCGAAGATTATAAGCAGGGGGCATACGCATAATACAACAGATACAAAATATGTTTCTGCATGCAATACTGGAGATAATTTTGCTTTTCATTTCCTTTTTTCAATGTTTTTATGTCCTGTTCAGCATGTGTGAAATAACTTTTTCAACGCATGCAAAAATGTTTAGGTATTAGTGGTATGTTCAATATTCTGCATATATCCATATGCTTACGGTTTAATATTGTTTAGCAGTGATAGTCTTCCACCTTGACTATCCTTCTGATCCAGCTAGATACTACCCCTTCTGTCAGTACATATGATACAGTCTCATCTCAGCAAAACACATTATAATTCAGTATCATTGCACTGAAGGAAAAAATCAGAAGATTAGTAAAATTCAGAGAAGACAAGCAATAATAGGAGATCAGTGCATAGGTTTGAGGGTTTTTATCACCTTACCATAAGTATTCTCGCAGGTCCAGAAAGAAAAATGGATGAAATAAAAGTGAAACAAAAGTATGGCAGTGTCCAACACATCTTAATAACAAAGAAGTAAATCTTTGTTTCTCGGTGGTGTAGACTCATGCCAACTCTCAAATATCCTGATGTGACTATAAATTTACCCTTCCTACACCTTATCACCCTCTATGTTATTTTTTTTCTCTGAATGGATTGCTACTAACATTGTTGGCTGCAAACCCAACCAAAGTATGAAATTCAATTAAATACATCTCTGTTGCTAAGAATATTGCAAAGATCTGCTATTCCTACAGGAATATATTTTCAGCTAGATAGTACAATTTGATGTGGTTGTCTTATTTAGAAGACGTGCAATTTAACCGTGGAAGTAAAGTATTCCTGGCCGATTGGAAATATCTACATCTATGTTATTTTGATACATTATCTGTACCACAGCAGATGTCTCACAGCAGCTTACCATGAAGCTGCTGTCTGGTGAGAGGGGAGGCCCATACTGAAACCCGGAGAGATGCCAGCTCACAAGACTGCAGCCCTTCGGTGATAACCCTCTCCACTCACTGAAGGAGCCCAGTCATTGCAGTAACTTAGCAGGTCCTTAAGCTCTTGGAAATAAGGGAGACGAAAGATACCCTAAGCAAAATGGACCCCTGCACTATTACTTCTAGTAACCTTTGTCCCAGTCACACACTGCATTCCAAAATGAGACAGGGAGAAAGCCAGGTGACTTGTCTCTGATGCACTGTGGAAAACAGTGTAAGCAATACTACAACCACTTCTTTGATGCTCAGGCAAACAACTACAGGGAAGTACGAGGAGCCAATGGCAAGTCGAGGGAGAAAGATGTTCAAAGTTCTCTGATGCTGTTATGAAACAAGCACACTCCTGCAAAATACTTTTTGCTTCAGTGTCAAATCTGCAAAAAAACAGGCTGCTAAGTAGCCTGAAGGGATCTGCGATGAAACCTCCCTTCCCTCTTCTACCCTACCTGCCTCCTTTCTCACCCTCCTGCTTTCCCTTCAGCTAATCATCCCTTGAAACAAGCGAAAATAAAGCTTCTTCTTGTGGAGCTGGAATGATCCTCTAATACTACCACTAAGTGGGTTCCCTATCCTTCTTGCCATTAATTTGTCTTATCTTCTGTACTAAGGTCATGCCTTCTTTAGGTAGGGAATGAATACTCATTCCACGCTGTCTAGAACAACCTCAGGTTTGGCTGGTTTTTCTTATCATATCAAACAACAAACTAACAACTAGAAATGACACCTAAATGTATGTTAAATAAAATTGTGAAGTAACACATTTAACTTCTTTCAGCTGAAATGTTTGTCTTCATCCAGTACAGTCTGCCATGAACAATGCAGACAAGGTGAAATACCTGGTAACATTTAGCCCTCACTCCTGTGCTTTTTACTGTGTCCTTAGACTATGTAAGTGAAATTAAGCAAGACCTGTTGCACCTGGCCAAGAACATTTACCTTCTACACAGATCATCTTAAAAAGAAAGCTTTTTATTAAAAAAAAAAGAGATTCAAGAAATAGATAAATCCTAAAAACAATCTTACCCCAAATCCTGTAATAATTGAATATCATGTGAATTGAAAATCTTGCTTTGCTCTCAAAATTTCAGCAATTTAAGAAAGTGAAAGATCTACCCAAAGGGTAGGCTTTGTTAAACATATAAAATATCTGCAGATTCTTGTTGACCTTATTTTTGTGAGTTGTGAAGAAGTACAGAATTTGATTCAGCAGTACCTGAGCCTTGGTTCAGTGGGGGTGAAGTATTTGACCTGTCTACCAAGACCTGTTTTTCTTTACATTAGAAGTTTTTCAGCACTTGTATTCAAGTAAGCAGTCATAACCATGACATTTTGTGTGGGATTCGTTTATTGCTTTAAATTTAGGAGTCTACAAGTGAGATGGGACTCTGAGCTTCGGTCAGTGGAGACCTCAATTCAGTTGTCTAAACACAGGCATCTAGAGCTGTTTGGGTTATCTGAGATATTTATACCATAAATATGACACAGCTCCTGTGGGAGAGTTGAGTCTTTCTGGAGTGGCAGCAAAAAACAGGTTGGGATATCTTAGCTTATCTATAATGACGAGAGACCTGGTTTTAGGCAACTGAATTAAACCCCAAATCAGTGCAGTCAGTGCACTGGAGATCCCTTTAATGGATATCTATTTTTGGTCAGCTGATTTGACTTGATTAATTGTATTAAGGACTCTCTTGTCCTCAGTCCACCCTTGGTGGTGGAGAATCTACCAAATTAGATGGAATATACAGCAAGTTTACATCACTGGTCCAGTACAAAATGCTTAAATTTTGTGACAAACCAAGACTCAGTGGGTGCAAAATACAAGACCCAGTAGGGAATGTTCAGAACAGTTCTCTCACTTTCTTTCTAAATTGCTGAATTTTTGAGAACAAAGCAGGTTGTCAAGTGATATTTAATTATTACAGGATTTGGAGTAATTCTTGTAGCAACAGTGTGCAGGCAGAAAGAGGATTAAGTTTTCCTGCTTCTTTCTGAGAAGCTGGAACATAAATTGCTTCATGTATGGAGACTGGTGTCCAGTCACTTCACATGAAGTTCACTTGATGTTCTGACTGACTCTTACTGTTCAGATTTTCAAACTGCCACAACCAGCCATCATAATGGAAAAGCGATTGTTACTTCGGCTGACCAACAGTGACCACCTAAGATGCAACTAGATGCCCTAGTTGCAGGTATTTATAAATCATAATAACTTAATAAGCCTTGTGCAGATAAGCATCCAAACTCTATGGAGTTCTAATAACATTTGGGTGTCTAAATACCATAAACTACTTTACAAATCCATATGTAAGAGCATATCTTCCCTGCAGTCGCACTGAATATTGGAGAGAGATGAAAGTAAATGTTGCGCTACCATCAACACTGAAAGCAATCTAGACACAGCATCATGAGGTTGCTTGCAACTGATTTCCTGGGTTTTTCAGGCAGGTTTTAGGCCTGCAGTGCTCAAGGCAACTGAAGTTATGTTGTTTAAACTAATTTACTGAGTTGATGGCACAGTTATTTTAACTTATGTATAATACAATTTAAATTTCAGTAAAAATTTCAACTCATAAACCTTAACATTTTTAAATCAGTAAGTACTAGAGTTGCAAGTACAGAGTCAAATTATTTCACCATAGCAATACAAAAAAGATAGAGTATCCATGCCTGTAAGTAGTTTGAAGCCACGAGCTTTTCCCATGATAGTGATTTATTATGTCACATGAATCTGTCAGCCTCTCAAGATATACTTACAGTTGTGAGTTTTAACTTAAAGAGGTTACTGATTTAATGTATAGTCAGACTCAATAACACCTAGCACACTTTAAATATATCCTCAAAAATCTGAGTTACTTTTGTACTTCTTTTAAACTGCTTAATTTCTGGGAGTAATAAAGTGCCATGGGCATTAAAAGTACACAAGTTTCTTACCACTGAATTCAATAAAAACCTTACTATCAACATGAAAAAAATCAGGATTGGGTTCTCAATGAATATTTAATGGATGCCACTAATAGGGTTAGCTGTGAACAAACACTACTTAGGAAAATAGTTTTCATCCAAACTGAATTAGTTTCAATTAAATGGCTATTCAGTTAAATCATAGTTTCAGACTTCTGAATTGTGGTCATTACTTTCATTCAGCCAGTAGCAGATACCGAGTTTCCATTAGACCTTCCAGTTTGACAGGCAAACTAATAAAGAGCTCAATAAAGCAGCCATAGCTCATTTTGATACGGGATTTGAATATGTTTGCCTTTTGAAAATAATTTTAGCTCTATTACTTTGATTTATTATTTCTTGTTATATCCTGTCTTGAAATCATTCATTTAGCCATTGTAAACATGAGCATATAACCACTTTATTAGAATTTCTGTTCTGATTAAAAATCGTCAAGCCCATATTTCATTGCAAACAAGCTGCATTTGTGAGAAACATACTAAAGAACAAGCAGTCCTTAACTGCAGTTATTTTACTAGCACATGTCTTAACATAATTACTTTGTTGTTTTCAACGCAAGGAAGAAAATTAGGTTACCACTTCGTAATGTTAATCTACATTTTCAGAGCAGAATTCGAAGTCTGATCCCAATCTATTGTATATACATGGACTGACTTTCAAACACTTTGATAAAATCACTAAGTATATTTATGTGCTTAAATACAAATTCAGCTTCTTTGAAAGGTTAGACCTAAAGGCTTGATCCTATACAACGCTGGACTATATGTGCAACATTTCCGTAATCTTTTTCTATTCTGCTGCCTTCAAAGTAAATCTTCCCTGGCACTGCAAAATACACTTCTGTATTCATACACACAGACAAACACGCACACACACAGTTACCCCTTCTCTTTTTTCTGTACTTTCTCTTTCCTTGAACTCTTCTGTGTATGCCCCTTCCCATCCCTTTAACTTTCTTCGGGTGCTCCTTTCTAAGGAAAAGTTCAAAGACTGAGAGGTTTAGCACTATTTGGATAAGCATGAAATTCTAGTTGCTTATCCCAGTTACACAAAACCTCTAAGTCTTTTGAACTTTCCCTTAGAAGGGAGCACGCAAAATTTTATGCTTATCCAGGACACCTGGATTTTCAAACCTGAGCTGGAATTTTATGAGGACAGTCTCTCTCTCTCATGGGGTCATACACGTACTAGAGTGAACACAGAAATAAGAACAGAAAAACACTGATTTATAATCCTCGATTAACTACTGTTTTGGGTTTCTTTTCAGTCTTCTGACCATTCTCTTGTCTCAACTTCTCTTTCTTTAAGATAAAAAATAAAAAAAATTACCTACCCATCACAAGGAAGCTGTTGGGACTTTTAATTCATGATCCATTGCATGTACTTTACTGTGCAGAATGAACATGATAATGTGGTTGCGTCTTAGTGCATTTCAGCACCAGAGGTTCCAGACTGGCCAGTGCAGAAAAAAAGAAAAACAATGTAAGGAGGCAAGTACACTTTTTTGCTTATAATGACAGTAGCAAAAAGGTGTATTTAAGTTTGTCAGTATCTAGGTTAGTATTTATTTCATGTATTTCATTTGGCTCATCATTTAAGTTCTGGCATCATAAAATGACATTCAGATTTCCCTTTATGAATTTGTAGGTTGAACAAAATCTTTGAGATTACGATTACATCTTTTTGTCTGAAGTTGTCCTCCTATTCCTCAGCAATAGCATCGACAGACTGACTGAGCACTGCAGTTTAAGCTTCCTTTTCTATAGTTATCACTGTTGGCAAAAGTATGATTCTGAGAATGGCATTAGAGAACATTATTGCAATGCAAGAACAAATGGTCTGAGTATTGCCCCCCAAGAACGGAGTGGCAGAGATAGCCAGGCATCTGCCCTTCTTGTGGTACCTGTAACACACATCTTAGCTGTTTCTTTCAGCATCCCTGGTTATGACAGTCCCATGAGAACATTTATGTTTCATACCTGCAGTTCTTATAAGAGTGCAGCAGACACACAGTAAAATAATGAAAGTGGTGTTATTACCATAAAATGTCATAACACTTGACAGCTTCATGTAAATGAAGACCTTACTAGGCAAAAAAAAAAAAAAAAGGAAAAAAAAGAAAAAAAAAAAAGAATGCAGTTTTTTATTTAAAGTGAATTCAGGACTAAAATAGCAAGTGATCCAAGGTGGAACCCAGGAAGGCAGTGCCTATGACACACACAAGCACAAATTACCTTCTCTTACACTCTTTGCTTTTTCGGTCAGGAAGGGGTAATTTGTCTATTTTGATATGAGTTACATGATTCTTGGCGAAGCATTCTACTATTTTACCCTGTCTTCAGCTGTTAACGAGGGTGGAGAGAGATGAGAGGGAGAGGGATGTGGGCTGGCCTGAGTGGCAGCACAGGACACCACCGACCAGCAGTTCAGGTCCCCACCATCTCTCCCTCTCTGTCAGAAACACAGCAGAGGTGCTTTCAGACCTAAATGGAGCAAGTCAGAGCATTCCTCCCCCATTGTCACAACAGACTTCGCAGGTCCTCCTGACGCGGCTTCCAGCTTTCTCATCTTCTTGCCTTGTCAGAAGGTTGCCATCATTTAGAGAGGTACACAGTATTTTGAAAGGATTAGCGTATAAAACACAACTCAATCCTTTACAAAGGAGAGACAGAGAAGGGGAAGGGGAAAAGCAAAGTGTCAGGAGCTACAGAGCAACTGGACGAGAACAATGTGCACAAATAAAAATAGCAAATTGATTGAACTCCTGTTCCTGTGAAGCAGGGGCAGAAAGAAATGACAAATAGTTACTGCCAGAGTAAAGCAGGAGGAGCAAAATGTAGATTAAGACACGATATGAAGGCAGAGGATGAGGTGACACCAGCAAGGGAGAGGTCACCCCCCAAAACCAGGACTAGTTCTACAATTATTTAATACTGACACGGGAAGCTTCTGCTTTGCTATTAACTGCATGTTAGCTACACAAGTTTGCAGTAATGGCAACAAGCGCTTCTTATTATTGTACTAGCAAAGCCTGACAAGTTTCTTTTTCCCTTTCCTGGGCTTTACTCTTTAACTGCATGTCAGGAAATGTCTTTAAATATTCAGGTTGTCCACACCTCTTCCCCCCACAAAAAAATGCCCTTGTACGTGGGATTTGCAGATTTTTCTTCTGTTCTATTTCACAAATTGTTACCCTGATCATGAACTGGACACACTGAAAGTATATGTGCTGAGAAATGAATGAATATTCACTCCTTTATTAACAGATCCCATTAACAGGTCAAACATCTGTTATTTCATGGGATATTTTGAAAACACTAACAGCTTGACGTATGATGCATGGTATTTTATTCAAGTCAGAAGTTGTTTATGATTTGGCACAAATAGTTTCTAACACTTAACACTGAAACACTCCATTCGTTTAGAGAAAGTGGTATTAAAAAAAATCACATTTTTCATGACTTTAGTATTTGAATGATTTTCCTCTCAATTTCCACATCAAATAAAAAAATGAGAGACTAAGGTTTGTAATACTCTTTTTACCAAAGAGAACATTTTACTTCTTTCCCCTTAAATGAATATAAAGAGAATGTTTACAGTCCCAAAAAATCCCATGATTAATCACAGCTAACCAATTCACAGGAGCTGTCATTTGCAAGAAGTTGATATAAAAAAAGATTTCATTAGTATCTTCTGCCAAGATGTAACTAATTTACTTCTAATTTATGTTCTTTCCATTTCCTTCTTTTCTGTCTATGTTACGGTACTTTTGTTTAGCCTTAAGACAGTATGCCAGTAATAACTTGCATATACAGTGTGATTCACAACAAAATGTTTTCTACTGTAATAATGCCCAACAGCCTTTACTAAAACACGCATCCTGACCCTCCAACTTACCAACCGACAGTTTATGGGTATGTGAGGCACCTGCAGGTGTGGGCTCCTTGTGCCACAGGAAAAAGTCCAAGCCTTTTGAATTCCCCAGGTCACCTTAAGCACTTCAGAGACTTGAGAACAACTCCTCCATTACTTTATCCACTTATCTTTCTTAAGGAAAAAAATCTAGTAGAATTTATAAGATAAAGGCTTTTTATATATATATAAATATCCTTTTGTACCAATGAAACAACTTTGCGTTCACACATTCTGAATTTTTATTGCATCTGTAAAGAGCCTATTGTCCTTCAGCTCTTAAAAAGATTTCTCAATTGTAAAAGCTATTAACACACTTATTACAATAAAAGGTATTAAAATATTTGTTTTAAAATACCTCATAAATATTTTACAAGGTATTTTAATGCTTTTTTTACTAGAATTTATAAATTCAGAATCTTACCAGAATGGTTTGTGTGGTACTGGATGTCAATATCACATTTACCCCTTTTAACACATAAAATCTCTTGCATGCTGAAAGAGATGCTGCCCTTGTGGGCAGGACAAAACAGACAGACATCAACCCTGTAAATTAAGTTATTCCTGAAAGAGAAACAGCAGCTATGCTGTTTATGAGATGGCAATGTAGGCCCAATCCTGAGGCTTTCTGGCGTAAAGGTTTCTTTCAGTCCTGGAAATCTGAATCTTGTGGAAAAATGGCATCTATGTAAGATGGAAGTGTTGCTCTTGTCCATGACGATGTGCAATAAGCAAAAGATTACTTATGTAATCTTCTTCTTTTTTTTTTTTTAATGGAGTTTAGTAGTTACATTTCTCCAGTTTAAGTCTGATCATATGTTTAGTAAAATTAGTAAAACCAGGTCAGCAACTAGATGGCTAAATAAGATACGCACATCAGTCTGACTATGCAGTGGAGTTTGTAACAGAAGTGCCATTTATGATCTTTTGAGTAGCCTGACCTGCAATAGGAAGATCCCACAAGAAAATGACTTTGCAAGTGCCAGTTATGCCAGAACAGTAAGTGCCTCTGCCCAAGGGCATTTCTGCCTGAGACTACGCACTTAGATTACCATGGCACTGATTGCCCACATGTCATCCTTATTTGTAAATAAATCTCTGCCCACAGGGTTACTCTGCTGTCTGGCCTCTCCTGAAGATGAGAGGTTCATCCCTAAACTCCTAACTGAGGATAACTGTCTTATACCACTTTCTGCTGTTTTCCCTATCACAAACTATATCCTGAGGGAATTATTCAGTGGATTCTAACAAGCGGTAGGAAATACTTTGGTGTGCAACGCAGCTTGAAGACACAGCTTCTGCTAAGGAAAAGATGGGGCAAGGAAATCCTGAAGCACAACCTACAGAGAGATCAGGAAGGCAGAAGAGAACAGAAGCTTCAGTTAAGCCTCCAAACACAGCAGATCCATTACTGTGAAGAATACCTGCATCTTTCATTTCAGATGCCACACCAGACAGTCTCCCCATAGTCACTGGGCTTCATTTAAAAACAAAAATTAATATTCCAAGGCAAGTTACACAACCAGGTCTTATCTTTAATTTGTTTTAGGTTTTGTGGTTTTAATTTTTTGGACGTTTGCTTTTTTAAACCTTTTTATTTACTCATCTAATTCACAAAACAAAGAAAAAGCAATTTTTCTTAACACTTTCTAATTTTTAGTCCACTACCCATAGCTGATGAATCCTGGCTGTCAGCAAACATCACTGTAATTCCTAAAAACAGGACTGTAAAGCCAGCGATGAGCTCTACTGAAACCAGTCAATTTGTTAATTGCTGAGAGGAACTTGACTTAATGTGACAATGGCTGCCCTCAATCAAGAGTTTCAAAAGATTTTGTGTTCCTAAAGGGCTGTTCTGGAAAGGATATTACCTGACTCAGAAATTACAGCAGGATGTTGGCAAGCTTTGAGTTCTCTGGGCAAGACTTCAGCAGTTCAGCTAGAGCCTTTACTACAGTCTCAGCATCTACTTGGCCACAACACAATCCCATTTATCCTGGAACATCAGAACAAGCCTAAGTCAGGACCAGTCCAGACGAAAGGGGAGAAAAGTGAGCTAACTCACATGCATGTAGCTCCTTAAGTTGTTGCAGTCTGTCCTGAACATGATTTGAATTAAGTATGTGAAGCATGTGGACAGAAAATTCACAGTAATCTGCAACTGTATGACGCACCAGAGACGTGATAATTAAAGGGGAAAGTCCTAGTATGTGCATCCGAAACGTATTCGCAGCTATTTAACAACTGCTTCATTCTGTTTTCAGCCTACTTAAAGCTGAAATAACTCGTACATTTAAAAGATGCTATCAGATCACTATATTAATTAAGAAAAATAAAGTAGCTATCATATAAACATTTTAAAACAAAAAGTGCGTGATAGTATGACAAAAAAGTTAGTGGCAGAAAATGAATGCAACTCAGCCTATATGGACATCTAAGTAAGCAAAAGCAGATAAACAGATTTTGTAATGTTCTTAGGAAAGATACTGGTATTCTATCACTCACTCATGAGGTGCACCTCATGAGAATACATAGATAAAGCTACCAGTCATTATAATGGAAATATAGAATCTTAATCCATAAAATCAATTTTAATTAAAGACTGGGCATACAAATAAACCACTAATTTTTGCATTTCCCTGATCTTTTAAGTTGGTCATCGCATTTCTTTACCATCTTCAGAACGTGTATTTTTCTTATGATATTAATGAGGCTAGCCAACTTTCAAAAGAGAAGTTTTAATAATAAAAATTATTCAAATAGCAATTGCACATAATCTGTGTTAGTAATTATGTTATCCAGGTTAACTATGCCCCATACTTGTTTGCGGCAGTTTTAGGATAAGAGGTTTACACACCAGCTGAGATTTGGGGCTTGGTTGCTCTTTCTTTCTGACGGCTTTTCATTCTTATCCATGACTGAAACGCCAATGATATACAAGCAGGCACTACACTGATGGACCATTCTCTGTTCAGTAGCTGTAGAAATTTTTAGAAATAATTTTTTTTTTTTGTTATAAGCTGCTTACATAGAAACTCTGAGCTATTGGAGAAATTAACTCTTACACTTTGGATCATTTTATATCACATTTTTCATCATTACTGATGTGCCATCTATTACAACTCCCTACCAAAACCATTATGGTGTGCTTTAAACAAATTCAGCTCCTTCAAGCTGACAATGACAGCCAGTCAGTGCACAGTACATTTCACAATAAGACAAGAAAACTTGGCCAAAGACACCGAGATTCTACTTTTTTACAAGATGAGGTTTATAATGAGGTTGTAATCTTCAAGCAGAGCTGTGCAGGATCTCAGTCTATGAGGCTTTACCCTAAAACTCGACTGAGAATTTCAAAACAAATTTGAAAAGTCTGCAGAATTAAAGGTCTATAAACTGACACACAATGGGTAGCGCTTAGCATACATCAAATATATGTCAGCAATAAGGACTGCCACTCAAGAAAGAAATTTTGCTGGACGTTGCAGGTTGTCATCTTTAAGGCTGCAGTTCTGACGCAGACAGCTCATCTATTATGCTCCACAAGTCTTCAGTTTGGGGATATCTTAGTACAGAACTATCCAATTAATTGCTTAAAGCTGTAGTAATGTTATGCATGACAAGCAGGAAAATTGCTCTGATTAGGCAAAAGTGCAGAGTCAGACCTCAGAACAATGCAGTTGTATTTTCTTGTGAATACACAGGGTAGAAAAGCCAAGACAGCTCTTCTCTTTGAGTGGATGTGAAATATGCACTTGATGCTTTCATTAAAAATCAAGTAAATGGCATTTTTATATCATCGCTGTCACAGAGGCCCACCAAACTCCTTTTACTGAAAGAGAAACATCTTTGAATGGTCTGCTTGGAGCAACGTCTCTAACTCTTTCCATTGGAACACAAACAACATTTCTCTCTAGTAGAAATACATGAACAGAAGCAAGCATCCTTCAGCTAAGATCACTGCGAATATATTGGCATTGAGAACGTTTTCCCTTTTCCTAGGAACTGTTCTGGATATGTTGGTAGTGGAGAATCTGACCAATTCAGGAGAGCACGAATTTCAGATGCAAAAGAGCATTAAAACTGAAACAAGTGAATAATTAAATGAAATAGAGAAAAATTAAATCAGAAAGCATCCTACATTAAGACAAAAACTCAGAGGAAGATCGGACATTCCATAAAGTAAAAATAACAGACACAAATAAGATGTCTTGTGCTCTAGTTTCACAAGTGACAGGTGTATGTTCCAGCAGCAAGGCAGAGGTCAACCTATAATGCTAATAAAAGTTAAAATAAGAAATTAATAACTGAATACAAGAGAAATATCATTAATAACTGATGAACTTTGGAAAGCATCAGGAAAAAATAACATGCAAGTTATGAAATGCAACATTCTTTATGTCAGAAAACCTTTTAGATGAAAGCCATTGGCCTCAGCCATTAAGGTCATGAAATTAGAAAGGAAATTACCTAAAAATGCTGCAAAGTCTTGATTTAGGCAATAACATCCAGGATCATTGTAGTAATTTTTCATACAAAAAAAATACTATATTTTATAGTTTTATAGGGATTCACGACAGTTTGAAAGGTGTGTCCATGTATACATGTACACTAAAAATGTACAGTGACATTCTTAAATTTTTCTGTACCAAGAACCTATGTAACAAACATGATATATATAAAACACTGTACACATAAGCAGTATATAAAACCAAGAAATATGAAGCACAAGAAAAAAGTGACGTGACCTAACTTTGAAGTTAGATCTGCTCTGAACAGCAGTTTAGACCAGACAATTTTCAAAGTTCCTTTTCAAACTCAACTATTCTCTCATTAACTACTGGGATTTTTTTTGTGTTTTGTTTTTTGGGGTTTTTTGGTGGTTTTTTTGTGTTTTTTTTTGTTTCTATAAACTACAAGCAAGCATCTCACCTTGTGAAGCCTTGTGTTTCACCACTGGAGAGAAGCTTTGGGAACCAGTAGCTGAGGGAAATCAGTGTAAGAGAGTCCCAAACAATCTTAACAGTTGTGGGACTGATGGCAGCAATGATATTCCCAACACCCAGCAGCCAAACCTTGAGTATATACTGTTTTCTGCCCTACCACTGATTTCTTAGATATAATGTTTTACATAATTGTCAGCTCTTGAAATTATTATAGAACCAAACCAGTCAGAAAGTATAAAAAAAGAGAGTAGAACTCTCAATTGCAGGCATGACGTTAAGCTCTTGAGAACTATAATACAAATGACACAGATACATAAAAGATTGTGTGTGTAGTACTCGGCCTACAAAACAGTTTACTGTTTACTTGCTGAAGCAAGTCTCTTTTGAAGAAAGGCTTTTCCTGGCAAGTGTTGAAAAAAGCAGGAGAAATCAGAGTACAGATAGAAATGATAATGGCCATAGCGTTTGGACGGAGATATAAAAATCAGGATGATAAACAGAAGGAACTGAAAACAGATCTAAAAAAACCCATCCCGTCAGTGTATTTATGTTTGGATTTCAAATCGTGTTTGTTCAGTCACCAGCTTATTATAGAGATAAAGTGCTCAAAGTTATGGAGACTGTACCGCAGGGTTTTCAAAGAAGTGGTAAAGAGAGCTAAATAGTATGTTGATTCTCATCTGTGCCATAAACGTAGCCACATAGCTCTCTTCATCCTAAGAGATACTCTAAGTGAAGTGCTAGGTTCACATGATATATTTGGCCCATAACTATGTCTGAACCCTGTATTGATCGCTTTCCTCTTCCCCTGCACTAAGCAACCATTCACACTCCAGGTGGACACAGAAGAGCTGTCAGAAACAGCATGTAGCGATTAGTGGAAATAGGCACGTCTCCGGCTGGAGCCCTGTGTTAGGACCAAAAGCAGCTCAGAAACTCAGAGGAGAGTCGACAGCAGACCCAGAATAATCCTGACCCTCTGCTGAAGTCACATTAACTGCTTTTGGGTTTGCAAGACAGAGGATGAGATAGCACCAAGACAGCTAGCCTGGGGACAGGCTTCAGGTTATTAAGACAGCTACGGGGTTAGCCAGGAGGGATACAAACTTCGGTGAATTTTCCTGAGGGAAAGGGGGAAAATGGGACTTAAGACCAACCAAATAGCCTGCCTGGTAGCAACAGTTATACGATGGCAGCCTTCAGCTAGCCAGAGGCGTCCATGAAAACTGCACAGAATCAGTTCTGAAATCCAACAGTAATGTCCATTTGTTGTAGAAATTAATTCCCCAAAGAAGAGAGCAAAGGAAAAAAAATCAAACATAGCAAATTTTTCTGACATTACAAAATGAAGTGCGAGTCTATACCCTTCTCCATGTGCTATCTCTGTTAAAATAAGTACTTCCTTGGCAGTTCATTTCTGATGACAGCCAAATCCCCAAATATTAGTACCATGAAGCATTATTAGATATAGAACCACTGAAGAAATACAGTAGCAGAATAAATAGCAATGCTGTTCTATTTCTTTGAACTAGATTTTGGAAAAAAAAAAAAAGTAGGTCTTTCTGCTTGCTACACAGGTGTGACAGGGAAGTAGTATAACTGAATAATGAAATAAAATGTTTCTCTATTCAATACATTAAACCAGTTAATGCAGATGAATAGGTACTGCTCACTAGCTTTCCGGTAGCATTGGCTTCCAAATTATTTGCAAGAGGATGCTAAATTCTCTCTTTGGTATGGATCCAGCAAGACTACTGCCAGATCACACCTCTGGGAAATGCGGGACTTGGCATGGGATTTGGCACAAGAGTTTACAAATGTCAGCTTTCCTGTAAAAACATCAGGTCTGTTGTCATGAAAACATCAGTTATAAGTAATTTCTTTTCTTAATATTACTAGCCAATACAAATAGAGAGGGGATGAGGTGTCAGTCATGTGCAGCCATGCGCTCAGAACTGGATTTTTGTAACACAATTGCCCAGAATAGAAACGCGAACTTTGAATTTTGAAAGGGATGTCCACACTTTGGATCAGTACATGTTGTATTCAAAAGTATATCTGCCCTGTACTTCAGACCTGTCATTATGAAATAACTGACAATTAGGAGGGAAACAGCGAACAGTGTGAGCTAGGTACTCATGTTCAAGCCAGAGTTGCTGGGGTGTCACTCCATTTAATTTTCTTTACAGATCTTTGTCTCTGAAGAGTATGGATAGATTATTTTTAAAAAGTACTATTCCAAAAGAATATAAAGCACTGGAGAAAAGTTAGGATTTGAACAAGATAGTTATGGCAATACATTCAGCAGTCTGTGATATTATTTTTACCAGTCTGGCAAGCAACGAGGTGCATGAATGCTTTAGTGAATCGGTACATATAAACTAACATAGTGCCTAACCTTCAGGAAAGCAGAGAATCTGCACTCCAGGCAAATGCAAGTAAATCACCTTTCAGAAGACAGCTATTAAGTTTGAGAAGGCAGAAAAAACTTTTTGTCTGAGTGGACATCTTACTCCATGCAGCCGTTCAATAGATCTCAGTCATTTCTGTATGTATCAACCCACCAACACATAAACATTCGGCCCTCTGAGCCACGTGTTGTATCTGCACCGGGATCTCCTCAGAAATCTCGTATCGATGGCAACAGCAGTTACATCTGAACCTTAAGAGAAAAACACTGCTGAAGATCCCAAAATTAAACTTTGTCCATAACGCTGTCTTTTCACAAACTCCCCTTTTAATAAAAAAATAATTTGGATGTGTATTTATATGTCTAGCCCTTGTGTAGAACAGTTATTGAGGAAGAAGTACACAGAACAAATCTCAGAGGCAAAAGCTTCAGCTTGGGACCAGTGTCAAAGTAGGTCAATTTTTAGGACTAACAGCCTTGACAGTGTCCCTTTAATATGTTGATCTGTTTCTGTAAAGCACATTAAGAAAAGTTTAGCGTGAAAGAGGGTACAAATGTGTTTGATATGATATGGCAATAAGTGTACATTTTGAGCATACTAAAGCTGCCAAAGTATATTTTAAACTGCTTTTCTTTACTAGCTAAGGGCCCAGTTCAATGAAAAAAAATAATATCCAGACTTCTGTACACTAGATTCTGCAGAAAATCTGGTTTTCTGTGACATCTGTAACCCACTGTATATATTTTCAAGCTGGAATCTATATCTTTCTTTGAGAGATAATGAATATTATCTGTCTGTTCAGACCCCTGAGAAACCTCGAGTTGAGTTCAGGGCTGCATGTTGTCCATACAGAGTTAGGCAAAATCACTCGCCTTGAGATTTTAGAAGTCCTGACCACTTTGTTTTCAAGAATGCTGCTGAACGACCTCACCTGCTGCACTGTGCTACTACTCATTTCCTTCTGATGTTCCTTATGCCCAGGTGAATCTATCTATTTGGTGGGAGTTTGATGCTGAAAGAGATATACAGTCAGCATCATATTTACGAGGTATTGCTAAAGAAAGCACACGTGCCAAATATAGCTTTTTTCAGTGAGATCTTGTTAACTCCTTTGAATAGACCAGATGTTAATTCAATGGGGAATGCATACAGAAAGTGTCTATATAGTACAGATAGTTCAGGACGTGGTTCTCTGTAAAAAGGGTGAAGTATAAAAGGCAATTTAAATTTTTATAAAAAACTCTTCCTAAACAAACTTCAGTGAGGAAATTCCAAGCTACCTTTATAGGCATTATAAAGACTTGCACAATCTCTTTCCAATGTACTATTATCAATTACTGCTCTTCTGAAGCACTTACTGATGCTTTATAATTGCATCATGCTGGCCTCTGTTGTTCCCACTGTTGCACACTATTAAAATAAGCTGGAAGTGCATTCAGTAGTTTTATTTCATTGTTTTCCTTTTAAACAATTTATCCTGTAGTTTTCACCACTTTTGTATCATCTGCAGTAAAGGATATAATAATCACAGCCTCTACTTTAATCTCTTTTATTACACTAACTGATGCAACTGAAAAAGCAGACAGGTTTGCAAGCACACAAGCCCTTTTCAGGTCTGAAATGGAAACAGCCAAACTTTAAGCACATGAGCTATACACACATACAAGCCTGTTAAGTGAACACAATGAAATAAATTTATTTGGATAGTGCTGTGTTCAAATTATTTCCTAGGAACATTTAAGGAAAAGCTTTTAAAAATATGGCACATAATGTACCATTAGGAGATGCTTTAAAAACTAAATTCTCATCACAAAGCAACTATTTAGGCTTAATAAAATGAAGACTGATGTTCTAGAAAATATCAAAAAATGAAAGACATAAAATATACATAAAAAAGATATTTTCAAGGAATATATGCACAACTGTTAATTAATGGCAAATGAGAATCAAATAATTTCCTTGTGCAGAGCCACAACTAATGAAGTGTAAAACATGACTCATTGTACAATACAAGCAGTCAGATCACCAGTAGGTACTTGATACCTCCAAGTGAACAGCTCCCAGGATCTCATCTTCAACGAAAATATCCTTATACCAGCTTTGCTTTACGGCAGTGTGGTGTTTCCTTTGCAATGAGGGGGAAGATGTTTCAGTTTTTAGTTTTGCGATAGAGCTTCAGCTGCTCCTATTCACTCTGAGCACAACTGGATAGAAAACAGACAACAATATTTTAGCTGTCAGCCTTTAGTGTTTAAGTTAATTTTTTTCTCCTAAAATGATAATGATTAGAAATGTATCCCTGACCTGTTTCTTTATTCTTCCCAGAAACTTTTACACTGTTGCCATGACAGAATCTAAAAAAATAATTTTTTGCAAGAAAAAAATGGAAAAGGGCTGATTCATATACTAGCTTCCAAATCTAACTCTGCACTGACCAATCCACACATTCCTTCTGAAGTTCCTGTTATTTGCAGAAGCAATGATGGCAGGGCTAGGTGCCACAAATTCTCGCTTGACAATGCCTCTCTCTATTTCATTGCCCCCTTCTGCAGGTACAATGTATACAGAGAAAATTTTAATTTAGAATTATCAAATTAGGAATATAATTTATTACCAAGAGTTGTTTCTCTAGAGTTTCTTCAGTAACACCTTAATTAGCAACAAGGCCAAAGAACTGGTAAGGCAAGATTTATGTGCTGCAGGGCATCCCAAACCAGCTGCCCAATTGGCTGATATTTCTTTCATATCAGACCCCAGTGCATAAAAACTTTATCAGAACAGAACTCTGCCCTATGTTTTAATGCAGGGCAGCAGAAAAACAAGTGCCTCAACCTTGCAACAAAAAGATGTGATCACAACAGACTCAGAGGAGCGGGAGAAACAATTTGAATTGGTGCTACATCCCAACAACGCCCCTGCCAAAGAGCCATACCTTCTGTTCCTACGACACAGACAGGCAGCCTGGGGTGGAGCAGGAGGGGGAAGTCAGAGCCTAGTGTTGTTTAATTAATAAGGCCAATGAGATATCTGAAGCATCACTCTTTCCTTACTTTGCTAGCAGTCACACACCGGCAGAGCTAAAGTTTTGTGCAGATATTAATAAACGAGGCACAAAGACGCTAATTGCTGAGGAGCTGGGGGGGTCTCAGTCCAGTATCGGCCTTGCTCTGGGGGTCACACACCTCATCTTCCTGCACAGGAAATTCTGCGTTCACAGTTTGAAGATAGGGAGGTCAAATTGTAGTGCAAGACCTGAATGCAACAGGTCTCGCTGGGTAAACCTTCTGTGCTGAAATCACGTGAACTGGTGTAAAAACAGCAGGCAGGAGTCAAAAGGTGGGAATCACTAAGTGCATCTAACCAAATACTGCCAAGTAAGTGACAATCACCAGAGCTTTAAAAGAATTTTTTTTCTGTTTCTAGGAACTATCTTTTAAATATTGTGTTAACTTCACTCCAGTACCTAAAGGGGCCTGTAGGAAAGCTGGAGAGGGGCTGTTTACCAGGGGGTTGTAGTGATAGTCTGAGGGGGAATGGGTTTAAACTAAAAGAGGGGAGATTTAGATTAGATATTAGGAAGAAATTCTTCCCTGTGAGGGTGGTGAGGCACTGGAACAGGTTGCCCAGAGAAGCTGTGGCTGCACCATCCTTGAAAGAGTTCAAGGCCAGGTTGGATGGGGCTTTGGGCAACCTGGTCTAGGGGAGGGTGTCCCTGCCCATGGCAGGGGGTTTGGAACTAGATGATCTTTGAGGTGTCTTCCAACCTTAACTGTGATTCATTTAGCAGAAAGATAGCCCATTCATTTAATTTACAGTAAATGGAGAATAAGCTTCATGCAAAGCAGATCAAAGAGATTATGTACACATTTGCTATCTGCTACCCCAATTCCCTACAAGATACGACAAATAAATGTGTTTCTTACATAATATTACACCTTCTCAGTGAAAAGCATATCACTGAGCCTGGGCAGACAAGAAAACAATCTCTCCTTCAGGGCACCGCATTGCAGTTTCAAGCACAGAACTAGCATAATGAAAAAAGCAAGTTCCTAGGAGGTAGCATTATCTCAGAACCCAATACTGAATATCTGTGCACACAGAAGTACAAATAGGAAAAAAAGGACGAATAGGGTGGTCATGAAATAGCCTTCAATTAGATAATAATAAAAAAACCCAACAAACCAAAACACAGTGAATGACAGCAGCAGCAAAGTGGGATATTCAAGACTAAGGCACTGAAAGAAATCCTCCCCACTTATAGCCAAATTTCTGTGAAGACAAAGTATTTAGGATTAGGGAAGATAAAAGATCAAAAGGCTGAAATTATGTTTGTTTAACAGGGTTTATGAAAACTTATATTAAGAGGTGAGGTGCACAAACAAATTAAGTTTATGTAGTTTTGACATATCCAACAAAAGCTAATGAAAACCACAGCTACCGCTGGGAAACAACAGTGGGTAACCAGCTCCTGCAAGGGAACGGTTCAGCAGATGAGAAAATGATAAAGATCACTTGATGAAAAGATATTGGGAAGAGCAAAGCCCTAATGTGTTGCACCTTCTGATACTTCAGATTTCAGCCTTGTCATGGTTTACTGTAATCAAAATGCAAGTAACAACATGACACAGGAATTTAAAGCAAGCCTGAGGTTATCTTCACTTGAGATGCAAGAGCTGCCATGAAAATTGCTGAGAACTATTTGGCCTCCAGAACTTCTCTGGCCTCTTTTCACTCCAGGAGCTAACAAGACAAACATAATAACACTCTCTCTCTCTCTGTGTCTCTCTCTCTCTCCAGGTGACACTTCCTATGTCTGAAAAAAATAAAAATGTTTTCCAAGATAAACCCCCTTCAGACTGTTTCCCCAGTTACTGGTCAAGAGTACTGGTGAAGAGATTCCCGGTGTGTGCTAAATCCTACACTTATTCCCACCATTTCAAACAGTATGGGTTTAAGAATACCACTGCGTTGCTCAGTAATAGTACAAAACATTATTAATATAAGCTCACACGCATTTCCAAGTCCACATTGAATCAGTTGTGTTGGTAATTCCTAGATTTTAGTGATCTCAGACTAGATCAGTCTACCTGTTAAGCGATCCTTTTGCATGGCTTTACAGCAAACTCTTCCTGTTTATTGTTATACACGTATTTAGGCACATATATTTACATGTTCATTTAGTTGCTCTGCGATCCAAAACGCTAATTTTGAGTTTCATTCCTTAACTCTGTCATTTCTAAACTTATAACTGCTTAGCTTCCAGGAAAAAAAAAATATTCAAAATTAGTTTTAGTGGGCATAATATTATATATACCAGTCAGTTAAAATAATACAATTTCACAAACAGAAGGAGGACTGAATTTATTGAAAAATATGTAATAAATAATGCTGCCACTTATACAGCCGATTTGGTAGAAAACATTTTTAAATAATTGCATAGCTTTTAGTACATGCACTGCAATTTTCTTCCATTTTAAATATTCTGGAGCTACAATCAAGGCTTAATAAAGTTAGCACTGAACAAAAAGAAAAATGTATGTCCTTACAATATTTTTATAGACTGACAGTAATTTAAGGACTTGTAATTAGCTAAGTTTATGATCTTGTTTTGAATTATGCTTTGTAATGTGATAAATGCAATCCTGGTCTGAGATGTAAGACCTAAAGTAAGACTTTGGAAAAGATTCAGACAGTAAGTATGGAAAAGAAAAGGACTAAAACAGAGATTGTCCTTGTTCTTTTCACCAAAATCTAATTTTGGAAATGATTTGGAATTTTATCTGGTTCATATCCATTCCCCAGATGTTAATTCTTCTATTTCAAAAGATACTTTTTCAATTTGTGTTGTAACAAAACAGAAGCACTTGAGTTTTGTCCTTTTTGGTGCTTTTGGCATTTTCACACAAAAGGAAATGCTGCAGGTGGTTTCATCTGGCACCTCTGCCTAAATCAAGATTCTCCATCCAGAAAACCCCCACATACTCTAAGTGTGAATTTTGCTAATAGGAGATACAAAAGGCCCAGCTTCATCTGACAAAAACGCGCCACGAAAGCACAGACAAAAACTGCAAAGCTTGCATATAATATCTATGTGGGATAGCACTTGTCACCTGCTCACGTTTACGATATTTTGAGTAGTTTAACAGCGTACCATCTCTTTTGCTTTTTCTACCATTAAGCACAATGACATATAAATGGCAGGAATTATGACTGGGCCATGTTCATATTTGGGCCGTTACATTTTTCGTTCATCTTTCTGTTTCTGCATATGTTGTATAATAAAAATTTCTACAACCATTCCAAGAATTCAACAACAATGCTTCAGTATCGCTGCAGAAAACACATTTTTAAGCAGAGATCATGGAGATGTTATCACCCAGCCATTAATTATTAAAAATGCCCTGAACACTATAGCGTTACTAAGAGGTTCTGGATTTTTAATTAATATTTTCAGTGGAAATAAGAGCAATTATCTTTATTACTTTAATATTAGCATTTGCAACTGATATTTTTCAATAAAAGATGCATCCTTTAGGTCTGGAGAAAGGAGGCTACAGATGGGGTGGGGGGGTGTGTGGGGGGGGGAAAGGAGATACAGTTGCATCTGTTTGCTCCATTCACTCCATAAGACAAGATGGCAAATTTCTGATAGGGAAAGCAGCACCTGATGTGAAAATAAAAGAGAAACAAAAAAGTAAAACCTGAGATTCATGAAAAGTGTTTCTTTGTGCTTCAGATATGATACAGGAGTTAACTGCCAGCAGTATGAAGTATCTTGTGGTTTAAGATCTCCATTTCATATTTACATCGCACAGTATTATGATATTTTAACTTTCTCCTTGAAAATTACTTACTCTTTTAAAAACTAAATATAAGTAAAAATAATTTTGTGTCACAGTAGCTTCTGGAGGTTAAAATTAATCCTGGAATTGCAGTAGAAGATGGAAAGAGGCTTGGGAGAACTATTAATTGCTGGTGATACAGTTTTACTGCTCGGGAGAACTGCAATAAATCACACTTGAAGTTCTAGGGAACAGTTGCAGGATATTTTTTCTCTGGTATTGTTTGACTCAAAAAATTAGTTTGATTACTTTTTCCTTATCAGATTTCCTATAATTAGAGCCTATATGAGTAAGATCATTAAATAGTAAATTATTTTTTCATCAGCCATATGTTCACCTCAGAGATTTAGGAATCTAGTTTAGGCCCCTGCTGTGCCAGTAAGAGTTTAGTGGGAATGTCAAGAACTCCGTGCTATACACAAGTGGACACGTAGCAGAGGAAACCTAAATCCAAGGTGACATGGTGCCACAGACAGTTTGTGCGTAGATTCTATCTCAGATGCTCACATTCTGCCCTGGATCATACACATAAATTCTGACATATTAGGAAAAAAAGAAATTCTTAACTTGGTTGATGGAAGGTAAGGAGGGAACTTCTAATTCATATTAAAATTTACACCAATGTAAAATGGTCAGCAGGAAAAAAATGCCATGCTATGCTTCCATGTCTTGGTATAAGGAAGTTAATTCAGCACTACCTGCTGAAAAGGAGAATTGACTCTCTAATGGTCCTTGAGGTGGCAAAGTTGAAATCAGAACTCACCAATTTGCAGCATCTTGAGACTCTAATAATGAAAACTCTCTTCTAAAATCAGGACCGAGCTATGAGAAACTATATTGCAGGTAAGTTTCTAAATGAAGCCAAAAGGTTGGGTAATTATCTGAAATCACTAAACTAGAAATTAACTCTGAAAGGTTGGATTTCTGCCTGAACCTGGCATTGAAGGAAGTGGTTAGGAGTAATCTTTGGAAATAAAGCTCAGCAGCAGCTTCATTATACCTGATCAAGTTTGCAAATAAAGATGTAAATTTTATATAAAGCTGTTCTTTTTGGAAAATTCTCCACTTGTTCATGCTCTTCATTACACACTAGAAGAGAAACAGTTTTTATGCTGCTCGTGATTGTTCTCACTGATTCAGGGCTAGGCTGAAAATGAGAAGTAAAACTTAAGAAGTAAGGCTTTTGCCTACTGGAGTCAATAGAAAAATAGGTTTTATCTCATCCAAAGTAGTTTATAAATGTGCAGAAAGATGTCTCTCAAGGAAAAAAAAATAAAAAGAAAAATTTAAAATGTCTCACTTTCTCCTTTTATTTCCACTGAAACACTGAGAAATGTGTGCGCTTCTTTCCCCTGAGATTTTAGAAATTCAGGAAAGAATTGGTCAAATTACAAGTAAAGAATTTTGTATAAAAATCAGGTTCTCTTTTTAGGTAGCATTCTTAAATTTAAATGAAAGACCCACTACGCTCATTAAGTAATATTCCATAATGAAATGTGTCAGGCAAGATTTCCAAGTGTTACATTTTAGAACACTGATTATGAGAAAGAGATTGTTTTAAATTCTCTTTTTAAGAGAGCACATGCACTCAATTTCCATGCAAAGTTTACCAAATAGGTGACCAAATTTAGGGAGTCACTATGTTCATGTCACTAGTATAGTCACTAGTAGTATAGCAGTAGCAATAGTATAGTCACTACTAGTAGTACAGAGTTACTAATATTCATGTATTAAAGAACAGACTTGAATGTTTTCCACTTCCCTGTAGGACTTAACTTGGTTGAAACAAATTGGGACCCTACCAAAATCAACTGGGTTGAAGTGATATAAATTAGTACAAAACTTGGCAATTTCATAGTACAAATGTAGTGAGAAGTAGAGCTGTTTACAGAGTCAAGATTTTTTTTTTTTCTGTCGTCCTTACCAAAAAAAAGATACTAAGGGTCAAAGGAAATACCAAGAAATGTCATGCTGTCTTTTCAATCCTAATGGCTCAGGTACAGCCTATGGTCCTAGATGGAGCTAAGGGGACAGTGCTCTATGCAAAGCTCCCTTCTCTAATTCCCATTGAAGACTTCACACAGCAATGGAGCATAACTACAATCACTGCTGTCCCTAAAGCACAAGGGCTATATGTGTCTTGTCAAAGGATTAAGAGTGGGTAGACCCAGTGCATATGTTTATATACAATTTTCTACCTTTCTATGACTACATGCAAATGGAAAATATGCTGCAATGCCATACTCACTGTGAACTCCTGAGAGTTCATATACAGTGTATGCATGTAAAGATTATTTCAGGAGGGTTATTATGGTCTCCTGCAATGTGAAGCTGTAAGGTTTTGAGTTTTAGATGTGGCTGACCACAGACTGACTTTTACATGATCTACTTGTCATCACATATCACATTTAAGAAAAAAAAAGAAAAAAAAAAAGAAGTAGGCTTCTATCTTCTTTTCAAATTTTTAAAAACAAAAATGTATTCATGTTATGTGCATGCTGACAGCTGAAACATCAACAGTCAAGAAACGGTAAACAAGGAAAAAGCAGAATATCTGCATATAAGTTTGGACCAGCTCTAAGGCTGCCATAATTTAGATGTACTGTCAAAATGGGTAGGGGAGCCCTGCTTCAAAAAGCAAACAAACAAACAAAAAGAAACTCCAAATTGAGAAGGCCACTGGCAAAACTCATGGTGCTTTTTTAGGGAAAGTTCAGAAGTGCTCCACTGAACTGGGCTGATCTGAGAGCTGACTTGTTGCTCATGTTTATGAACCATTGCCCTGGTAAAAGGCTCTTCTAGTTGCATATTGTTAATTCAGGTAAGTGCTTCAGGATAAATAACGATAAAGACACACCTCAAGTTGGGAAGAGCAACCTACAAAACTTGCATCTTTTTCCATTCATGAAAGAAGGAGCATACCTGCAGAGAGAGAAGTTCTTTGTCTCCATCTCCTTTGGGAATTACAGTAAGGACATCATTAGACTTTCTGACATCATAACAACCCTAGAAGGGATGTTTTAACAATGCAACTTGAAACAGTCTGTTGCTTGCCCTTTCCCAATCTTTTGTGATTGCATTTCCCACGCCACTCACATAGGTGAGTGTGCCACCTAAGTCACAGGAGCCCAACAAATTACTGTGATTCATGATCGCAAACTATCTCACATATTCTGTTCCAGACTTTCTTGCTACAGAGTAGCAGCAACTGTTTAGGTTGAAAATAATTATGTGCAAGAGAACTTGTAGGACCTAACATCCATCCGAATATTTTGCATCTAGTCTGAGACAGTGATCTACACTCCCTCACTAGGCAATCTCAGGTATCTCCTGATTTCAGAAGGAACTTAATGATCTTAAAGGACTTTAACATGTGCTAGATATGTCTCACCCATGCACAGTACAGTTTTCTTACTCAATTCTGCATCATGTTCAGTTTCCCAAAGCTGTTACACAGTAGATTTGGTATCCTGAACATGATGCTCCAGGGCTTCTATGTCAAACACTTTAAGAAGAGAAGAAAGAGGAACAGAAGTACTTCCTTCATTCACGCCATATATACAAATAAAGACAAGTGGAGGTGATCTTATCATTTTAACAAGTGAAAACAAACCTCAACTATGCTAGAGAAACTAAAAAAAAATGTTCTTTCCTTTTGATACAGCAATACGCTTCAGGCCAGTTTTTGAGGACGAGTTGAAACTTTTGATGCTGTTTTCACTGATGAAAAGTGTTTCAAGATCTTGGGCTCCATTGAGCTGGGTGCTGGACAGATGATGCTAACTCAGATGTCAGAAAAGGCAACATAGATTCTGACCTGAATCAAGATGCAGTTGTGTTACAATTGTGTTTGTCAGCTTGGGGGAAACAGGCTAAATGCCAATACTTTTTTTTTTAATTCCTTTTGGATGCTATAGTTAGGTCTCTTGTTTTAGTCTTCTTCCATGTTGAAGAGTATGCGCACTGTAAATTTATTTAGTATGTAAGTGCACTGTAAATTTACTATTTACTAATTTAAATTTACTATTCAATTCCAATTAAAAAAAAATCAAAAAGAAAGATGTCAAACTTAGGGAAAAAGACATTTTAATGAGCTTTTAGCATTTAATCATGAATTGATATTCACTCTTGAATTGAAAGGAGGAAGATAGGTAGATAGAACTATATCATCCATAGTTCGAGCAGCAATTGTCACATTATTTTCCTTTTCTCTTTGGTTGCCTAGAAAGGTTACATTAGAAAGAAAGAAACAAAACAAACCACCAATCAAAAAAACAAGCAACCCGATATTTGTCATCAGCAGACCATAAAATTTACCCTTTTTTAATGAGCATCAAAACTGCACAAGGGAAAGCAATGACATACAAATATATTCAGGAGCAATGGAATGCTACTAAACGGTGTGTTCCAGTGCACTAGGTGGTAACAAATGCAGCACTGCAATAAAGGTGTATTTTTATAACAAAAAGATTACCAAGAACTATTAGACCTTATATTCACAGTCCTGAAACCGGGGGAAAAACAAAACAAAACAAAATAAAACTAAACTAGTCTTGATTCTTACTGCTTTAATGTATCATTTTCTACTAATTGAATTAGCAACAGTAAGCTTATCTTCTCAGCTTTTTTTCCATTTAAAGTGACAAAGCCTAAGGCCCCTGCAGTTTTGAAAAGTCATTACCGTACAGCCTCAGACATCCGGAAAGTCTTGCACAACTCACCAGAGCTCCAACACTAAAAAGCTTTAAAAACCTGGGCCTTCATGAGTGAGCTATTCCCAAGCAAGGCTGAAAAATTACAGGCCTGGAAATTGTACGTTATGGCAGATCTTCAAGGAGTGGTCACCCAAGTAAGGGTCGGATAGCTGAGTGTTAGGCCTACATTCCTCTTTATTCACAAAAATCAAGAAACAAATAGAATTTTGTAAACAAATAACCTGGTCGTCACACCACTTTGGAAGGGATTTCTGGAAATGCAATTTCCCTCTTCTTTGAGACTTCACTCAGGCTTTGACATTTCATTAAGAATTCTTATCAAATAAAGGTGTGAATTTCTACTGGGAAAGCAGACTATTCGTCCAGAGTACCTCAGGCTGCTGGCCAAAGCAAATGCATAAGAAAACACAGCTGATGGAGCACAGGCGCTTTGCACATCACTGTAGGTTTTATTTCACCACTGATGCTCCACCTAATTCACCTATGGCTGGGTTACTATGGGGAGGGAGGGGACACACGCAAAAACAAGCTGTCTGTCATGGTTACAGGGCTAGCTGTATCTCCCTTCCCTTCCTTATTTCTTTGAATACACCTTGCCCTCTCTGAGGAAAGAATTCTCTGTCCACTTTGGATGGACCACTGCACAGCACGTGCTTGTCTCCCTCCTCTGTCTGTGCTCTGAGCTGGCTGGACAAAAACAAGCCAGACCCAGAAGCTGGATGGCCATTAGCAGAGCACTGAGCCTCAGTTGGTAAGCCCCACTGAGAGACTAACAGCTGCTGGCTCATGTCCACTCATGCAGTTACTTCAGCTCCACCTCAGTCTACAATATCCTGTGCGTCAGCTGCTCTTCTACAACCTGTTAAGCTGATGTTGACACCTATGAAATTTCTGTTCAGAAATCCATGATCAGCAGTAAATACATCAGGTAAACCACCTTATTTAACAATGCCTTGCCATAAAAGAATAAAATTTACATAAAAGATTTGAAAGCGAGAGCTTACATTCAACTCTACTGTAATTCAAGCCCTTCCATTCTTACAGTGACCAGTAGAGCAAGCTACTTCAGGTACCTCATACCTGATTTCTCCACAAAAATGCCCTCATCATAAATTACTGCAGCCTCACTGGTCATCTGATCTCAAAGTCTAAGATCTACCCTCAGAAATGTGTCTCCGCCTGGGCGAGGGCAGAGTTAACAGTTCAGCCGGCTCTTTAGTGTTGTTGAAGAGTAGCCCGGCTTGAACAACTGTTTCCCTCAAAGCAAAATAGCTGTCCCTCAGTCGACGTCTTTGCTAATGCCAGTGAACAGAGGCAAGGTAAAGATTAAAATGCCTTCCTGAGCTGTCAGTGGACAATCTGACTGACAGGAGATACGGCCATCCTACCTTCCCTTTTGTTTTGCTCTTCCTGACAAACTTTCCCACTGAGAGGAAACCAGCGTTTGCACACACTGATGGAACCACACAGTGCAGCCGCTCTGTTGCAGCTCTGACCCAGCACCACTTGGAGTGAAAAGCTGGGACAGCCTCATTTTTCAGGAGCAGTTCCTTCCTTCCTTCCCCATCCTTACACAAAGAGCGTTGAGGTGAGTTGATACCTAAAACATGGCTCTGAGACTCCACCTGTCAATAGTACGATTGACGCTAGCAGTAGGAATGGATTTTGGTAAGAGGATTGTCCTGCTGTATAACTAACTTCATACCTAAATTCATTCATGAGTCTGACTTCAGTGCTCCTTAGGAGCCAGATCTAGTCTGCTGGCTTCAGCCACCGTTCAAACTGACAGCGAGGTATTGTAGAACAAGAAGAAAGTCAGAACAAGCTCACCAAGGCAATGCTGTAAGCACTTCAGTTAAACATCAAAGAGATCATCTCCTATCTTAAATTAACACTGAAGTTCCATATCTGTCAAATTTCACCAGGTGCTGCTTCACGAAGATTTTACTTTAGGGAGGAAAAAAACACCTGCAACGTCCTAAGTCTTCTAATTGTCTGAAAAGCCTAAAGAAAAAGGTGAGCTGCATTAAAAGACAACTTAAAAGATGCTAGTGCATTATCGCCTATGATCAGCCCGCTCTGCGTTGCTGATCCAGCTCAGTGTTTGAAGGCAACAGCAAATGTGCCTTGCCCATTACTGAGCCCCTGGACAGGACGACTCGGTAGGGGTGGGGTTATCACAGAATAATCACACCCTTGGGTATCGGGTAGGCAACCACATCTCAAATCTTGTAACACCCCAGAGGTGTGATTATCTGCTGTCATGCTTTAATTCTTAATTAAAACAAGAGCTGCAGCTCAGATAAGATCTGTGAGAGGATTATGGTCATTCTTGGTTAGACAAGGGGGAACGTGTATCTTTGGAATTAAAATTCAGGTGCCTGGGTGAACTCTGCAATGCTGAGCTGTGCTCGAATCCGGCACGTCTTAGTTTTCCCTTTGATATGATTTAACCAGGAGGCAGCACACACAAAAAGCTGCATCCCCAGGAACCAAACACTGAATAACCCAATAAACTGCACAGAGCTGCCATCATTCAAACATTTTTTGCACTTTATTCACTTCTCAGCTTTTTGACTTAAAACTGTAAACTTTAAGTGTGCTTCTAATGACGCTAAAAGACTGATCCTTGTTACTAAACATTAACACAAGTCACAGTAGCCACAAAAACACTGGAGGAATGTCTTGATGAAATGTGTGCTAAACTACTCAACTTGCAAATATAAAGATGGATATACGGCCCGAGGAAAAATGAACATAAAGCACTTTTGTGATTTTTTTAAAAAACTTAATTTTATTTTTTAACAAATATTAACCCAACTTAAGGTCTCTTTTAAAGGTTACATTTGCATTTACAAAGAACTTTGAAGCAATTTAACTACAATGAATTTTAACAAGGCGGCTTCCTGTCCTCGCTGCTTACTTATTTTTAAATTTTATGAGACTCTTCTGGCAGAGTTTTGTAGCCGTTAAGATGAAAGCCTGGATGCATGCATACTTTAAAAGTGGAGGAGGAGGAAAAAGAAGAATAAAAAGAAGAAAGGAAAATAATCAATTTGGTATCAAATTTATTCCAAAGCCGAAAAGTGCATTTTTTTCTGATTGTGAAAGAAGACATGCAGGGAGGTCAAAGGTCAAGCAAAGAGGAGACAGTATTGTGTAGGAACTGTCACGCATCACCACCTATTTTGACATGCACAGGGCCGTTTGTTGTCTGTCGAACATGCAAATTAAGTGCCTGCTGTCATAGCTAGCCGATATCTGAAAGTGGAAAATGAGACCACCTGTAACCAGTGAATGGAGTGATGGACAAGCATTCAGAGCTCGTCATTTCCAACGCCATTCACACCACCTCCGAATTGCATATGACATGTAAAAATCTTTTCTTAATATTCACAACCGGGAAGTTTGGGGAATTATGGAGGCTTCAACTGCTGCATCTAATGGGTTCTCCAAGCAGACAGCTGTGACTGTGAGCTGGCTTGATAATTAGGTGTCCAGGAAGATTTTATGCTATGAATCAGTTAAAAGGGAGAAAAGAAAAAGAAAATAATGGCAAGCAAAACTAGCTGGAATGGAAATCATATTAACCCTTGCATGTCTTCCTCAGCACTTGGCTTTTACAATTCCTGTGAAGCAAGATTTGCAGAAATCAGACACATAATAATTTGTCTTCTGTCTCTGAGTAGCACTGTCTTCCTACTCAGAAAATTGCACTCCAGTCTTGTTTGATGCTTTGTTTTCCTGAAGAGAACCTAGAAGCATTAAATCTAAATATGCCAATCCCTCTTCTATTTGAAAGCAAAGGCAAGGCTTTATTCGAATTTCTAGTTAATATTGTGCATTGGATTTTAAGGAACAGATCCATTGTACTAAAGTCATGTCCTGTCATGGGCCTCTACATATGAAAATCAAATAGTTTAGCTAGCTGTTCTATAATCCTATGCATGTTATCCCTACTTTTGTATGCATATCTGTCTTGTGCATGGGATGCCATAAATACTGCAGGCAGTATAATGCCAAGAAAAAAATGTGATCTTCCTGATTTTTACTTCTGCTTGATGAATAAAGCTGTTCTAAAACACTTAGGATAGGAGAGTTTAGATGTGCCCAGCTGCACAATAAGTTCACAAAACCTGTTATTTTATTCAGGGCCCAACTAATTAATGTCAGTGTTCATTCCCCCCCAAAAAATTAGGCTCTTCAGTTTGCAGCTTGTGTGCTGTGTTCTGAAAGCTGCTCTGGCTGGGTTTCCTTTCAAACATAAAGAAGACATGCATATGTACGGCAGACAGTCAGCATTCAGGAGGGTTACTCAGCCCACTGAGGATGAATCAGAGTTCAGCTGTGGAACATTGTCCACCAATACTTCCAAGCATAACTAGAGAGTCTGGGGAGCCAGGCTGAAGTCCTGCTACGCAAGGATTGCAGCCCTGCTCCAGAGTACCGGGCAGTGAAGCCAGGCACTCAGAACCAGAAGCCAGCAAGTTACTAGTACAATAAACAAGCTTCTCCGAGTCATGCAATAGAAAACCTGTACTTAAATTGTGAGTTTTTTTAAAAAACATTACATTTTTTTATTTACATTGTGCCAGGCTGTAAAATGTGGTAGCTCTTCCACCATTGCCTGCAAGCTGAATTCACTGCTGTTCTGATTTAGGTCTCCAGTGATTCTCTCTTCCCTCCTGTAGCAGGTAGAGTTTAGAGAGGCTGAAACAGAACTTGCTGACTCCTCTGACTGGGGCTGGGAGGGGAAATCAGAGAAGGAAAGAGTGAAGAGAACTAGTGAATAGATACCCAAGGGAAAAGGACCAGAAAAGACACTGGAGAAAGAAAGATCCTGCCTGCACATGTTCAAAAGCCATCCCTACCTCATCTTCTCTTGAATAACATGGCTACTGTGTCTCATTCTCTGAGTTCTTGTCCCACTTGCTTTAGACCTGCAAGTTTTCTTGGAAGCACTACTGCTCTTAAGTTTTCATATGCTCTGTGGAGAAAAAAAGAGAGAAGCATCTCAAGGAGTCCCGTTTCCCAGCCACAAGCCGGCAAACCCCATTTGATGGTTTACATCTCTAAGACTGCTGGGAAACAAAGTAGGAGAGCCTGAGTCAGGCACCACTCAGCCAGTATCACACTGCTGGGCACAGCTGAGAAGTGTGTAAAGGCACACCTAAACTGGAATGTTATCACATCGTTTCATGGTTTCCCCCAAACATGTTTTTTTGTTGCTGGACAGACAAAAGTGGAAAAGGCAAAAAAGTGGCAAGCTCTCTGCTTCATCCCTTCACATCCACTCTGGAGAATAGACTTGTTTCTCTGTGCCTGAAATCAAATCTGTGCAGGACTTGAAGACAGGCAGCATGAGGGTGGTGTCTTACTAGTCATATTCTAATCTACACACAATAGAAAATCTAAACCACCAGCAGTTAAAACCATCCAGCATGTGTATTTCCATAGAACAAAGTGCTTGGCAACAAAGTCAGATTAAAGATTTCTTCTTCAAAACACCTTTCGATTACTAGCCACGTGCAACACACTCACGTGCCCCAGCAGTGCCTCTGCAACTGCCAAACTGTCAGTGTGACCAGGGTTGAAAATATCCCTTGTCTTTGAGCATATTCCAGCCTTTTATCTTTTTTAACTCCCTATAAAACAGGAGAAGAATAAGCATAAGCCTCACTGCCTGGCTTCTGATATGTCCCTGAGCCAGCTCACTGCCTGCAACATCTGTGCCGGCACAAGCAGGAAGGCAGCACACTGCCGTGCAAAACCAAAAATCTGCAGCTTCAGGTAGGACCTAAACTGGTATTATTGCTGAAGGACTATGCAGCATGGACCTACAACCTGGGTCACACTGTACATCTGTCTCTTAGGAACCTAGGCAGGAGTCCAACAAGTTGGGCTCCACTTCTCAGTGCGGCCCTAGGCAGTCACTTGACCTCCAGCAGCACGGGTATACCAGGGCCCTGATGTCACAACTGCTCTTAAGGGATACCATAGATAGTCATTAATAGCAACTCTTCTCTTTATATGTATCTTAGTTTGTTGCTATTTTACAAATTAAAGCAAGCTTTGTTTTCTACATATGAACTATTAAAATATGACCCTACAATCTTCAACATCTGGCAATACAGACATCAAAAATAGGCCATCAAGTAGCACAAGGCTGTCATTTCCATCATGCAAGAAGTTAGACAGAGATCAAGGTCTGTCAGAAAGCTCTTATAAGGGTGAGAGGAGAGAGATGACCACCATGTGTCTTCAGGTTAAACCAAGGAGGGACTTGTGCATCACAGTTGAGCAACATCACTGTGAGACTACCAAGTTTCATTCAGGCTGGACCTCTTAGCCAACCAACACATATTTTAAATTTTAATTTCACTGGAAATGTTTCAAAGAGGTCACAAACTGCCACTCAATGCTTTTCCAGCACAGGTCTAAGTAGCAGGGACAAGAAAGAGGTTTTTTTAAGAGAATTCTGTGTCCACTAACGTATTGCAACACCAGGAAACCAAACCAATCATATTTGAAATGTCTGCCTGCAGTACTTCAGGCCACGTGTTGCCCCTCTTTCCTTGCAGTAAGCACCATGCCAAGCAGAACAGCTGATCTGCCGTCAACACAGGTAACAATGACAGAGTATTTGTGAAAGAAAGATCTCGTGAACACCAGTATGTAAGTCCTCCTACTCACTGTGGCAAGTCACAGTCCTTGGAGGAGATCCGGCAAAATAGTCCATGGGGCAAAGTATTACATTGCCAGTCTTGTCTGACTTAGACAGGTCCAGGTCAATATAAGCCACCAAATAGCCATCGCTTCTCAAACATCATCCACTACTTGCATTCTTTCAGTGAATATTCTGCCACCTAATCTGAGACGTGTTTCTGCAGATGATTTCTTGCTGCGGCTTTATTTAGTTTTCCTAATTTATTTCACGTGCCTAACTTGAAGACTCATCCTGTTGTCAGGAACACAATCCAAGGACCCGGAAGTTCTCTTTATTCCAGAGAGACTTACAATACAGGTAGGGCAGAAATATAAGGACCTTCACTTTTGTATGATGTTTTTGTAGAAATCTGCTTATTCTGTCAAAAGAACCACAGTAGATGACAAACTGAATTTTATTGAACTAGGTTCAACCTTAAATAAAACAAAACAATGGTTCTTTGTATATGAATGGAATTTACCCGAATACAAGCCCTGTTCACCATTCAAACACAAGTCCATTTAACCCTAACATTAGAAGTTAAGTGTGATGTAAAAGTGGTGTGGACACATCAAATTGTCCCTCTTTACAAGGCAAATTTTCACCCTAATTAAGCAAATAAAATAATAAAATTTCTCAGGAGATTTCTAGTAAAATTTCCAGGTTACATTACCTGTATATTATATTATCTTTAATATATATTTAACCACCATCTGTATTATGAAAAATTACCCATATAGGAAAAACACTTCTTTGCTTTGGTGCACACAATAATTAAAATATTCTGTTAGGCTTAATATTTAAAAGCAGCACCAGAAAATTTTATCCCCCTATTAATAGGCACATGGTACTTCTTTTTTTTTAATAGATTCTTCAGTTTCCAAGTTGATATACTGAAGCTTTCTACCAAAAGAATTTCCAGCAATAGATTGTGTCAGTAAGAAGGAAAAAGAAAAGTCCAAACATGCTTGTCCACTCACTTTCTAGATGAGTTTAATTTCCTATATAATTTTTGATTGATCATTTTATCAGTATTTTTCCACGTGAATTTACCTAGTTATTTTAGAAATGCTCTCTAACCACTATCTACCGGTTTCTGAAATATATACAAAAGCAAGTAAGAAGAAAATACAGCCTGACTATAAAACACGCTATCGGAGGAAGTAAACAGCAACAACAAAAAAAACCCCTGAGCACTGTGCATTGTGATGAAGTCCTCAAACTGGAGTTTTATGATGGCAGCTTAAAGTTTCTTACATGCCCTTGTGTTGCAGCGCTGAATGAGCCAGGGACAGCTGCACCAATTCTACACAATTAGTCAAGGTCAGACAGTGGAAAGGGAGGACACTCACTATTTGTCAAGAGGACAATGGCAGGAGGCTCGGCTTTTCTCCGCCAGGAATGACTGCTCCCTACATGCATTCAATCAGTGGTGAAATTATGCCTGGCCCTTTTTTTGTATAGTAGAGAGGGGCAACCTTTCCAGACAATCGGAGTGTAAGGACTAACAAGGCAGAGCAACAGCACAAAACCAAGCTTGTTTAAAGTACTGAAAGCATATGTTCCTGACACAAATTAACGTTTTGATGCTTGCGGAGACGAAGATAATAATTTCTACAAGCTTCGGGTAAAAACACTAAACCCACTTAAAAATGTTCCTATATTGCTGATTATTGGGATTGCACATTTTTTTTTTAAAAATATATCCTGACAAGTTACTGGCAATTATTTTGCTTACTCTGAGGGGTTTGGGTGTTTTGTGGGTTGTGTGTGTGTGTGGGGGGGGGGGGGGGGTTTTTTTTTTTTAAACATCTATTTTTCATAGACCTAGAAAAATATTCAGAAAGAAAGGAGTTAAATTTTGGGCAAAGGCATTTCCCTCAACGTATTTAGGCAACCAGAGATGGAAAACAAGAAAAATGATCCAAAACGTCTGTCATTAGCAGGAGGGGAAAGAAAAGAAAACCAAAATATTTTTAACAATGGGATTTTATTTCAGTGTTTAATTGTGTGCACTTGGAGCTGTATTTGGAGTTTCTTTATGACATGGCATAAATATAGAGAAGGAAAAAAAGTAGTTATAAATAATGGCTATGAAGTAGTAGTTTGGATACAGAACTCTCAAGGTACTGCACTGGAATAAACAGGTTTAATTGTGCAAATTCTGTCACTTGTATGAACATGTGTGGGGACGCAGAATGTGCTTAAACAATTACATGGAAATATACTGAGACCACCTTTTTTAAAAGTGCACTATACATTTAGATGTATTAAAAATGATTCATATTCACTGCAAACAGTATTTAAACAAGTTTGCGGCAGTTCTGAATGCTAACAGACTTTTAAGTGCTTTATCATATTTGCACTCATCAAAGGCAAACAATTTTTAGATACTTAAGGAGGGAATTCTTACAATTAAAGAGTTTGAAAGCATTACACTAAGTATGTGTAATTAAAAACATCAAAGGGCAAATATTCTTTTTCCGAACACCACCTGAAAAACAGATCACATTAACTTTAGAAGAAAGGAATTTCTCCTTCAGGTAGTTTTTGCAGCTACTAAGGCTGCACAAGCCACACCTGTAGCTGCACACTACCATAAAAGAGGGAAGGATGGAAATCCATGAACAGCTGTATCAACTTCATCCTCCTCAGTAAGAGGAGTAAGACCAGCCCCAACCATTCCTACCTCTTTCTCTGTTGCTCTCCTGCAGACGCATCAGGATGTTTGAAAACATTTTTTGTCTTAAAGCTTACCATCTGGCTGATGTGGGCTTTTTCCCTCCAAAAATCTTTCCCCCTGTGAAATGAAGCTGCATCAGCCCTGCAGTTAAGGATCCATCTGCTCCAGCAGAAAAACTGATTGTGGAAAGAGTCAATAAAGTTAGGAAATGGAAGGGATTTTATCTTGATTTAACTTCACACTCAAAATATCCTACATTCATGATAAACCTCTATTGAATTATATCTGAGAAACAGGTTTTTAATATATTAACTTTAGAACATCCCTTTTCAACTGGAGCAATTTAGAGAAATCCTTTAAACTAGCACAAATTCAGTTCTTCGTATATCTAATAAAGATTGAGATTTGACTGTATGCACCGCACCTGTTAATTGAGACAAGAAACTAGTGCACTATCTTCTAATTCTAATTCCTTTGTTATTGCACTGTTTACAAAGCAAGGTATCCTTGACTGGTTTCTTTATCATGTTTCCAATGTCAGCTGAATAAATTAGAACAGGAAAACGTCAGAGTACAATGTACCTTTTCAAGCCATTTGGCTTACTGAAGCAGGATAGATTCAGGCAAAATTACTTCTTTTCCAGTCTGGTGGCTTTGCAGGAAGTTAGTGCCTTTTTCTTCATGTTCAGCAGTCCCTTCCATTCCTCTCTTTCTCTAGAAAGAAGCCCTGTGAGGTGAATGAAATTTGCAAATGGAAGTAACCACTGAGGTCACTTTCAAGCTGCTTGCCATACACCTTCTATATTGATAGGTACAGCTACTGCTTCCTGCGATGAGAATTTAAACCCACACTTTATTCATTCTAACCTGCCTGTCCACCAGCTCAAAGCAGAAGCTTTGCACCATCCTCCTCTCACCAGCTCTTATCTATTCGCTAGAAGGTGAAGACAGGCCCCGTGTTTGAAAACAATGCCGACCAACAGAAAATAGTCAATCTTCTCTAACACTGAACGAGGAAATTATTAGAAAGACAGAATTTCATCAAATGTTCCAGTTTTTTCACTAAATCTATCATAAACCAAACAGACCAAACACCCTGCTTGGGAATTAGTGGATCTGAGAAAGAACATATTCAAATGAATTCATCTGGCTAAAGGCAACTGTTATTTAACTGCATATTTTGAATTTCCTCAGTATGAGAAACTAGATATTTCTATTCCATACTGACTTTTCCCATGTTTGGAAGGCTGAATATTGACACCTCAGAGCACATTAGGAAATAATATTTTGTGGCATTATTGAGAGGGGTTTTTCCCAAATGTGTCTACTGCCATATCTAGTATCAGTACCTGACTTGTTTGCAAATTTTTGCATACTGCCCAAAAATGGAGAAGTATTGCTTGAAACTTTTATGAAGTATAAACTATGCAAGTGATAGCATTTTACATAAAAGTTTTACCCACAGGGAAAAAAAGAGTAATAAAACCTATATTAATGTTGAATATCTAGTAACTTACAAGTTATTTTTACAACATTTATTTAAAGGGAGTATGTCACCTTTTCTCCAAACACCATTAAAATCCAACTAGAAATGTTACAAACTGGAGAAAAATCTTTTAATATTATTCTTCCTGAGCACTGCAGCTGCTGAATATTCCAAATATATCTATTCAAATATACATGTTCCTTATAAATGTTCCTTAAATCTTTTTTGCATGATTGCAAAATATGTCTAAAATGTTTTAATTCTTTAGCATATTTTGTGATGGACATGTTCTGCTTAAAACTAGGTCTAAATCTGATGGATGTACACTTTACTTATATAGTAAATAAGAATATACAGCAGCTTCAGGTAGTTTATAAAACAGAAGTTACCGACGGTGAATAAAATGCTATAAACAACGTTCAGAACAGTATCTAAGCTGTCATTTTGATAGCACATTTATGCATTTGGCAGGGAGTGTCTTCTCTCAAAGAGGCTAATAGAGTCACAACTTATATATCACCAAACCAAAGCTGAACTGACCTATACAGACTGCCAAGAGAAGGGACGATGGAAAGATAAATTAGAAAATACTGAAATAACTTTTTCACTGCTATAACAAGGAGGGAAAAGAGGAAAATTAGGACTCTGAGAATCATTAATTCCTTTCCGATATTGCTCATAAAGTACTAATTTAGGTCCCTATCAACTCTGAGAGCCTGAAACACGGGGAAGTCAACTATGAAGACCTGGGCACAGAGCAAATTATTACACTGATACACAGTTATACTCCAAACACACTGTTAACTCTTAATGCATGTATCTATTAACCATAAATATCATCGACTGCTGAATTCATCCATTCTAAATGCTATGCTGTACTGAAAACCTCTGAAATAAAATTGTCTGAAAGAGGGCAAACTGATTTAATACCAAGGCATTATGGACAGATCTAATAAACCACCTTTATTTAAATCTAATAAATCTATTTCTACTTTAACAATATTCATTACTAAGGGAAAGAACTTATGCAGGCAAAATGCAGTTCACACAAAATTTACATCATAAAACAAATTATCACTGGAAGAATTAGTAGTCTTTAAAGAGGAAAACCACGGCCGAACTAGAATTGAAATAAAAACCTTTTTCTAGCTTCCAAAAATTAAAGGAATCACAATGACAAATTTGTGCCTCTAGAATCCATAAATTAAAATCTAAATAATGTCTGAAACTTGATATGACTCAAGACCAGAAATTCTACTGTGAACCATCCCAAATAAAAGATAGAGAGAATTGTACTGTAAAGCTGAAAATAGATTCTTACTTTTGTATGTACTTTTGTATTTGAGACTATATATTACTGCACATGAGTATGAATTTCTGCTATTATAAATCCTATGTTTTGCAGAAACACACTTTGAATAATTTCACTCTTATCTGTTAGTTGCCTGGCATACTTGCAGGAAAAGAAGAACATAAAAGTAGGAGCATCCACCAAAGCAACTAATTTAAAATTATGTAGTTAAAAAAAAATAAAAATTAAAATCTGCATTTACTGGTTATTACTTCCAACATCTGCTAAAACCAGTGACTAAGATAAGACCTCAAGTTCTGGATGTTTGATAAAGGGCCTTGACTTTCAGAGGACAAGTGCTCACCACTTTCTGAATCATTAAGTAGAAAATTAAGGGCTGTGTTCCTCCATTCTGGCAGAGGCATACCATATGATTTAGGTGATGAGTCACTGAGCTGGAATTTTGATGATCAAATATTCACAATGAGATCCTTGAGAATGAGCTACAGACCAAGACCAAGAATTATTCACAGAAGTTATCGGGTGAATAGTTTTGAATAATGAGTGCATATCAGAGTCTTTGTTTATACAATCTGTGAATAAAAAAATATCAATTGTGGAATAAATTATTAATTTTAAATTACGCATCTGGGTCCAAAACATGTTTACTACACCACAGTGAACTGTAAGCCTGACTGTAAACTGACTGCCTTCTCTAAGTGTAAAGTTTTCACAGTAGCCGTGCACTACAAGAATAAATGTCTGAATTGAACTGATGGTGCAAGTTTGTTGTGGAACACAAAATATATTGCTTCTTTGATCAAAGGTCAAACTTAGAATAGTAATATAAACACACACTGGCTGGGCATGGGTGAGAAGTCTTTCATAAATCCAGCAGAAGTGAAAGCTGTCACTACTTTCTTTTTATGAGCTTGTTTGATGACAGTGGCCTGAGGTACCAATTAAAGGGAGTTACTTTATGACATTATTAGTGCAAAGTGTGTTCAAAGGTGAGCCTATTTGTCATGCCTGATTAGCACCAACTATGGGAAAAAATTAAAATGGTAATAAACCAAGCAAAATATGTTTTTGAAAAGATCCAGTCAAACTGATTTGACTTTCACTTGCTAAACTACAAATTCTAGTTCCTTCCAGCTTTTTTTTATTTTGTTTTTTTAATTAATGATTTAGAATAGAATTTTTTATCATCCCACTGTTACCATGACAGCCATTAATACTATAGTGCAGATAATTTTACTGAATATTTGGGTGGGAGGTTTTGGTTTACTAGACTCTCTAATCAGGCTGTTAATTTACCCTTTGCTTCTCTCATGCTAAGACACTTAACTGATTTCCTACCAGCTCCTGACTGAAAAAAAGAGCATGTAACCCAAAATCTTCAGCCATTGTACTGGGTGACAGCTAGGCTTGCTAAGCATATTTTCAACAAAATCTCAAAATTCCCTAAAAAACTCCAGGACTCCTGCAAATTCTTCTGAAGAGAGGATCTAAAATAACATTCTTCATTCCAAAGTCATGAAACCAGATGAAACTTTGACACTAGAGGTCCTGTAAGGGTAACCTTTCCCTAGATTGTAATAGTCACTTTAGCTTTCCCATTTTCCCACTTCCTTAACTAAAGAAAAGAAATTTTGTTGACAACTTTCCAAAATTCTTGATTTCAAAGTTTGAGATTAATCTAAAGTCAATGATTTCAATAGTCTTCTGTTTTATTAATAATTCATAAATTTTTCTTCTCATCCTTGTGTGGAATCAAAGTAAAAAGTTATAATCAAATTCAGTCATATTTCAGAAAGCTCAAGGGGACAGGACGCATCTGTTGATGTAAATACTAACCCTCAATTTTTAATTTTCAATTACAACCCAAAAAAAATTATATTAAAACATCATAATTTTCCTAAAAGATCTCCTACAGTGATATCTAGAATGTGAACTATGAAACCAACTCCTCTTGCCCTCTGTCCTAAATAGGACTCAACAGAATCCAAAACAAACCCAGCATCAAACCTGTATAGGTATCTCCCTCTGTCCACAGTATTAAAAACCAACTTTTCATTTCATTACAATTCCTAAATATGAGCCTATGTTACAGAATTCTGTAAGGTGAATGGCATTTCTCAGACAGTAACACTTTACCTGAAAAAATGTACTTGAACCTAGTCCAAAATTAAAACCTTGGCTGCATCTGATACATCTTAAGTAATCAGGAGGATGTAGATACAGTACATGCATATCATGCACCAGGAATCTAGTCTCAATGAGAATGCAATGTATAGTGCCCCACAGATGCACAGATCAAGCACACAATTCTTGAACTGGGTCCTCAGCTCTGTGGCTGAGACCCCTTTTACAGAGGGAACTCAACACCCTCACATATGCTCAACATTACACCACTGCCCATTGCATAGCACTGAAAATTTGTTTACAATTTTTCCACTCTTCTAAAAATGCAAAGGATGTTACTGCTTTCATTAAAATTACTAGACTTATGCCACTGAACTGTATATGTAGCTCATGTCTTTTCACATATTCTAAGGGAAGAAATTATGACATGATCCAAATCAGATTCTCAGCCTAGTCTTTTTACTTAAAATCTTCTGGAAGTTAAATGTGTGTATAAATATGTATTCAGCTTGACTGCTCAAAACTTGAAGTGTTTTAATAAGTTGGGATTCCAGTGTAAGATAAGAGAATTCCATTCAAATCCATTAAAAAAACCAAAAATTGGTAGCTACATAAACAAAAACCCAGTCATTAAAAAAAAATGTTTCTCCTTTGACGGAGGAGCAATAAGCAATGTTTATTTGAGATTCAACAAGTCTAACCACATTTCTTAACTGTGTACCTATGCATCTTCATGGGAACTTTTCCTAGGTTTCTAACAGTCATTAGATGAGCAAACCTGCAAAAATTTTTGCTCTCTTTCCTTACACTCTAGTTATCATGGTCAAGCAGACCTGATATTTTAAAAAGTAGCCTCACTTACACTCAGTTCTTCATTTCTAATCTTTGTCCCTTGTTTATGTCTCTTCTTTACCTTATCATTTGTTCAGTACTACCCATGTGTCTTCTAAATTTTCAATATAGAAGTTGACAACAATCTCCCTTTATATTAAAAGCATGAAAAGTCAAAGGAAGTGCTAAGAAAAAAGTTTGCAGCTTCACCACATTAATTACAAATTACTTTTGGCTCCAATGTGGGTGTGAGTCTTGGAACACTTATTAGGATGGGAAAATAAAATACTGAGAAAAACTTGTGGGCCAGGTGGAGACAACGTACAGAGAAGAAAAAAATAGTAAGGAATTGTTGGAGGTCTACAAAATACTAAGCAACTGTTGTGGAACTTCACCACTTAATTAGGTCAGGGCATGAATGCAGGATTATGAAAAACAGGTAATTAAAGCATCTTGTAGAAAGCTATCCCTTCTAATAGAAAGGCCAACCAGAAAGGCAATAAAGTAGTAGGAGGGAATCACACCTAGGCACTGTTATTATGAATTAACACCAATGGAAAAAAAGGTTATTATTTCCTAAAAAGATTGGATCAAATTGAGTCATAACAGCCAAAAGGTTTACAGACCCAGAGAAAAGATGACAGCAGCAGGAGCAATGTAATTACTCATTTTCCCTCAAAGACTTTTCTTCCTAAATATTTATAGGAGATTGACCATTGACCAGCTACTTCAGATAAAATTAAACTGAGCAAATTAATTTTACTTTCAGGACTGAAACTGTGGAGTCTGTTGCCATTCTTGCAGGAAGAAGCCAAGCTAGGATCTGCATCTGGCTCTCACCAGCTTCGCCTTTAGTGCTCGACACTTCTGCTATCCCATTACAGTGTTTTACCCCATCACACACTCACCAGTGCTCTGACATCAGTATTTTTCTCCACTGATTCAAAAATAGTAGTTTTGGTAAAATATGTATGCTGCACCAGAGTGTTATTCCTTAGAAACTTTGTATGGTTAAAATATTCTCCATCTGGAAATATTTATTTCAATATAAAATAAGATCCAAAGACTGTGAAAAGCAGATTGAGATTGTAGTTCTTATAAAAATGCTCAAGTAACTAATTTGAAAAAAAGTCTTCAGTTTCAAGGGGATCAGTGACATCCAAAGGGGCTGGGCCACATTAAGTGTGCAAATATTGTTAGAAAGAGGTTAGTCTGGTAGGAACCGGGCAATAGCTGGGCCTTTTGGCCTAGCCTACATATATGCTTTTGTATTATTTCTCAGTCTTGAAGATGCTCTGAACATCTGTTGTTCTATGCTACATTATAGCACAAAAATAAGTCTTCTGTTTCAGGGTGAAGTGCCTGTACAATTGGAAAGGATTTTTCTTCTCCTTCATTGTCTGTGTTGAGGTCAGGACAGGTTAGAAGCATCGGAGATCACCTACTGACCAAGGCAGGGTACTGAGTTGTGTGAAAGAGCATGAACTGTGGTGCATATATTTCTTGATTAAATAGCAAGCATCGCACAGAGCAGCAAAGAAGTGCTAATAAGGAATTATCACCATTATTGTCTGACTTACAGGACTACTCAGTACAGAGTAATACTGTGATCTTTTGGAGTTATCTTGCCCCATCACTTCCCTAATATCGCTGGAGCATTTGGAACTGATGATGTCCCATTCAGTCCTGTTACATACTCAACATGTGCAGGAGGACAGCAGAGGAACTGATATTACAGTAATGTTCCCTCTGTGCTGTGGACTGCATAACGAAGAAAAGATGACTGCAGAACACTGAGTGCATCACTTGCACGTTTCCCAGCACACAAAGCAACGATTTCAAGCTCAGTAATGTTTCCCGTGTCTCTAGACCTATGCACATTGCCACCCACTTGCAAACGTAGAGCAAGGACTAATGCAGACTGCCTACTTTAAAAAAAAATAAAATTCTGCTGAAGTGTTACATACCAGACATACTGAAGCAATAAGAATCATTATTACCCTTCTTACACACTGTTTAGACACATAAAGGGACAATCAAATATACCAGCCCTACTTAACTATGTAATATTTCACTGCCTTAGAAAGTCCGTCTACTCCAAAGTAATTCCCAAACAGCTAGCTCTCCATCCATGATCCCTTTATTTGTGCTTCAGCACTTCAAAAAGCCAAACCTGCTCTGATGATTTATCTTAACGTGCTAAACTCAGACAGCTGGGATACAGCCGAAGATAAAATTCCATGCTCCTATATTGAAATTTAAAAAAAAAAAAAAAAAGGTTACCACCCAAAACTTGCCCCAGCAATGCCTGTAGGCATTACAACACAGGAAAGAACAGACAGTTAATTCTGGGCTTTCTGCTGTTATACTCAATTCTTTCAGGTGTTTTAAGTTCTACAAGACTCACCTCTTTCTTATCAGTTGCAAAAGTATCCCAAAATTCTGTTGCTTAATGCCTGTTAACATCCACTTTGAAATCTTCTAGGGCTTTTTTCCCCACCAGACTTTCTGTTTTCCAAGTTTAGATTTACCAGTCTCAAAGACGGAGAGCACGTCTTCATGGAGAAATCAAGATATATAAAACATAAAGGAAGCATAAAATATTATGTAGTACTTTCTTTAGTTAGTTTTGGTTTTGCTGGGCTTTTTTTTTTAATCTAATAGGAAGGCTTCTGATTCTCTTCTGATTTTATAGGATTATCCAACACATACCAATTTGAACAGGAAGCCCTTAATGTCCTTTCTGGAATCTTGATAGTCACAGTAACAAAAGTCTTGCTTACTTTATTATGCAGCATTTGAATCATAGAATAGAATCATATAATCATTAAGGTTGGAAGAGACCTCAAGGATCAGCCAGTCCAACCGTCCCTCCACCACCTATTAAGCACTAAACCTTGTTCCTAAGTACCACATCCAACCTTTCTTTAAACACACCCAGGGACGGTGACTCCACCACCTCCCTGGGCAACCTGTTCCAATGCCCGACCACCCTTTCCCAGAAGAAATTTCTCATCTCCAACCTAAACCTTGATATTTGATATTAGTATGAATTTGATATTAGTAAATGTACTTATGACTTCTGTGGAACTGTAATTCAAATTTAAGTGTTCCCAATATATTGCAAACTCTGTTTGGTATACTAAATGATACAGGACTATAACCCTCAGATAAAGTGATGTATTTAGAAAAAGAAGTAGTCTTATGGCTAAAAACCCATGTGATACACTCTTAAACCTAGTTATATAAGTCAGAAAGCACTTTCAGTTTTTGAAAAATATAATTAGGAATCTCATCTCACATATTATGGTGACAGCTTAGAATCATTAGGAGGAACAAAGAACTATTTTACAGTTAACTGCCTTCTGTCCTTTACAGTACACGTTTCTAGAGGAAAACACAGACGTATCCCAACTTTTCATTTCTGGATATACCACTTTGCTGTTTAAAAGCTGGAATATTGAGTAAAATTTTAGCAAACAAAACATTTAAGTATTTTCAAATATATTCAGAAACTAACTCATTGTTTGATCAAAGACATTTTTTACACTGCCACAAAATGAAAGTTATCTATGTGTGTGTAAATAAAAACAATAGTGAAGGCAGCACAAAGGAAGTGCCATTTAACCTGTGAATTGCAAGGTTATTTTTGTAGCTGTGTCCTGTCTAACCAGTGCAGCACATGATTTATGGTCTCCAGCAGAGCTTCATCATCATTGTTCTCACCTTTATTTCCATCATAGTTAATTAAAGGGAAGGTCATTGTCACCTTATGTTTTAAACCTTCTTAACATAATATATCACTCTGGGTACGCTTTAATAAGAGGACCTGTGAAGGAATGCTGTTATAGGTAAAAAAAACAACTTTACAGCATAATCCATCCTGTTAACAATTACACCTTAGATTTACACATAATAAAAGTTAATAAGCAGACAGAATGAAGGCTACATCTTGATACTTATTCAAATCTTGATTAATTGGTTGTGTGATCTAATGGAATAAACAGTAGTATGCTTTTCTTGACTTCAGGCGTATGTATGAAGAGTGAGTTTCTAAAGGGAAGATCTTCCCTTGAAATAATTTTAGCACACAAAACACTGTGCCAGTGGGGGAAAAAAAAAAAAAAAAAGCAAAGCAACTTTTAAATAGTACCAAAGAAACCTCTTTTGATGTTAGATGTACAAAATAAACCACCTTTAAGTTGAAGATTGGCTCAGACAGATTACAAAGTATTCAGACAATGAAGACAATGGTTCTTAATACAGTTTAAGTAGGTGTTAGGATTTTTAAACCCCCCGAGGGAAGAATTCAAACTGACTTATAATTATCTACTAAAGAGAACCAATTCTCTAAAACACACACAGATCTAGGGGAAAAAGAAAGCATTTAAATATATATTTAAATATTTATTCTAGAAGACCTCCAAAAATCTTCTATGTTTAACCTATATTAAACATTTTTTTAACTGTTATGCTATTTATGTAATCAGTCAAAATATGGGCTAAACATAGATGGAAAATAGAGTTCCACAGCACTACTTGTTAGCCACAGACAGTTATAGAAAACTCAACACTGAGCACTTTATGGCTTCCCAAGCTTATCTCCATCCTAGAAGACAAAGTTGATTTTTATTATAGTATCAGTGGACTGTAGTATAAGCCCTAGAAGAGACAATATACAAAAATATGGTCCTTGTCATTTGCACATATAGTGCCTCCTGTCCTCATGTTGTAAATACAGCAGCCTTCAATCTGCCCATATGGAGACAACTTGCCTGGCTGGAGGCAAGTTTTTGCTTCAGACACCTAGCCTGAGCAGATAGATCACAGAACCAATCTGTCTGCTGATAGCTGAAAAATGGGATCCAGGGATGCAAGTCCTGTCATCAGCTCAGCTGGAATCACTAAGTTTGTGTTCCTTGCTATACAAACTTCTCCATCAGTGGAGAAAACAATTGGTCTATATGGGACCAAAACCATACCGTACCGATTCAGGACCTCCTCAGCCTGGTTGTAGTGCTTCCAGTGCTCCTTCCAGTGATGGAGTATGTGTCTCTGACATGGTAGGATGTTTTTAGATGGTGGCTGTAAGATTGTCTTGTGCCTCAGTGATCTGAGGAGTTAGGAAGCAATTTCTTGATTGTCCTGAAAGAGAAATATTTATAATCCCCTTCCAATGACTTAGCTGGAGACATTGAGACAAGAGTGGATTGGACAACTTGCTCTTGACACCAGGAATACTTTTGAAAGTACACCTCTCCAGATCACAGAAATATGATATTAGTAGTCTCTGGAGACAATATAAGTACATTATCTCCTTATTTGTCTTGACTTGTCTTCTGGTAACATTAATGAAAGCCCTAGAGGCCTGAGATCCAGATGTGTGAGAACTTCCATGGAAGAGTCACATACCAGGTAAAGACAGCATGACAAATATTGCTCTACACTCAGCACTGCGCTGAAAAAATTGTGGCACCTCAAGACAAACATATTAGCATGCTCGTGCAACAACAAAACTCATTCATGCATGTGCAGTGTGTTGCTGTTTAATTGTGTGGAACGGTAAATTAAGTAACTCTGCACACTGTGCAGACTATTCAGTCACCACAGAAGTAACCTTCATTCTTAATACACTGATGTAAAACTTTTCTTAAGCACCAGCAATTAATTTTGGCTAATAGCATGAATAATACACTGCAACAAAGTTAATCTTTTCAACACATTTTGTGCTTATATCTAGACAACACTTCAGGAACTCCAGACTCAGTAGTTTGCTATCAAGCAGCCAAAAGCAAAGCAGGGAAGTGGGAAAAGATGAATACAGATCTCATGCTTCCTTATGACCTAGTTGCTTGTTTTATTCTGCTGTGAAGTTCCCAGTCACGTGCATTAGAGAAGTTAATTTTTGCTTCAGGAAGGAAGTATTTCGCAGAGAAAAGCCTAAACTCAGTATTATTACTTTAAATATCCATCTAGAGGAATGTAGCAAAGGAGACATCTCTTCATTTATAAAAAGAACCATGACCGCAAAGCATAATCTACCTCAGTTTGAACAGCTGAAAACCTGAAGGAACCACCAGATGTTTTAGTTCATGTCCCAAGCCTTCCAATTGTATTCAGTTCTCCTATGTTATTGTACAAAATGAGATGTTTAGCTAAAGAATATCCTTTTGCATAATCGATGTATTGCTTTAGTTCCTCCAGAGATGTGAAGAGACCTCCCAGATTTTGAGGCCTTAGCATTTCCCACTTGATACTACTAGTACCAGTCTCAAACATCCACATATCATGAATCAAACAAAAGAAAAATTCATGACCTCGATGCCAAAATCTCATCGAAAAAACCCTGTACTTCTATTACATATTTGGCAAGTCTTCTGATCTCCCATTAAGGAAGGCATGCGCATGTTACTGTGCCAACTCTGCCTGACATACAAAGATAAACTTGGCCCTGCTTTAGAAGCTCCTGCTGATTAACAGGTAGTGTAGAACTTACAACTTCTTATCACATCTCAACTACTAATTAACTAATTACTAACTGCATGAAACTTCTCTGCTCTTCATACCTCCATCAAAGATCCATAATTAATACAAGTTTCACAGTTCCTATGTGGCTTTGCACCTCTCCCTGAGGGCAACATACTTGCTCCTCTTGTGCTTTCAGGGGTTCTCCATTATCCTCTTCTCCTTCCCAGGCTTGTCTTAGCATTAACAGGAAAGAGAGAAAGAATGACCTGTACTTGCTTTTTACAATGACCTCCTTGGCTATCCCTTCCACAAAAAACTAGGTCACTAGAGGTGTCAGGCAATCACATGAAGGGTCTTTATGGGCATGGAGGCTGTCACTCCTCTCTCTGATGGTACCTGCAGCAGAGGCAAAAAAAGTTATGCAACATGTCAGTTCTGACAGATGTCCTGTGAGGCAAGAGAGATGTTATGTCAGCAAACACAGAAAGTCTTCTGCAGAAGGATGGGCCATATATATCATTGTATTCAGCTCATTAGAACTTCACAGGGATGTACTTGTTCTGAGGTGCTAAAAAAAAAAAAGTCTCTTCTACAAGTAGCTTTGAACAAGGTTCGCAATTTTCACTGTCGACACACTTGACAAAATTTTAGTATCTCTACTAATCTGCAATTACTGATTGACCCTGACACTGATTATCCAGTGTCCAGCCTATCTTCATGATGACTCTTGCATGGTTTCTCAACATGACGTTATGAAAATAAGAGAGATGTCTGAAAAGAGAGACCTTGACATCCCCCTCATACAGCAAGTGCCATCTACTCAGGTGAGCAATTCTCTTAGTAGTATTGCCTCTCGCTTGGCACCTGCCTTAGGAGGCTCTCCTTAGAAAGGAACAGTCAATCCCGAGTGTAGCAATGCAGTGACCTGAGACTTTGGAAGCAGCTGTGGGACACTGACAACACGAGTTTTTCTTAGGTCTCTTCCAAATACCAGGGTATCATCCAATCCTCCTTTTTCTCCTTCAGAAATTAAACAACTAAATATTAGCTATCTCAAGTAAGAACTTCTGTTCAGGTGGTCATCATCAGCAAGAATGAGATAAAAACCAAACTGTAAGAGAAGGTGTCCTAAAGTGCCCTAATTTATAGTGGAGGAAAGCATGAGCTTTTTGGCCTGAGGGACTTGGAGTTCTTTACCTGACACTGGTATTTAAAGTGACAGATGATTACCCAGAGATTGAAATAATGTGACATTAAAATATTCCCCAAGACATACAGCTTTTGATACCCTAGCTCAAGAAACCTCATCCATAATAACAATAACAATAACAACAATAACAATAATAATAATTACTCTACGTCTATGTCTAAGACCCAGATCTGGTCTGAATGACTAATAAAGTCATATAAAAGTTGGATAGCAATCAGTAATGGGACCCTCATGGGAACCACAGTAAATGAACTTTACTTATTGATATGCCTACCTATCCCCGATATGAAAGTTCTCATGATCAATACCATATCCATAGCTGTATATCAGTCTACAGAGGCACAATCTAGTGTTATATGTGCCAATATAATCTCAATTAATATCTGGAAAAGCACAACTCGCTGGTAACATTCAGAGGTTGTAAACAAAGTTTTGTACTCTTAAAAATTATGGCAGTTTTTTTTCCCCCTACCCTTTCCCTCCCAAAACACACCTTTTTCTATTTTCTTCCAAGACTTAGGAAATTCACACCATTCAAAATTACAGCCAGAGAGCTCTTCAACACAGACAAAATATCACTTGTCAAAAAGCCCTATATTTTCTATATTTTTATGGTTTAAAATATGACAACAATGTCACCTACTAATAGTCTGAGGCTGTATTTACATGACTCTTTAAATTTCCTTGATTGTTTCAGAAATCTAGTGGGTCTCTCAGTTGCCTGCCAGTTCAGCATGCCCCTCTCCAGTGTGAATGATTTGCTGGAGACAAAAAGTTAAAAATTGTGAAATAAATTCAATTTTCAGCATTGCACAATGGGGTTAGAGAATAGCTAGCAATAAAAAATTTTGTATTTCAAGCACTGTTTACTATTTATATCTTTATAAATCATGTATAGCATCCTGCTGTATTCATATTTTTACAGCATAAATTACATAGGTGACAAGTTATGACAGTCATACAAAATCTTATTTTATGACATTTTTCTACTTGCTGCCTTTGGTATAAAAAAATCAGGTTAACGTCATTCTGCTTCATATTTATAGTTCCTATAGAATGACATGGAGAAATTTCAGAGTAGGTTAGTCACATTGATATGCATCTGTTTTCCTACATGAGACTCCTTATACATAAAATCAGTAAATTTACTGTAATCCACATCTCAGCAATCCAGCACTGTTTATACTAATTCATGTAAAAATCCTGTACACTAGGAAGTGGCTATAAATATTCTCTTTAGGATTTCTGTATTCACCTGCTGCTTTCAAAACTGTTCCCCTTTCTCAAGTGACTCTGAAGAGAAACACACCAAAAATATAATGGACTATTTCTACTCCCCTCAAAGCAATCAGCATTTTCACTGACTTCAGTGAGAGTAGGACTAGGTAAAACCTTTCTAACTGAATGCAATTTACAAATCAAGACTAATCAGTTAACACTTCCCTCTGACTTCCCCTACAAAATGTTAAAAAAAAAGAAGAAAAAGTGTCTGGATGACAGAACTCCAAATGTAAATTAGATTTTCTTTTTTCTTAAATCAGTTAAACACCAAAAAAAAAAGCCTTTAGTTGCTTCACAGACTAGAAAACACAGTATTGCTTATGCTGCCAATACCTCTCGTAAAACATGTAATAGCAAATACAGATACACATTAAAAACCACTGGGTTTTATTCCATACATTATGGCAAGCAACACACCCTGTAGACTTCTTCAAATTATGGCAGGAAGTTATAGAGAAAGTGATGATATAATGGTCTGGCAAATCCTAACAGATTTCCTGTTCTCAGCACAGAACTGGAAAGAAAACTATTTCAGGGTCTATCATAATTAGCAAAACAAAAGATAGAACTAAAAAAAAAACCAACCCTCACCCTCCAAAAAGCCATTAGATTTGCTTTTCACACTGCACTTGTTTAGCACAAATGGTGACTGACCAAAATTTCATCTATGACACAACTTCCCTGTATATCCTAAAAAGGAAACATGCCAAGCACTTTCTGTGGTAATTTTTTGTCTTGATTTTTTTTTTTTTTAATTTGGCTGGTTTGAGGCTGGTTTTGTTCTGGATTAGTTTTAGGAGGATTTATGAATATCAGGGTGTTTTGTTCGTTTGTTTGTTTTTCCAGTTTTTTAATATTAACCTTTTGGAATGCATATTACCCTGCATAATGCATGATACTCCCTGTATGGAATGCGATTCCTGTTCCTTTTACTCTGTGAGAAGCAATGAGGGTTTAGGATTCTCTGCTAAGGGGGTTTTAGGAGGGATTGTCGAAAATAGGAGAGAAGACAGGAACCCAGGACGCAGCCCTGCAAAGGATCTGCTGCATGAGGAAAAAAAAGAAACAAATAAAAACCTCTCACTAGCAGGGGTTTATAGAATCATTTACTCCATTCCAGTCAAATGAACATTTCAGATTTAAAATATTGGCCAGATTTGATGTCAACAAAGTACTTTTTAATAGCTAGACCATTAAATATACTATACCTTTTTTTCAGGTATATTTTTGAGGATCTTGGATGATTATTTTTTTTTTTTAAGTTTAAGTGGTTCCTATAAGATAATTTAGTATTTTGATACACCTGGAATACTGCCCAGCACTGCAGTAGCATTTTTATCTTTATAAAAATACATTGTTTAAGCTCATTAACATGCATCTTAACCATTTCTGTTTTGTCATAAAGCCATCAGGATGCTTTTCAGGCCAATGCAACATATCTCAAATAGCTGTATGATGAACAAGGTTTGAATATGAAGCAGATCTATACTAAAACTTGCTCATATTCAAATTATGAGTAACCTGTCTTTTGCAAGTTCGATAAATTGGTAAATGTTGTCCTAGACTCCAGAAGGCAAAGCTCATTGCTTAACAAACACTACCAACTTTTTACTAAATAAAACATTAATTTGGTTGTAAAATTTATGATATGTTTTTTGTATCTCTCATCTTCTTCTGCGAGAGACCACTGGAACCGTGTGCTCTAACAAAGCTCGCAAAAGCACAGGCAAAGACACAAATTCCTCTCCAATGATGGGAGGCCAAAAGTTAGGAGATCTTATAAATCCCACTATTCCACTTTACTGTAGGTTTTTCAATATGCCTTTACAAAGAACTCTACAGACTTTTTAGTCTTTCAACAGGTTATTTTTGCACTTTCATAACAGGCAGTGGTATTTCAGCCTGTCCAGCATGTTTTTCAGAGAATATGCCGGAATATATCTTACATCACACATCACTTGGTCACAGTGTTTATTAGAAGGCTATCCCTATAGGGAAAGTACCTTGGAAGAAATGCATTAAGTAAATGCAAACGAAACTAGTAATGACTATGCAACATGTTAATCTGAAAGAACTACTATCAATATCTCATGTTAATTCTGTCTCAAAGGAGCAACTTCTTGTATGACTACCATATGCTTTTATCCTTTAAAAATGTCAACCCTCTCTAGTGCCTATTAGAAGGATTTCTCCCTGGCGTTGTGATCATGTTTCAAACCACTTATACTCTTGGACAGCCAAGGGACTGCATTTGGTCTATCAGAAACCTAATGCTGAATACTCAGTACTTCAATGTGTCAAATTTATGTACTACCATGAATTAAAAAGCACCAGGCAATGAACTAGGAAAACTTAAAGGAAAACTCACAGTACTTTTCTGATCTAATATGTCGATCTCTGTGAAGCTGCCATCCTTCATGGGTTCAGTGGAACATTTCATGTCACAAAACCCAAAACATACTACATTGGCTCCATAAATATGTTTATGGTGTTTAAATAAGACTTAGGTAAAATTTAGAAATTTGTATTTCAATTATGTCATCTCAGAAAATAAAATTTGAAAGATTTTTCTTTTCAACTTGAAACCTGTAAGGAATTTATTTTCTAATTCCATGAGGAAGACAAGCCAAAATAAAATAATGAAACCTCCACAATGATAACTGTCATAGATACTTTGAGACACAAAATCTAGTCTAAGTATTACATAAGTATGCAGGTGTCAGTTACTCTCCCCAGATTCTTGCTGTTTTACACACACACCTCATCATTACAATCTTTTTGAACAGTGTTTCCTGCAGTTTTCTTTTCTCCTTCTTTGAGCACTGCGTAGTTGCCCAGCCCAGCCCTGGTCCAAGCACAAAAGGGAAGACTCATATTGAGGTTTATTCTGCTCTTTACTGCGCAACTGCTTAACTCATGTCCCCATTCGTCTTGGTTGGAGACTCCAACCTTTCAGCCCTGGAGTGCGACTTCAGGAATACACACAGCAGAAATAGCCTCTCCCTCGCTCCACATGGAGTGCATGAAATCCGGGCAGTCAGCAAGAGTTATGTCTGCAAGGCCAGGATTTCACACAGCATGTCCATAGTTGAATGACAGTCACAAAAGAACTTGAAAAGTGCTACGCTCTTAAGATAGATGTCACGGCTGACAGTTATGGTATGGAGCTGTCAGCTGGGAGTGACAATACATTCACCTCCTAAATATTCTTCTTTCTTTCCACCCCTGAGCTGGTACCGCCCAACTTTTGAATAACTGCAGGCCAAGATTTGGCGCTTAAGGAGCGATTCATGAAAACTTATATCTTCAGATAATTCGTTCCTCTCCACAGATCACCACTTCAAGTTTTGTGAGCTCTAGGCTAAAATTACAAGTTTGGAGCATGCTTTGTCAAGCTCGTGCTGATCAAGGGAACTGACAACATAATTGCTTTATCTAGATGAGTATCTATTTGATGTTCTTTTAAGATTCTGCCCAGCTGGACTGCTAAGCAGAAATTTATGAGGTTTTAGAACAGATGTAACCAGGTTTAGAGCTATGGGGATCCTTTCCTTCCTCCAGATGCACATGTACTCATGTACAAGACTTTCATATTTAGTTCCATCTCTCTCTCTCTTTTGCCCACCCCTACTCACCACCCCCCACNCCCGTTTACTGAGCTGATAATGCTATGGATATTTTAACTAATTCACAAAATGCCTAAAATAATATACTATGGTTGCAGCACTGGGGGAATTAAAAAAAACACCTTATAGTACTTTAAAATATTGCTATATATTGTTTCAGACCGTAGTTATCCCCTAAAGCTGCTAGCAAGTTGCCTAATCTTTATTTCTGCCAATATGCAGAATGTATGGAAGGAAAGCAGCAATATATATTCCTAAGACTAAATACAGACTATTTAAACAAGTATTAGGTAACCTATTGATTTGAAAGGTAAAGTATATTTCACCGTATGGCAATATTATGAAGTTTAGAAGAGCAATTTATTAAGCAGAAAAGCATGCATCTCAATATTACACTTTTAATAAAGATATTTGAATAATTTTCTCTGTGTAATGATTGCAGTCAGCCCAGATACAGAGGAAGTTAAACTCACATTGTCATTAATTTTTTATGTATGAATTTAAAATACTTTACCAAGAAAATCCCTGGGAGGAACATTTAAAATAATTGCATGCTTACACTAGATAGTAGGAAGTCAGAATGATCATTCTCTAGTACAGGCTCTGAAAGAACTTTTATGAAGTTAGGATGAAAGCTTTAAACCCATCACATGCACAATGTTCACTGAAGTTTAATGCAATTAAAGGAAATTATTTAAAGTTTTATAAATAATCCAGTATTATATATTTTTATCTTCTGCAAATTTCTCTTGTGGAGAAACAGAAGATGATCACTGTTGGAAGATCTCTAGGAGGATAGATTTTATGACTGAGCTTTTTGTGATATAAAGGATTAGTCCTTTACTAACTAGTTTACCATCCAACAGTCAAGGGCTGGTAACTACATAAACACATCACTCAGTGCAGATTCAGAGAGACCCTACACAAAATTCTAGCTCATTAACGTAGATGTCCAGATGTATCCTGTGATAATACTAAATACTAAAAAATTAAATTATTTTGAATACTTGTTTTCTCATTTAAAATAATTTTCTTAAAGTATTTTCATTCAAATATTAACAATTTAATTCTTCAAATTCTTACATTATTTCCCCATTATTTTTTCAAAAAATAAGAGGTAGCTGACTCTGGACTCTGAAGGGTATTTGTTGAGATATTTTATATCTGGTGGGCTAAATTTTAGGCTACTTAGGTCTAGAGTTCTTTCTAAAGTTTTTAGCACTAGGAATGTATCAGTGACTTCAAATGTTACGAAGTTCTAAACAGCGACAAGCTGAGTCATTTGGAAGAAAAGCAGGATTATGCTAAGCCTGAGGCCAAATCTTCAATTTTAAATCTAATTTAAAAGTACTCTATGTCTTGAAAGATATTCTCAAGAGATTTTTGCAGCATCCAAACTGAAACCAGGAAAGGAGCTCTTCCAGTTTAGGAGGCAATGGTAAGCAAAGAAGCAGGGGCAGATTCAGATGACGCAGCTCAAATCACAAAGTAATCACCGAGCTCTGTCTCCACACAAGTCAAAGGAAACTTATTCACTTTGTTTTGTCTTATTTTTGGTTGTTGGTTTCTTTTTTCTTTTTCTTCTTTTTAAGGAGAAATAACAACTAATTTACCTTGTTATTTCTTTCTCTTCTCTGCTGCAGTTTTTCTTTACCTCAAATAAAGTAAATTCCCCTTTCCCTTCTGTCTTACACTTTTCTCGCCCAAGATCCTGCCACTGCAGATGCCTCATTCTTCCAGACATACTTCTTCTCATTACTGGTAAATCTTTTTAGGTGACAAAAGAGGATTTGTGGCCCAAAAAACTCACATATGAGAACTAGAATCCTATATTCCCTGAAATCCCATGAATAAGAGAAATAGATCTTCATCCATGTGCTGAAGGCCCAAGATTACTCTAATGCAAAAATTTACAATGTAAATAAATACTCCGCCGTCTCTTGCCAGCAATGGGTTTTGCTCTGATTTTGAAAAGAAGGCAAATAAAAAGGCAAATAAATAATAATTTAATAAAATCCTGGACTTGTATGTGGAGGTTTCCCATTCAAACTGCTTTATTTTAAGATTCTATTAAATAAATTGTCAAGTCATTATATTATCTGAAATAAAAAAAAACACTAGTTCAACTCCATCTGATTTTCAAACATAATATTACAGTGAATTTAGTAGAAATGCATGATGTTTAAACCTGGGCAGAATACGTTCCTTTGTAAATGCCTCCTGCTCTATTGTGGTAGTTTATTATCAGTAAAACAGAAAACTGTTGTGTGCATCTATATTCAAACACAAGATAAAATGCATATTTGGATAGTCAGCTTTGTTCTTCGACTGTTGTGCCAAGCTCTCCTTTATTTTTAGTGCGTAAACCTTTATGCGTGTAAGGAATATATTGATTAATTTGTCTGAGAGTTTAACTCTGATTTCAGAATTAGCCTGAATCAAATATTCTAATTTGACATATCTTTTAAATTTTCATCAATATAGATTTTAGAAGAAAAAGCTAAGTATGGAGATCTTACTCACACACATTGTTTTCTCTCCTGCACTACTGTAAATCAAAACAAAAAAATATCAGATGGCAATACAAAAAAGGTAGGATTTCTGTAAGACCTCAGCTTGCAGCTCTAAATGGAAAAACACATGAACGTGTTCAATGGAGCTGAAGTTTAATATTACTATCCAAATTCCATTTTATCCCACTGTCACTGCCACCAAAGGAGGGGTTTTATGTTGGAGATAATATGATACCGCAGTATAAGCCCTCCTCAGATTTCAAACAGGTCAACTTGTCAAAGCTTTTTAAGGGAGCCAATTACATTAATTTTCCACAGCAGAGAAATACATATTTCATTTCCATCTCCCACTAGAGATGGGGCCCAGGGATTCTGTTTCGAAAGGCTCTTATCACTAAGTAACATTCGTACCCCCAAAGGAACCTTTGGCAGTCACTGGTCCATTGATATAATTGAGCAAGGTATGAGCTGTCTGACACTGCCATGGCATTGCTCAATAGCGCTGTGCACTAAGCACTCGGAACAATGAAGCTTCAGCAGACGGCCGCATTGTCAATAAATTTCAATTACACTAATTGCCAAGAGTTCAATGAGTGCACTTTCAAAGGGGAGGGGGAAGGACGGATGGAAGATTAAAAAAAGCCTATGCCTACTAGGGCTAAAGAATAGGATGCAATAAATAAACTGCAGCTTCTAATAGGGGCATTAATGTATTTTTTTTAACATGGCTTAACAAGATTTTACAAGCTGTACCAGTTTCAGGGATCCTGTTTTACATTTCTTTGTTACTGTCTCCAAACAACCTATACAGAGACTCAATTATGTGGCATTATCTTTCAGGGAAGAATCGTTTTCTTAGGTTTTTATGTTGTTCATGTTCTGTTCAGGATGGATAATGCATTTGAAAGCAGAATGCTGTAATGTCAATTCCATGAGCAAATGAGGCTGCTCACTGAACAGGCATATAGCGACCAAATGCATCATCTCACTGGAGTGACACAGTCACATATTCCAAATTAATTAGAGCTATGCAGGAAACTTACATATACACATGTGTATTCATTTCAATCACTATTAATATTAGGCACACAGCAGTGTGCACAGTATAGATATAAGTAATTGATATACTTACCTCTTACCCACAGATTATTTACTGCAGTGTCTGGTTTTGCATAAAAATATCCGTGACTATTCGGAGCTAAATCTAGGAACTTTCAGTTTGCCTTGTATGGGCCAAGACCCCTAACAAAGTATTTCCTGTTATGTTTAGTTCTGTTTTGGTTTTCAATGTAGCCTTCTGTGTAAAAAGGAGCTCAGAGAAAAAGGCACTTTGCTTACTATATTTTCAAAACTTTATAGAAATTCTGGGTAATTAAATGTTTAAATTAGTACCTATATGATGAAACAGTATGAGAACAGTTCCCACTTTTGAAGGAACTGGGTAATTTTTTACGTAACAGTGACCTAAGAAGGTCTCTAGCTCAACCATTTGCTCAAGGCAGGGTCAGCTCTGAGGTCAGAACAGGTTACCCAGGATGTTATCCAGTTGGGTTTTGAAAAGGTCAAGAACAGAGTTTCCCCAACCTCTCTAAGAAACTTGTTCCAATGCTTGACTGTCCCCATGGTGGAAAAGATTTTCCTCACATCTCCTTGGACTCTCTCATCTTTCAACTTGGGCTTGTTGCTTCTTGTCCTCCCACCAGGCCTCCCATTTATCTTCCAATGGAAGTCCTTGTTCTAAACACTCTTTTATTGCACAGATACAGTGCAACAGTTCTAACAAACATACAACCGAAAGAGGTACACATGAAAGTATGGCAGTATCAAGAAAAGGATTTGAAAGTTGACTTCCCCGAGTCCAGTCTACTGGCTCTACTGGTATTAAAAAAAAAAAATCTCCCAGATTTAAAAAGACATACATAAAACTTCAGAAGGTTTGGGCTACTACTGTAGTCCAAAATAGAAATCTCAAAGAACTCTGAAGAGAATGACAGCTTCAGAATCACTCCAGGAAAAAAAAACACACTTGCAGTTTAATATTTTTCAATATTGTTTTTTTGAATAAGAAACTAGAGACCATAATAAAGTCACTTCAGTTGATAAAATTAGATCTTCAACATCTCAGTGCATCACTGAGAGTGGTGATAACAATGACTAAAGTCGTAAAGGGCTCCATAAGACACCAGAAGAATTTACAGTACACTAGCAAAAGTTAGAAACAATCACTTATCTATCTACACAGGAGATTTTTAGCAATTTAGTTGAGAAACATGAGCAAATGACCTCAGTTTTCTGGGTAAAAAGAACAAATACTTTCCTGAAAAGGAGAGGAGGAAATGGTGGAACAAGTGGAAGGCTCAATTTTCTGTTCTGCTGGATTATGTTTATGAGTTGATAGACATCTGAAGATTAACGTCTTTTTCCATCTCAGAGACACTATATCAAGATTTGCTTGCGGTCATATAGGAAAGCTAAGGAAGGGCTGAGAGCAGGACATAAACCTCCTGGAGGCAATATCACCCAGTCACAGCATGCAGAGATTTCTGAGGTTGGCATGCTAAATAGCACAAGATTGAAACCACATCATCACAGCATAGGACAGAGGTGCATCACTAATAGCACAGTTAATAACACTACATATGTAGACTAGAAGTGAATGCAGTATGGCTAAGGAAGAAGGCCAGAGGTGATGTACTTCTCAGAGAGCATGACATTGTGGGGAATCTCTTGGACAATTCTGGAATGGAAGAAATAATCGATATTTCCACCTTGAAGGACAAAGCAAGCCTTAGGCAGCAGAAGCAATAAATGGCTTTTAAGAATTATTTCCAGAAATTTGTGAAGATTCTGAAATGCCCAAAGAATGACTCAAAGAATATCTAATTAAAAGCTGTGTTTTTTGGGGTTTTGTTTCGGTCTTGTTGGGTTGGTGAGTTTTTTTGTTTGGTTGGTTGTGGATTTTTCCAAATATTACTGCAAAAATAAAAGCACGTTTTGATGCATCAGGCTTTTCTCTAGCCCCAAATCCCCCAAATTATCAGTACTCACTACCAGATTTATCTTTGCCATCCATCTTCCCCTATTAAATTTCTAACAGCCAATCTGGAAGTGAATTTCAATGTGAAAAAAACATGAAAATTCTAAGGAGTCTTCTGAAAAACCAGTGCTTGTAAAGAGGAATAAGGACCAAGTGGTTTTCCACCCAAAAAACATGAGTGGTGCTGTGTGCTAGCCAAAATGCATACCTGTGGATCAGCCTTAGAATCATAGAATTGTAGAATCATTAAGGTTGGAAGAGACCTCAAGGATCATCCAGTCCAACCGTGTCCCCCCCACCTATTAACCACTAAACTATGTCCTTCAGTACCTTGCAGTTTGCAATGCTGCTTATTTAAGGCAGGGTGCTGTGGCCAAAGGACACAAAGTTTGTTTCTCATACAGCTCACAAAACAGCTTGTTCAGGGTAAGAATTCTCTGACAGGCATTTTTACTAACGCCAGCATTTCCTTAGCAATTTCAAATCTCTAAAATAAATTAATGGTTTCAACAGCTTTGACATGAAACACCACAAACGGTTTAGTTTCAGCTGCATTAGATGTTCTGATCACTGATTACTTTTGTTTACTGATGAGAAAATATTAATTTTAAGAAAAAAACCCCACGTTTAGACTTTAACAAAAATGTACTGCCAGCTGATAATCACGTTTGCTGATTAATTTTTTTTACACAAAAACTTCAGATGCCAAAATTAACCAATCAGCCCAAGTATGTCATTATTTATCATGCAGCTATCCCCACAAAAGAGTCATAAAACACTAGAAAGGCAAACTATTCATCCATAGGGGTATTTGTGTTCTGCTAATCAAAGTAAAGGAACTATTCAGAAATTTAAGATCAGAATAGAATAGAATAGAATAGAATAATTATTATAATAATAATAATTATTATATTGTTACATATATTATATNTCATCATGATCCGTATTTCAACTTCCTGCATAAGACAGGCTGTACAATGTCACAGAATAATTTCTACATCAAGACTAGTATCTTGTGGTTGAATGAAAGCTGTTTCTGATAAGATATCTGACCTTAATTAAAAAATCTAGTGACAAAAATTCCACCACGTTTATCAGTATTTGCTAGTGTTTCATTTTTCTTAAAATTATGCACTTGTTTCTGTTGTTGCCCCTACCCATAGGCACTGGACTTTCTACCTTTTGGAATTTGTTAGAATTGTGTCTACCAATTTTAACAGATCAGGTATATATTTATAGGTATAGGTATATATTTATACAAATCAAAACAAGAGACCATCAGAGGTCTCTGTGCACCTTTGAGAAGAAAATCTGCCCTGAAACAAAATCTTAACATTAATGTGAAGACTAATTTTAATATCAAGTTGCATACACATTTCCCGTTTCCATAGAATATTTTGACTATGGGTTGCAGGAACCTAATGGAACATTCTATACAAAATAGCTAAATCACACATGAATAAATTAACACATATATAACAAATTAATTTTATATTTATTATAATAATTCTGGAAAGCTAACCATCCACTGGAAATTGTTTTTCTAAGATCAAATTTTGTGTATACTGTGAAGTATTCCACTGGTAAAAACAAATTTTCTTAATTCGATACCACATTTATGAATGAGACCTGTGAGACATAACAAGTCAGGAAAAATCTCTCCTTTCCATTTCAGAAATGAAAATGTTCCCTAATGTAAAAGAAGAAAAAAAGATTGCTTGGGAAGTGTAACAAATATCATTTATTTCCTTTTTATAATGTTGGAATATACTTTCATAGGTGTAAAAAAATAGATCATGGTTAGTGTTATTTAAAAAAATAACATTAAAAAATTTATTTATTCAAGGTATTTATTCAAGAAAAAGAAAATTAGTCTTTTTTGGAGGCAGGTATGCTTGATGCTATTTCATCATAACAGCAGTAGTGTGGTTCATATCATAAAATTGTGGTTGTGTGCTTTCTGAGATTATGGGACAATCAATTAAACCCATTGAAACAAAATAATTTTAAGCTTAAATAATTTTTGAATACTAACTTTCTAAATTGAATTTGTTTATTAATATTAGCTTTAACAATTTTTGAATCTACTGTGATGTATTCTTCAAATTACAAAAAAATTAAGAACATCTTTTCCTGGTTCAATCCCACTTTTGTAAGGGAGACCTATGAGACTTAATGAGTTTGTCAAATGTTTTCTGATGTCTGAAAGTAATTTTTTTGTTTTGCTTCCTACCACTTACACAATGGACTACTACTTCCAGGATAGCAGGACACAGCTATCTGCAACTTTATGCATGATCCTGCAGCACTTCAAGAAGCTTTTATTTTCCAGACATAAATTAATTTTATAGTATTTACTGTGTATCCAGATTGGAATGAAATCTCTCTTTTAAACTCCTAAATATTTAGCTCCTCTCAGAGCTCATGTCTTAAAAAAAAATCTCGTAAGTATTGTTGAAAACTCTGGGAATCTATGAGAACAGTATCCTGTCCAAGTGTACTAGAGAAGTATGATATATTAAACCTGACAGGATGATGTTCATTAATCTTTGAAATGTAGTCGGGACACTGGTAATTCCAAGAGGCATTACATTAAAATGAAAAGCCCCCTTATGGCAAATGAAGGTGGTTTTTTGTTTCCTGTCATCATCCATTTGTAACTGCCAATAGCCGCTAGTTAAATCAATGCACCTGATAAATATTGCTTGACTGAGGAAATCTAGAGAATCATCATTTCTTAGCAGTGGGTATTTATCTTGTTTTCTTATTGCATTTATTTTTCAGCAGTACTGTACTCTGAAAACCTGCTCATACCATTTGACTTTTCAGCAATTAACAACGGCCTAAGGGCAAATTGAGAGAGAGATGGTTTCAGACCAAAGTATATACTACAGCTGTTGCTTCACCACTCTTGCTTGCAGAGGAAGAGATTTGTGAGCAGAATTTCATGATTCCTGATGTTTTTTATTGAACATCCACCTGTCTCGGCTGTATGGTAACATTTGGAAGACTTTAGAAACACAAAAGTTCTATTTCCCATTCAAATCAGGAAAAATAAAATTAAATACTCTATCTATAACACAAGTCTAGAAATGGACCTATATCCCGGAAGAAGGTAAAGACTGGATCTAGTCAATTATTTACCCCTTCCTCATCTTTAAACCATTATAAAATTCAAAAGAAAAAGAGGAAAATGTTTCATTGCTTAGAGTTTAAGCTTTTAGTTACAAATCATGTAGTTATGATTTGTAAAGGAAAGGCAGAAAGATGAGCGGGGGGAAAAGATGTGTATACTTGACACAGTCTTTAAAAATCTCATTTGTTTGTTGTTTCTGCCTATAGTATACAAAATATGAAGTTCATATTTAAGGCCTATCCATATACGCTAAATATTTCTATCTCTTGCTTACAAAAAGTCAGTATTTTTCAGAAGGGCCCATTTACTTTGATTGCTACATTATTTTACAAGTGTAGCCTGTGATCCATAAATTTGGGCAATCCAAGGTCAGCGATCACTAGATTTTAAAAGTACTGATACATATTTGTGTATTTTTCTTTAGTAGTAAGAATCCCAAACTATTAAAATGTTTCCTTCAGCGACATGCAAAAACTCTTACAAGATGCTAACATTTCATCAGTGCCAGTGAGAAGCTATTTAGTTTAACAATAGAGAGAAGCTCTTTCTAGTGATTTATTGATGACATTTATTTACCAGATAGTCAAAGAAGCAGAGAAAGCAGTACTTTGAATGCTACTCTGAAGCATAGGATCATTGGTCTTCTCTGCCAGCAATTTCCTATTTGATCTTCAGTGAGCGAATCTGAACACTGCCTTTCCTTGTTTAAAACGGGCCAACAATTCCACCCTACGATGCAGTAGTGTGTAGCTACAGATATTATATACAGAACATGAGGCACACAGCTAGCAGCTTTGAGAGCTGTGAGGACACCAGCAATAGAGCACCTAAACCAGATAATATCTCAAGAGGAAGTTATTTCACAGGTATGATATTTGGCAAATGAACAAGTGAAATTCACTTGGCAAATATGCTAACAGTTTTGGTCTATAGTTGGTTAGATCCAATGCCAAATCACTCTTCTCTCCTAAGACAGAAAATTTGTTACAAATTCACTTTGCCTCAGTATCACTAGTAGGTTTTGGGCCATGACCTCCACATCACCTTAGCTGGACATGCTTTTGTTTTGACCTATACTTTTACCTAAGTTTTTATAGGCAGATTTCATTCAGAATTTGTACACACACCTGTAATAAAGGCTTGATCCAGCAAAACATTTAATTCATGCATAGCTTGACGCATGACAATAATGTCACTGAACTCAGTCCAACTGGCTATGTATTCAAGGTTACACCTATGTATATATGTCCTTTGACCAAAATCACCAGTTTGCAATGTTGCCTGTACTTTAATCCAGTTGCACCAGGCCATGGAGAAGGCTACTGTTTTGACTGAAGATCCAAGAACAAATCTTTCAGCACACACAGTATGGTTTTCCTGAAGACAAATGGCAGGGGAAAGGAGGGCACGCAGGCTACGCTGCCACCTGGCACCACACATGTATGAAGAGAAAAGCTGCCAGAAGACTGCTCGTGCTCTGTGCTACACCTTGCATGTCACAAACATAGTATAAACGCTGACAACCATGAAAAGAGCTACTGAAAAAGGTCCTACCACTCTTAGAAAGAGGAGAAAGGAAGCACTGGTGTATTTTCTAAGAAATAATAAATATCAATAGCCCATACGTACACAAATGTTCCCATTCCATTTTTGCATGATCTTTGACTATCATTTGCCGGTCTTAAACTTTTGCCATCACTGCCATTATCATAACAATGGTCATCATCAACAATGCTATTATCTCTGCTATAAATATAAATCTATAATCTCTGCAGTAAGCTTTCAGATCTGTCTTCAATACAGACTATACGAGTTTACTCCATTCCACTGATCTACCTTGACCTGTGAGAACTGAAGGCCAATTCAGTGCCTCAACAGCCAGTTTTAGTGCGGGGGCCTTTAGAGGCGTAGCCCTGGCTGGCTGGCATTCACTATCTTTCTCCCATCCTCGTTTTCAGTCAGGAATAGCTTGCTCCTATGTTTGACAATATATATTTCACATTTGGTAATTATTCTTCATCACATTATCATAATGTACCATGTCCTAAGGGCAGCAGCCCTTTGAGATTCAGTTCTCTTGGCCTCTCCCATTAATACAGGCCTACTGGCTGTTTTACATGATTGAGGTTTGACTCACAGAAATACAAATAACATAAATTTAGGCCACTGGCTTTTTAATCTCCCCTTGGCTTCCCAGTAAGGCAAATGACAATATTCTAATCTGTTTTCCATTATAATTAAGGCTCTCATTTAGTTTATGGTTTTATAATTGGAGCACCACACCTCAAGAAAAATCCCAGAACCTTTCCACTTCACAGACAAATCAGGGAAATTCTGCACATAACAGAAGAGGCCATAGGCAGTAACAGAAAACACATTTATACCGAACGAAAAGAGACATGGTTCAGAAAGGTTCACATTTCCAAGGTGATGAAAAGCATGTCCACACAGCACGATTGGGCACATGTCAGAGATCACTGAACAAGTTCCAAATTTCAAATCATAGAATCATAGAATGGTTTGGGTTGGAAGGGACCTCAAAGACCATCTAGTTCCAACCCCCCTGTCATGGGCAGGGACACCCTCCACTAGACCAGGGTGCCCAAAGCCCCATCCAGCCTGGCCTTGAACACTGCCAGGGAAAGGGCAGCCACAGCTTCTCTGGACAACCTGTTCCAGCGCCTCACCACCCTCACAGGGAAGGATTTCTTCCTGATATCTAATCTAAATCTGTCCTCCTTCAGCTTGAGACCATTACTGCTTGTCCTATCACTACATGCCCTTGTAAACAGTCCCTCTCCAGCTTTTTATCTTTTGTTGGTATCTAGTGCAATAAAAGAAAGCACTGCCCCACAAGCACAGCAGAAGCATTAGCACGCCCCACTGTGCAAGCTGTTTAGCGCTACTGACAGTGTCTGGTCTGCAGCCAAGTCATTCGATACCAGCAATGGGTAGCCCATGCCATGCCCCACAACATGATTTAAACATGCCCATCTAAGTAAAAACAGTTCAGGATTTACAACAGAGCTTCCCTTAGATTGGATCTTTCCAAGAAGGTTAAGTCTTCATATTGACTTTGGAGAGCTCTTTAAATTTTTTGGCTTTGACTGAAGGGATGAAGCCAGCTGAAAAGATGGTTCTCCTTATAGCAAGGAACTATGAACAAGGGCTCTCAGCTAATTTAGATGAGAAGCAGAGATAGGCCAAAGGCTGGACTACTAATCCCATGCATAACAACGCTATTTTTGTTCTGAATGAAGTATTTTAATTGTTAACAACACCAGAAGACTGAAGTATGTGTTTGTTCTTTCTGCTGTGAGTCATTAATGCTATTCCAAAACAGGAAAACTGCAGTTAGACCATTATCAACCTAAATGCATGGTGTTGATTAAGAAGAACGAAGACAGAAAATATTTCTCTTTTAATCATCCACAGATAGGACAACACAGGGTTCCAAGGAAGAAGAAAGTGACAATATAGGGTTATTTTTTTCCCAAAGTCCAGAAGAATCAGGGGAAATAACTTACACCAGAAACAGCAAATTGACACAAAGATAACATGGCGCTTCCTTCAGGAGCAATGAGGACAGGGCTGAACTGTACAACAGTAGCTAGGATTACTGTATGTGCCAAAAATCATCATCCATCAGCATGGGAAAACCAGGCATGATAACAGCAGTGTGCACAATGAAGTAAGGTTAAAGGACTTCCAGTTCTTTCAGGCTGCCTAGAGCTCCTGGATTCCACAAGGGCCAGGATCACAGAGCTGTTGGAAGGTTATATTCAAAACAAGTGTCTGCCAAGAGAAGTACTATTGTATTGGCATCTCTGGGGGCATTTCTGACCTGCATTTTCTCAAGTAGCATTGCTTTTTTTCCAAGCTGCTGGCATATACTCAAAACTGGTGTTTAGTGAAGCAGATGTTATTGTTACCGACAGGTGAGCTGGCCTCTCTGAGGGAACACCGAGACGCACATCTTTATTAAAATAAAACAGCCCTTGTTATCACAAGATTACTCCACAAGTTAGAACACGGCCCCAGCAAGGACAATGATGGCAGAGTTTGTACTGTAGGTCTCTTCAAACACTAACTTCATAGACTGGAATATGTGCTGCATCGAAATAATAGCTGATCGCTGTTTACTGCCTTTTAACATCTAATGCCCACACATCATATGTCACTTTCTACATCCCCACGCTCTCACATATTTTAAGTTCAAATAAATTGTTAATACTCATCTTTTTGTTATGGAGAAGTGGGTCCATATTGTTTTCCCTTTGCTTCCCAGTGATATCAGTTTAAGTATTACTTACGTGATCTATAAAAATAATTAAGAAAAGCTGTTGCAAGAAAGTTATTTTAGTTCCTTTCCAGAGAAAGGGTTAAAATCAACTTCACTTCAACTACAACGTTGTTGACTAGCAGACAAAGGACTAAGCTGTGAGATGATTCTGACATCACTACTAAAGGAACATATTTTTAGAGCAATTACCTGGGAAATATACTATCTGCCATACAGATGGTACAAGAGAGACTGCACACAGCACTGAAAGCGTTCAAGTAGGATATGGGATACCTGAACTTACTGCACAATACCTGTCCTCCAAAGAAGCCCATTGTTGAAATGGCTTCAACACCCCTCTACAGAAATAGTCTTTAATAGTTTTTTCTCTTATATTGCCAGATCAATAAATGTCTCAGCTTTTCAAATGGTAGATTAAACTAGCTGCTAACAAAGGTTCAAACTGAAATTATGACTCATAAAGGAGGAAAAAATATTTGGTGTTCTTTTACCCCTTCTTTTTTTCCCTATTCAAAATTAAATAAAAAATGAGAAATGGGTATTTTTACTCTTTTTATTATTATTATTTGTTATTCTGGAAGTTCCTAAAACTGCAAGAAGCTCTGAAATTGCAAAGCAGTAAAAAGAAAAAAAAAGGAAGAGACTAAGTCACAGATATTATCATTTTCATTGCAAGAAGAAAGATAAGGATGAGAAAAGAACATGTTAGGCCTGCATAATTTTGATGTTGCCATTTCATCAGTCTATAGTGTTTTCCACAAATGGAAAAAAAGAATCAGATAGAAGTTGCTCTCTTTTATATCATGTTAAAGGTAAAAATTTTGAAGTTGCTTCTATTTTGGTGAAATTGTTCTGCCATTTTTCAACACAATCTACTGGCATGTTATCTGTCTTCATCAAACACATGAAAGACCTAGGAACAGAAGAGAGGTTTGAACAGGTTTTCTCAAAAGCAGTCAAGTATTTCCAAAGAATACTTCTATCAATAATGTAAGTACTACATACTGTTTAAGCCACAGCTGAAGTGGCTGCACATCAGTCTGCACAACCCTAAAATGTTACCACTAAATATTGACTGAGTTGAACAGTGTTCAACTCAATTTTAATAAAGCTTAGAGGTCATATACTCCAGGGAAACAGTTCACAGACTGTATTTTTTGCCAGGCAGACTGCAATACTTGAATTTACCACTGAGCCAAAATGGATTTAAAAGTGAAACAAATTCCAATTTTACTAATTTTGCCACTGTAAAACAGTTTCATAGAAGTTTAGCTTACTTAATTCTTTTTAGAAGTTTTACAAAATGAATTACCAAACTTCACTACTGCTTCCCAGACAAGGCAGTACAATGTACAAATTAATTCACAAAAAGAATCTGAAATGCATTTATGCAAATTTATAAAAATATGATATACACATATCTGATTTACATGAAAAGAAGACAGCATATTTAGGTTTAACCTAGAAACCATTGTGGCTTTGGGAAGACGAAAATTAAAAATAAAATCTAAGTCAACAATGGTTAATCCTGAGTATTTGAGCCATAAAATCTTAAAGCTGATAGAACAAAAATCACACAAAAGACCTGCAAAGTTTCGATGTCTACACATGCTTCAGAATTCACAGAATGCTACAGTATCTGGAGATCTTATGTCATAGAGAGGAGATGCTATCTGTCATTGGAATCCACCTGAGGGTGCTGACGGAGCTGGCAGATGTGATTGCCGAGCCACCCTCCATCATTGACCAGTGGTCATGGTCAACCGGAGAGGTCCCAGATGACTGGAGGCTTGCTAATGTAACGCCCATCCGTAAGAAGGGTCGTAAGGAGGATCCAGGGAACTACAGGCCTGTCAGCCTGACCTTGGTGCCAGGGAAGGTCATAGAGCAAGTCATCTTGAGGGCAATCATGTGCCATGACAACGGGGGGATCAGGCCCAGCCAGCATGGGTTTGTGAAAGGCAAGTCCTGCCTGACCAACCTCATCTCCTTCTACGACCAGGTGACCCGCCTGGTGGATGAGGGTCAGGCTATTGATGTAGTCTACCTAGACTTCAGCAAAGCCTTTGACATGGTCTCCAACAGGATTCTCCTGGAGAAGCTGGCGGCCC
>VWZZ01003014.1:655517-670026 GCA_013399095.1 Psophia crepitans
TTCTCGCAGATAACTAGTGACAGGACTAGGGGGAACGGCTGCAAGTTGTGCCAGGGGAGGTTCAGGTTGGAGATGAGGAGAAATTTCTTCTCGGAAAGGGTGGTCGGGCATTGGAACAGGCTGCCCAGGAGGTCACCGTCCCTGGGTGTGTTTAAAGAAAAGTTGGATGTGGTACTTAGGGACATGGTTTAGCGGGTAATAGGTGGTGGTGGAATGGTTGGACTAGATGATCCTTGAGGTCTCTTCCAACCTTAATGATTTTATGATTCTATGATTCATGAAAGACCTAATTAGTGCAATTATCTTGTGTATCAGGTGTGATACCTTTATAATTAATTCACATCACACAGCGGACATAAACATTTCAAAGCCCCATGTTTTTCAGGAAACAGGACACCTACCCGGTCAGTACTCATTTACTTTGCTATATGATTGCATAAAAATGTGATGCAAGAAATGATTGCACCATTGTTTAGCTCTTACATGGAATTTCACACATTTCTTACAATTCTGCAACCAAAATCATGCACAGGTCTTACTGACAAATGGGCCAAATGAAGCCCTTAAAATACAAGAGTCCTAACATTTAAGTCAAAGACATCAATAAAAAAAGCCCAGGAATTATGGAAAAATACTTTTTAAAAAGTAAGATACAAAAGAAAAGGATCACTTGCAAATGAAGTAGCAATAAAAATTATGTTCATTTTATGATAGAAATATAAGCCTAGCCACAGAATTGTGACAGATACATTTTGTAGTCAGAAAAACCCAGTTAATCAATATAAACAGAGATTTTCCATGGGCAAATTTTTAGAACATTCTTTGCTATTGGGTTTTGAAGTTGTATTTGTCTTCAAGACACTGAGAAGAAATTGCAAAACTGGAAGCTACAAAAGACAAAGTGTACTAAAGCGTCCAGGCTGGACACAGCCACCACATGTATAACTATAAATATTTGCCCCTACAGTTTGTACTCCTAAATTGAAAGAAGCAGCACATATTTCTCTCCCTTTTTTAAAAAAAGTATTTTGCTCAGTACATCCAAAAAATTAATACATTCAAAACACAGTCTTAGGAAAGAAGTCAGGTCATAATGATCAGTCTGTGATACTTTTCAAAGAATAACTGATAATTAACTCCCTGTAACTATTCCGTTCGGGAAGTAAATATCACTGCTTTCCATTTTACAGCTGAAGAAATAGGGATAAAGACCAAGGAATGCCGCTTTGGCTGGATATCACGTTAATGGTTTCTCAGAAGCCGCGTGGTGCCCACTAGCTTGCACAACTTCATTGCAATGGTTTTAAACGTAGATTGTACAATCAGAAACACGAGCCTGACCTAAAACAAAATCCTGATGCAGATAAACAGAAGACAAAATCCACTGTAGTGGAAATAAGACACAAAGACAGACGATGCACGCTAAGTGTTTTTCGGATATGAACACGAGGCTTGCTGTTCTTGTCACCCACCAAGCCTAAAACACTGTCTCCAGCAGTGGCCAGCTCCAGATGCTTTGGTGAAAGATACAAGAAACCCCCACAGATGCAGGATCATCTGTCTCCCTTGAAGGTCTCGTCCTAATCCCTTTAGTTATATAGATTCCCTTAAATCCTGCCTGATGCATGAGGGTTTTTATCCCTTCAAATACTCTTTTTCAGCATTACTATCATCGCTCTAGATATTCTTGTTATCCATATAAATGTCCCTTTCCTCTTTAAAGCTTGCAAAATTCTTGATTTCATCTTTATCCAGAGTCAGTGAGTTCCATAGTTTATACAGGCAGTTTTTGGGAAGTGCTTCTTCCCTGTCTTAAGAGCAGGGAAAACTGTTTTCCTGAGCTTTTTTCTCTGCTGTATTAACTTTTTTCTTTCTTTTTTTTTTTTTTTAACCACATACTTTATCACTCCCACTCTCAGCTAACGCCTCAGGTAAACAATCACCTCGGATACTTTTATGTCACCAGCCTTTCTCTCAACTTTTCTCTGGGCCTGTCCAATGCTGCAATATTTTTTTCCAAGATGGACTTTCCATTAACGTCCAATACATTTTATATAACACTGCACTGCTGGCTGATACAATGACTTTGTATGCAATTACTTTAAGTTTTTTCTATATTTCTTCAAAAAGAATGTACCTCACAGTTACTTAGTCTGACTAAGTCCATGTGAAACTCCTTAAGGCTTCTCTGGACTTGATTAACAAGTAACCTACAAAGAGGTTATCTACCAATAGCGTGGTGTTGCTGCCTCATTTCTCCTTCCTCTTTCCAGATAACTAATAAATACATTGCACAACAACAGACCTAGTACAGAAACTTGTGGCTATTAACCTTTTGCCATCATGAAAATGGACCATTTGTTCCTGCTTTGTATCCTGCCTCTCAGCTACTTTTTGATCCATGATATTACATGGCCTCATGGCTAGTTGGTTTCTTTTAGCAGAGATATTATCAATCCACAACCTTCAAATAAACCCCATGCATGACTAGCCACGGAACCACGCGATAGCTTACAAATCATGACATATTAAGACATAATAACAATTCCATTTCTCTTGCTGTCCGATTTCTGAGCTAGACTGATTCATGATCATGAGCTTTAATTTCTGAGCTTCTAGGTTGGCACTTTTTTTTAGTGTTTTTTCTTTTTTACAAAAACTTCTCATCCCATTTCTTGACTTCCATAATGAAGAATTTAAAAGCAACAAAATCAGGTAATATGGGGCTTAAGAGAAAACCCCAAGAGCTAGCAATGCTGAGTAGTCTGTCACCTATGACCCTGTCAGAAGCCTCATGAAAGATACACTGAACATACCCTCTATTCATTTTCTGACAGGTTCAGAGAATTTTATGACAGTTTACTTTGCAGAACTATATGATTAGCTATAGATTATTATCTTCAAACTCCTTTTTCTATTTCAATGTTAGTACAGCTAAGTACCCAGCAAGGTTTGTCAGCAGTAGTTCCACAGAGCTCCTTTAGAACCTTTTTTAAAGATATGGTCAGCATTTCTACCCTCTTATCATCTAGTCACTTAGGCCATTTTTAAGCAAGCTGTTTTGCTAAAAATTCAGCCAAGTCATACTTAAATATCCTTCAAAATTTTTAGATATATACTATTTGGGCATGGTGACTTCTTTTGAAATTATCACTGGTTTATGACTCCTTTCAAAAGTATAGGCTGAAAAAAAACAGCCTGCACTTTTATAGATCAGTGAACCACTGAGAATAAGAGTAAATAATCAAATATTCTATGTGAAAGGATACATGGATTCTATAGGAAACTTTTTTTGGAATGAGTTCAGTGGTGAACTCCAAGCACAAAGGGAAAAAATACCAGACAGAATGGACACAGAGAAAAAAGACAAGATATTCAGGGCAAATACACCAAGGATTATTATAGGAACTGCAGAAGCCACACCTATGGCTACTTTAAAAAAAAAAAAAAAGAATTCAGACATTTTGTTTCATTTCTTCTAGCTGTTAAATGTACCCTGTTGGAGAAAAAAAGAGGTTTCATACTGGGGTAATATCTTTCTAACAGACATAGACAAAATAGGAAATTTTATAACATAGCTTACAAAAAAGTATGCACTTTTTGGAAAGACCCACATGCATTTACCTTTTAAAATGTAAACTGTGAGGCCTTCACTCCTGCTCAATTGCCATTGTCCTACTCCTCTGAGTCCTGTGCAGTTCTGGATCTATGAGAGAATCTTGGAAAATGTGAAAGTTCCGCTAAGAAATTGTTATACTTAAGGTCTGAAAAATCTTACAGGATCAGAAGGTACACGGAATATAACATGAGCTTAATTCTCCTTCCTGTAGCACCTAAAGCAGGCCAGTAAAGGTTCTGCACAGGTCATTGCTAGTCGCTAGGAACCAGGAAGACAAACAGGTGAAGAAAGAAGACCAGGATTTAAAGGAGAGGAAAAAAAAAAAAGATAAACAAACCCTCTCAGAAAGAGTATGTGATATAGGGAAGGAAACATGGTTCCTTCCGCAAATCACTAGTACAAATACTGGCAAGAAGTAGGGAAACATATCTTGCTTGTTGATAGATAAAAACCTTTTGTGTGAGTAAGTACAAAGCTAAAGGTTTATCTTGTGTTACTGTACTTGTTTTACCATGTATTTGACACGTGGGTTCCAGAAACTCAAAAGTTTCAGCTCACAGTATTTGAAAGGTGAGACTTTAAAAACAAGAAAAGCAATTTATTCTCTTGTGAACTTTTACATGGCAGATTGCACAAGTTGTACTTACCAAAGCTCACAAATCAAAAGGAAATTCTGCCACTTCTGACTTCCACATTGATCAAGAACTTCCCCGGAACTGGCAATTCCAAATGTAAAAACTGTGGGGTGTATGAGAGGGCGCAGGCCAAGTCCAGCCATCTTTGTAAATCTCCTGAATTTGTACTGATGTTTTTATATTGTTCTCATGGTCTGACAAGGTCACCATACAATGCCATACGTGACGCTGCTGTACCATTTTGGGAATGAATTTCTTAGTTCTCCCACATCTGGAAAGCACACCACATGGGAAATATTGGCTTACATATAATTTTAAAGCAAAAGGTGATTTCCAATAAAACCTGCAATTGCAAGAAGATATGAATTTACTCACAAATACCAGGCAGCACTTAAAATTCTCCAAGATATATTTTGGCACAATAGTTATATTACAGTGCCATCCACTGACTCTATCCTGCAAGTACGTGCACTGACACACACAGCTGCTGTTTTACATCGAGTTGGCTTAATTCCCACTGAAGGGCCAACCATCCCCAGACAGATATATTCCCAATTCATTTCCTCCTGCAATGATAACTGTGAAATTTACCCAGCTCACAAAGGAAGAGAAATAATTTCTCTAATAGCCTTAATGGGTTTTTAGAGACCTTGGCTAGCAGCCAAGAGAGACTTAGACATGGCTTTGCAGGCAGGATGAATACAAAGCTACTTTCATATGTGTGTGTGTGTGCACGTGCGTTGTGTGCATGGTTTTATTGTGAGATAGGTTTCAGAAAAAAAAAAAAAGTATTAATTGAACCCCATCAGTATTGATGCGCCCACCAATAGTTTCCCCTCACTGACATCAAGGGATATGAATGAAAACTAATTGTGCTTCAAAGAAAAGACAAATCACAAGTCTGTTGTAGGATTAGGTTTTTCTTTAATTAAGATTGTTGAAATAAACAGCAAGAAAGCTGTTACGGACTTTTTCATGTATACTTTAGTTCCAGTTTCTCTATTGAAATGTGAGACTATCATGTTATTACAAAAGAAGATCAAAGAAACGAATACACTAGAAAAGCCTGAAAAGCTTTTTTTTTTTAAAAAAAAGCACCAAAACCTTAAGCTTTACTTAAGTAAAATTCCCTGAAATAGTCCACCAAAGAAATGGTTTTTATATTTCAGTTACAAAGAGTTCAATAATAGACTCTTCCAATTAGAATTTCATAGTATGGGTCTTACTCATACTCTCCTTCAAAGAGAAGAGCATGTAAAAACAGATTTTAGAAGAAATAATTTTGACAATTTATGGGCTACTATAATTACCACAGTAAAATCATTTGCTCACTTTTTGTTACAATACATGTTCATTGACTGGCACATTACATGCCAGCACAGGAGGATATGTCCACACACCAGCATAAACACACTGCAGAGACTCTGCAGTGCTTTAAAAACCCTAAAGAGGAGGATCTGGTTTTGTGACAGCTCCCATATTTAGAAAAGGGTGACTGAGCCATGAGGAGCTTCAAATTAAGAGCAGGTTAGGAAGAAAGGAGCCTGAGGAGTACAAGGGTAGTATAGCTGGTTCAACTATTTAGTGGCAGCTCTGCACAACACATGGATTCATGTTCTTACGGACAGTAAGGGAGGGTCACAAACCATGACTGCAGTGCATACGGTGTGAACAGAGCTTTAAAAATCCTCCTCTACGGCAGATTGTCACTGCCTGGAGATGGGTTTAAAATGCGTTTAGCTGCGGCAGAGTTTTTAGAAGTTGATGCACACATGACAGGCAGGAGAAACAGGCCAAACTTGATGCATCTCAACAAATTATCTGTCATAAATAGCTGTCCTTTCCATACAGAAGGTCAGGGAGGAAATTCCTTTGGAGCGTTGTGATTTGGAACACTTCAGCAAGTACATGTCCAGCTTGACTTGCCAGTCTCCCAGCCCCCTCCATCTCTTAATCTTTCACCCCTTTTCCGTTCTGTTGGTGACAATCACTTATTTCAAATGCTCTCATGTTTCCTATTCCTACCTACACTGGCAATGGAGCAACAGCTGGTTGCCTCCTTGTGGTGACCTGGCTGCCTTCTCACATGTGAACTTGTAGCAGCCAGATACCCCATGAACCAGGAGCCATCAGACAAGAGCTGTAGACTCTTATAAGCACCAGCCACCACAGTGCAATTATTGCTGTTCAGTAATTGCCAATTGCTTCACTACATGGCAATATCTACTATTCTCACCATTAGTAAGCAAAGAACATATCCAAGTGGCCTGTCAGCCACAAGGTACTACAGATTTCCACATTCCGTGATCTTTGTCTTTGGGTACAGCTAGGGAATCTATATATCTTTTACCATTATATCAAAGGGTTTTAACACACGGATACTGATGCACATATGTTTTCATAGTACCTACATGGAGGAGTTTTAATAACCCTGTTACTTTCAGAAAGCTGGAAAAAACTGATGAAAAAAAAAAAATTGCAACTGGAAAGTTCTCCCTGGGAAGGGATGTTCTGGTTACTGTAACAGTAAAAACCACCTCCTTGGGTTTCAGGTTGCTTTAATGATACTTGACTGCTGGTCTCAACTATACTGAAAGTCACCTACATATACACAAGAAAGCTGTAAGACACGAAGCTATAATATTTGCAAGGAGAACAGGAAAGGAAATCTTTTTTAAACAAGGCAAGGGTCATGAAGATTACATTTGTGCTCCTGAATCCAGAGACAATGCCTTTCCAACTGTTCCTTTTAGCGTTAACAGAATAGTCTGGTTTTATTTTAACTAAACTTCATATCTGCAACCATTTTTATTTTTTTTTCTGCCTCAAAATATGTGAGTTATTTTTCACAATGGCATTGGAAGCATGGACAAATTTTGTCCTCATGGAAAAGGCACAAAAGTCCTACTTCACGAGTTTTGCTTTAAACAAAAATTCTCAGACCTCTAGTCTCAGCATAGCAGAGATTAAATGATGGTTTAAGCTTGACTCTACTGAGACAGGTACTTAAAACTGTTTGAATGTTTCTGCTTTATCACTTTTCTGAGAGCTACAGTGCTAGAAAGAATTCATTTCCTCAAAGACCACTAAAGTCTGACTGAGATAATGTCAAAAATTTGCTGGATTTTAGCACTCGTGAAAGTCGGCAACTGAGCATATGCCCTAGAACCATGCCATATGTATGCATGCATCTCCAGAGGCAAAATTGCCACGTGTCCACAGTAATATTTTTTTTTTATTATTTAGTACTGTTTCCAGCACCTGGAATCCCATCTTCTGCTTTCCCTCCTTTTTTGTAATATCTGTTAAAGTCTTTTGCTACAGCTTATGCAGCATGTGCATATCAACTGGCCAATATTACCATCACCGTCAGGAAACTCAAAGTAGCTTTAGAATAGCCGCTAAGTGCATCAGACATCTTATCAGTGCCTAACCTGACAAAATTATGAAATGAATGGCTGTGACTGGAACATAATATGCCATGTGACATTAAAGGTCCATAACCTTTAATATCACATATCCAATGCTGCTCATTGTTCAGAACTACTGCAGAGACCTCAGGTCCAGCCTTGCCAGTGGAAAATCTGGTGCCCACAAGTACATCCAGACTATCATTTGAAAGGAGATCTTTCAATTCCAGATTCACTGTCTAGGTAACAACCCCAGACACGAAGCCCTAGGCAAAGCAGAAGGCCGTCTCCTAAAACACACAGAAACCTATTTCCCTAAGGACTCCAGAAAGCTTTGCATGGTTAATACGCTGCCAGGCATACCCAGGCAAGGTTTTCCTCAGCTGCTTACAATGCTCAGGAGATGGACAGAGTGCAGAACACATCATGTCACAAACACTTCTGTGGCCACTTATCAGAAAAGCTATATAGATTTAACCAACAAAACTTAACTATAACTTTAACCAAGAAAAATCCCTTCCAAACTTCTCTTGAATGTTTGGGTTTGATTGGGGTTTTTTAGTTGCTGAATGTTTGTAAAATCAGTACTCTACCAATTAAGCTGTGTTCTGGTTAGGTTTTCTTATCCAAATTCCCCACATTGCATTGCTGTTTTGGTTCTACCTGGATAAAACACAGTAAGAATGTGGATGACTACCTCTTCCAAAGAGATAGTGGAGACACCAAAACCACAAGTATACAAGTTCAAATTTATGTGATTGTCCCCAAATCATAGAGGCAGGACAATTTCTCATTTATAATTTCAATTTCTCAGTTAATTTCATCCTTCTTCTTTACAGACTGCAGTTATACTCTTCAATCTACATAGAACTAGATACGTGCTGACCTGCAATATCATGTTGTTCAGCCGCTCTTACTTATAGTCACAGCAATGTTTTTTCTGGCATTGCCTTACTGGAAAACTTTAGACCTTCCCTGCTTTGGGCCAGTTTCAGAATTATTCAAGTCCTCTATTAGGACGTCTACCTACGTTACTTCTTGAATCTAAAATTTCAACATCATTTTTTTTTATCCTGTTTAATTCAGTAGATGACATATAAGTGTTTCAGACCTAGAGGAAATCTGACCAAACTAAGCATTCTATGCACACTGTTTTTGCAGCAGTCCCCCGAAAAGACTGTGGTTTAGAAGTACACCCTCAACTCCTGTCGCGTGCTCAGACTTGCACTACTGTCTGTAAATGTGTGGGTCAGCTGTGGCTAACAGCCAAATACCCACCCAGACGCCCACTCACAGACCCTCCTCAGTGGGGCAGGAGGACAAAACAGGATGGGAAATCTCCCTGTCAAGATAAAGACAGGGAGATTGCTTACCAATTACTGTTGCAGGCAAAATAGACTCAACTTGGGGAAAATTCATTTACTTTATGGCCAAATAAAAAAGATTCAGGTAGCGAGAAACAAACACTGAAACAAGACCTTTCCTTCCTGCTTTCCCATGCCCAGCATCAAGTCCCTCATCCCAGACTTCTTTACCCCCTTACCCCGGGTGGCGCAGGAGGGGATGGCGAGGGCGCATGGTCAGTACACAGCAGTTCCACTCTTCTGCTCCTTCCCCTGCACTGCTCCACCCTGGGCTTTCCCCACGGGCTGCAGCCCTTCAGGAACCTGCCTGTATGGTGTTTTCCACCCCTTCTTACCCAGGTTTTCCCCGAGGTGCCACCACTTTGTCTGAGGGGTTCAGCCGTGCCCTGCTATGGGTCCAGTCGCTCCTCACAGAGGCCACCCTGCAGCCCCCTGCCAGGCCCTGGGCACTTGTGCCTGGTACAGTCAAAAAGATGAGAATTTACTCATATTAAGGCCAGGAGGCTCACAAACTATTACATTTTACTCAGATATGCCCTGCTCTGGCTAGAAGCTTACATTCATTTACAAGACACCTTCTTCCAAAAGATAGTCATTCTTGATTTGAAGAATAAGACTGAAACTGCATCACTCATCAGCTTGCTTCATTTCACCATTTAAGATGTGTGCCTTATTTTTCAGCTGAACTTGTCCAGTTTCAGTTGAGTTACTCGTTCTCATTAGTGAGAAAACAGTATGTAGCACTCCCAGCGCCTCAGTCTCGCCAGCGCTGCAAATGCACTGCTTTGGAGGAAAAACTTTTTTTATAGTATTCAGTCCCCAGTTCTTTAGTGTTACTTATACTTTACCAAATCTCTGATAGTGTGACATTGGTCACTATTTTCTCAGCAGTCACCGGTTTTATTGGTGTGTTTTTTCAGTAGATTTGAACAGCTGAAACAAAGCCTTCTTGGTACAGGGCTGTCACCTATGAGTTTCTAATCTCACACTTTCCAGGCAGTGTTTGACTCAGTTCAACAGCCACCTCCTTTGGGGATTTCGACTATAGGATCCCATTCTTTTTCCTCTCACAGAGATTTCAGGTTCATGCACTGTAAGAGGTATGATTTTCTGCATATTCATTTATTTAGTTTATAACTCCTCACCAATGTCTTCTTTGATGGGCACTAAAAATCAAAAGACACAACAAAATCCCTCTCTAGAATATTCATGCTTATGGAGCCAGGGATTAGAAACCCTTTAGAGTGTTTACACAGTAAGGTCCACTGACTGTTTCATTTCTGCCAGAAAATATAAAATAAAAAGAAGTAGATATGGTAAAAGAATCAATAACAGCTTTATTTAAGAGAAACAAAAAGAACACCTAAAAGCACAGCCAGCATTACACTAAGCAGGTTGTCCCCTACTAAACAAAGTCCCACAGCATCACGTAACCTGGCCCCAAAGCACCCAGGTCTATCCGGCACGCAGGATTAGACCCACCTGAACAGCACCCAATCCAGCACTCAGGAGAGAAACCTCCTTCCCACAGTGAGGACGTCAGGAAGCTCCCACACACCAATGGCAGGTTTAATGTAGCACAAGCTCTAAGGAAACATCTCAGGACAGATTGAAACTATACGTTTGGAAACCTTTACCTACTCTTCCTTGCAAGGATGTCCTTCCCTCTAGCCCCGACTTTCAGGCTAATAACAAACTCCTGACATGCATAGACCTCACAGTACCCTCTGGAGCTCTATAGCAGCCTCTTTTATCACCATGACCTCAAGGATGTCTATCTTCCTTCCATGCAAAGACCACATTACTAAAATCCCCTTCACCTTCAGCCATCCCAACCTGCACCAGCCTGCAGCCTGGAAGCCTCTCCCAGCTGCACGAGATTACTGGCAAGGAAAGGCGCAATCTCCCCTCCATTTGTAGAGGTTTCCTGACCCTGAATGCAACGTGCTGCCCAGCCACAGGCTTGTTAACAAAGCAGAGCACACAGTGCGCATTCAGTGAGCAAAATAAATAGTTCAACCATTCATCAAACTGTTCCTCACAGAATTTTAAATTAATAATAGTGAGCAAGCACGATGCCAGACTGGGGTGCACGTACAAATAAACAAGCTATATGGGCTGAACATTAAGAAACTGTACGTTATACTTTAGAGAGCCTTAGATCACCACAGAGAGCAGGGCAGAAAACTCCTAATATAAAATACTCTTGAATAGACTTTACATGGGGCTTTGTAAAGTATTGAACAATGGAATAGCACCAGTTCAATATTAAGTAGGAGGTTCCAGGTTAACATGAGGAAAAACTTTTTCACTGTGAGGGTGACAGAGCACTGGGACAGGCTGCCCAGAGAGGTTGTGGAGTCTCCTTCTCTGGAGACATTCAAAACCCGACTGGACGTGTTCCTGAGTGATGTGCTCTAGGTGGCCCTGCCTTGGCAGGGGGGGTTGGACTAGATGATCTTTCAAGGTCCCTTCCAACCTCTGTGATTCTGTGATTCTGTGAAGTGCTTTAGATATTCCACCTTGCAAATTTTGTGTGCCATCACAGTTGTTTTCCTTTTCTTTTAAATGTGATTGACCTTGTTCATTTCTTAATTTGCTTTGTTCTGGGTTTTTTTTCTTTTCTTTTTTGTTGTAGTTTTACTAAAGTAGTATTTTTCTGGTTCTCAGGTCTTACACTCTAGCACTGGAGTCACCTACTCTGGTGAGCAGTTCTATGTATGCCCTCTTGAACTCACTCCATGAATAGAGGAAAGGAAACAGCTTCATATCAGAGGATGAGGCACTTAAAAGGATTCCTATTTTGTAATACAGAGGACAATAACTGGGGTGAGTTGCTACTAAGTTTGTGTTCTTCTGCATTGGTAGTCTGCAGTGGTGTGTCAAAGCACTGTAAAATCAGAACTGAATCTTGTCACCAGGAAACAGAGGCACAGAAAGTTTAAATCACTCACTCCAACTTGGACAGTAGAATAGAATCATAGAATCATGGAATCACAGAATGGTTTGGGTTGGAAGGGACCTCAAAGATCATCTAGTTCCAACCCCCCTGCCATGGGCAGGGACACCCTCCACTAGACCAGGTTGCCCAAAGCCCCATCCAACCTGGCCTTGGACACTGCCAGGGATGGGGCCTCCACAGCTTCTCTGGGCAACCTGTTCCAGTGCCTCACCACCCTCACAGTACAGAATTTCTTCCTAACATCTAATATAAATCTGTCCTCCTTTAGTTTAAACCCATTCCCCCTTGTCCTATCGCTACATGCCCTTGTAAACAGCCCCTCTCCAATAATCTCAAAACCAGTTAAATAATGGTTTTCTAGGGCATTTAGATCAGATTGAGTCCTGGCTAGCGGGTTCACACGTTCCAGTATGGCCAATGTGTTATATAAGACACAGTCAAAATGGAGACAAGTAGATCTGAGATGAAGAGGTTTGGCTTTTAGTATTCCTCACTCCAGATTCTGTCTAAAATGTTAGGCATACAGCTGTGTGTTTCTGGTGTAGTTCACATAGTAGTTAGCTGTGATGCTGAGCTCTTTATTATATTAGTAAATCACAATATCTCAATTATGCTCTGTTATTATACTGAAATATCACAGTATTCTTAAGTCCCAAGTGACTACAAGAGACACAAAAATATGCTCCACTGTACATAGCATGAAAATTAATTGGCCTCCAGATATAGAACTGTGTCTGGAGAAAAGTGCAAATGTATTGTAGATAATTAGGTCAGACTTGATGGCCTCCTAAGCCTGCTTTTGACCCATAATATTTCTAACTCATGGATGCAGTTACAGTAAAACTGTTATACTCCAGAGGGAGCGCAGATTTAAAGGTCTTTGCTCATCGTACCGTTTGGGATTTTCTCATAGACAGTAAAAAACAGAGACCAAAACTTGTAGGAATGAGGATTTAAATTGTATTTTTATTTTGACATTGTAACTGAGCCTAATAATATTGCCTTGCAGCTCAGAAGAGATGCTAATATTAATACATTTTAATGTTAACACATATGCAATGTTGTGGGACTTTGACAAACACTAACAAATTTGTAACTCCAGATTTAATTAATTTGTGGAATAAATATGTTTCTCAAATCCTAAACACCTCACTTCACCCCTCTGCTCAACCCACTCAGCAGTGCAAGCTCATTCAAAGAAATCTGAAGGGTAGAATTCAGCAAACTGCAGCTGCCTTTCTCTCTGCCTTTTTTAATGAGAAAGCATAATAAAACTCTAATTTAGTTCAATGATTATCTAAAATCTAACACACAGCAAGCCGACTTCTGTGAGCAATAAGGAGTGTGTCTATATTAGTGTTTTGTTCAGCTGAGGAATGCACTCTTGAAGCAAATCTCTCAATCCACCCAAAGTACCCCATTTTCGTTTGTATTGTGTAGCAGTCTCAAAGAGTCTGTTTGGATGAAATTAAACTGGAAGATGCTTGCTTATCACCCAGTGCACATCAGATGAAACTGGGCATTCAGACCATGGGATCAGACTAGAACTAGCCAAAGTAAACCCCATGGAAATGTGTATAATAAGGATGTTGGATCCTTCAGCCATCGAAGGTTCTTCCTATTACACTGGACTATTATAAAGGTTAATATAGGCCCGAATTCTGATGACAGTCCATCCTGACACACTTAAGCTTTAACTGCAGCTACAGCAGCAGAGTGCTGTGTATAACAACAGGACAGTCTGGGCAGCTGGAGCCCAGCAAGGCACAGATCTATGTTTAAGTGCCCTACTTCCCAAGTGGATTTTATTGTATTTATTTTATATTATATCTTATGTCCAGTTTCTGCAGTTATGTCCACAAGCTCTGACTGCAGTTCAAATGGATTGTGCAGTATCACTCAAATCCACCGAGTGCAATCAGTCCCTCTCTAAAGATTGGTCAGGACAAATCTCCACTGCAAAGAAGGGACAGTAACATGAGGGTTTGGAACTATACGATCTTTAAGGTCCCATCCAACTCAAACCATTCTATGATTCTATGATGATTCTATGAGTCCTGGTCTTCTAAATTAAAGAAAAGCACAGTGCCAAACAACCAGGCAATCACAACCTGAACTGGCTTGGATTAATTAACCCTGCTGGTGCTCTAAATACAGCAGGTTACCTAATGTCTGTAAGTATGGTACTGAACGAAGCCCAAAACTTTGAGCCCTGTACACACACACACACACACACACACACACACTTTGCTTTCTCAGACCATATTCATTTACCCGTCAACAAGGCCAGTGCTAAACCTGCTAGTTTACATAGCTTCAATCCCTCTAAATCTTGTGGTCAGTAGACTGGAGAGATTGTGTCTCTCTTTCACAGGATGGTAGGGGTTGGAAGGGACCTCTGGAGATCATCTAGCCCAACCGCCCTGTTAAAGCAGAATCACCTAGAGGAGGTTGCACAGGATAATGTCCAGGTAGGTGTAGAATTTTTTCAAAGAAGGAGACTCTACAACCTCTCTGGG
>VWZZ01003014.1:670343-720864 GCA_013399095.1 Psophia crepitans
CCTCCACTGGACTCTCTCCAGTAGGTCCCTGTCTTTCCTGACCTGGGGAGCCTGGAACTGGGCACAGAACTGCAGATGTGGCCTCACCGGGGCAGAGTAGAGGGGGAGGATAACCTTCCTCCATCTGCTGGCCACGGTCTTCTTTATAGACCCCAGGATACCATTGGCCTCCTTGGCCAAAGGGCACGCTGCTGGCTCACAGAGAGCTTGTTTTCGACCAGGACTCCAAGGTCCTTCTCCGCAGTACTGCTTCCCAGCAGGTCAACCCCTAACCCATTCTGATGTCTGGGGTTATTCCTCCCTAGGTGCAAGACCCTATACTTGCCCTTATTGAATTTCATATGGTTCCTCTTTGCCCAACTCTGTAGCCTGTCCAGGTCTCCCTGAATAGCAGCACAGCCTTCTGGTGTGTCAACCACTCCTCCCACTTTGGTATCATCAGCAAACTTGCTTTGGGTACACTCTGTGCCCTCGTCCAGGTCATTGATGAGTATGTTCAATAAGACCAGACCAAGCACTGACCCTTGGGGCGCACTGCTATTTACAGGACTCCAACCAGACTCTGCACTGCTTATCACAGCCCTCTGGGTCCCAATGTTCAGCCAGTTCTCAACCCATCTCAGTGTCCACTCCTCTAATCCACAATTCCTAAACTTGCCAATGAGGATGTTGTGGGAGACAGTGATGTCTGCTTTTCACTGCTCCTGAATTTAGGAGGTTAATGCAGCATGTCCTAACTCTTCCATATCTGTAACACTTCTTTTTAAATACCTTTAGACAAGATTTCATTTGTTTAAGCGCCTGAAGTCAGTTCCATGATTAAGTCTGGATGTAAACAACTAGAAATGGCCTTGTTTTTTAAAAATCATAAAGAATTCAGTAGCTTCCATTGTCGTCTTGGAGCTGCTGGATAGTCCTGAACCTCCTGGAGGATATAGCCAGGTTACCAAGAAAAAGATCAGAGAAAAAAAGTCTCCTAAGCATTAGAGTAAACAGCCAAAATAATCAGATGGTTTATCTGTGGAGGCAGCAGTCCTGCAAACTTAATTTTCAGAAGGTATTAATGGTATGTGAACTACTGCAAAATATTCCACTCCCTATTTCACTGTATTAGCAAGAACTACTCAAATAATTGGGTTTCACGTGGGCTTTGTGTACCTAGATTTCCTGTGGCTGCTCAGTTGTAATACTTCAAAAATCTCTAACCTGGTAAAAATAGAACTGGTCAGATGGTCTTTGTCAACTGTATTATTCAGAGAGTACTGCTGTTATTCATCAAAACCATTCTTCAGCAAATAGCTTTTAGCAGCATTTGACCAATTCTGTAGCTGGCTGAATATTATTCACTGAATAAATTAATTCATGTATAGTGGCAATACTTGTTGAATAATTTATTTGAGGAATATTTTTTCAAGTATTTGACAAGCTCCATTAAATTCCAATAAAATCTAAGACGTCGCCTAATTAAAAATAATTAAAAGCCTGTTTACAAAAATTGGCCTTATTCTTTGGTACGTTGTACATGCTTTATGGCCTTTGACTAACTCTCTGGTTTCCAGATAAAGTTTGGGTAACCCAGACAGGAAAGCAGACTCAGACTGCTCAGAGCTTTAAACTAGTATTTTCACTACTATTTGCACATACCAAGACACATAATATATATGCTGAAAGAAGCTGTGTACATATCCATACCTGTGTATCCTGCAGACCACAGTTAAGATTTCTATCCAGTTGTGTGATTTACATTTCAGGCCATTAATATCATACAGAAATTGCTAGAAAAATTATATAATAGAATCACAGAATCATAGAATCACTAAGGTTGGAAAGGACCTCTGAGATCATCAAGTCCAACCGTCAATTAATTTTTATGAATTATCAGCAGGAATCACATTTTGATGTGACACCTAAGATAACTTTTTTTTTTTACTGTGCCAATCTTTTTGTGAATTTTTTTTCCTATGGAAAGCTTTTTAACATTGTAATAAATGTTATGATTTAAATGTATTTTGTGTAGTAAGTGCACATGCAGATGCAAGTATCTGTTCATACTCTCCTACATGCTCATTGAAAGATGACAGATTTAAATGTACTTAATTTCCAGTGAAATTATTATAATTACTGTCTCCGTATTCCACAGCAAATAGGTATTAATAAACTGAGCAACAATATTTTTCAGAAACCTGTGCCTCCTTTTGTCACCACTCTTTGAGTATGAATCTGGTTTTCCGTGTTGCAGTTCATTCATATATGTCATCGGTGACCAAAACATCAGCCTGGTTCTCTATCGCCTAGTAAAGAAATTAGACTGAATGCCAAGCATGAGGCTAGTCCTTCAGTACCAACCGTTAATCTTCGGGGAAAACTACATATATAGGTGAGATCCATTTATTCAATAGATCAAAATGATTCACCCCTGAAAGAATGGTGAGAAGGCAGCAGAGGGAAGCTGTTCACAAGATTATCCTGTTGGAAGGATTTTCAGTACATGGGATTATCTGTAATGAGATTAACCACTGGGAGATCAAATTCTGAATGGATGCTTCAGGGAGACAAAATGCCCACTAAAACAAAAAAGAAGTGGGAGGTAAAAGCTACGGGATTTAAGATGAAGTCTGGTCCTGAAAGTCCTATTGTTCAGTCAGCAACAACAGGAAGAAGACTGGTTGGCAAACGTTCAAGAGACACGTCAAGTGCACATCAGTAAAGGTCTAAAGACAGCATAAGGAAAACGGGTTTCTAATGAATGAAGCAACACTGAAATGCGATAAAAGGTGGCCACTGATTCTTCTACATCAACAGGTGGCTGAGAATTCTTATGTGCACAGCAAGATGATGCTGCAAACAATCACGATGTGTATTATGTTTTGTATACAGTTACAGAATCAGCTTAGACAGGATTTTAAAGAAGAGCCTAGAAGGGAGGACAAAGCTACAAGACATTGTAGAAAGAATGGGTAACATTTATTCTTAGCACCACCCAGGAAATTTCAAAGAGAGGTATTTGGCAAACTGTTAGTGTTTCTAGTAACTAGTGAGTAAAGATATTTCTGAACATCTTTTCATTGGTGCAACATTTAGACAAAACAGAAGGTGGTTTGGAGGAGGGAGATGTCTGTATATCACAGAAACATATGGAAAGGAATTATCACTAAATCTAAACTCATGTCAAAAATCAACATCTAAATTTCCCAGAAGTTTCAGTCCTGCACAGGATTTTGGCACTTATAACTAACAGTAGATGCCACTAGTGGCTAAGGTTATATTTTTGAGGAATAGCCCAAAGCACAGGTAGAGACTGTACATCTGTCCAGACATGCACCTGCAGCTTTGCCTCTCAAACGTTAGGCATTACGCATATCTTTCATGTGGGAGTGTCTCTGGTGTGACTTTGGTATATCTAGTAGAGACATCTGACAGCTAGTTTAAAAAAAAAAAAAACATTGAAGACATTACTCAGAAAAGGTACTCTGTCTATACAAGAACAATGTTCTGCTCACAGACATATTTACAGTTGCACGAGTTGTAAGATCTGGGACTTCTGGTTTAGGCAGAAACAATTGTTAGGAACAACTGGACAGGAAGCCAGGCCTGGCCTGGAACCCTCAGCCTGCCCTGTCTCCATTATCCCTCTCTCACTGGGGTGAGGTATGTCAACACACAGTCTGTGGTGCGCTCCTCCGCTGAAATGTCCTCAGCTACTCCGTATGCCAAGTGTGGGAGGCGGTAGGACACCACTGGCTACCTGACAAAGCCCCAGACTTGCAGGCAGCCATGAAGATGCAGTACTTCATGGTGGGGGCATGTTTCAGAAGGAGAAAGAAATGAGCGTGCAGCAAGCACGGGGTCGTGCTGAGCAGGATGACAGACCTGGGGAAACACGGGTTGTATGCTAAGCTCCAAATGAGCAAGGGTATTTGAAAGGCTTCCTCAGGCCTTGTAGAAGTCAAAGACTCTTCACTTGGCATTGCAGCACATGCCCAAGAGGCAGCAGAATGGGCTCTGAGACCTCTGCAACTTAAAGGGGTTAAAACACCTGCTTCCCGTGTCCCAAAAAAGTGTCTGATCAAGAGACTCCAAAAAGCAAACGAACTACTGTTCCTTGAAAAATTTCTTTCAAGGAATATTTTAGAGAACACCATTTAGTTTAATATGTTTTTCGTATGGATGTAAGTGTGTGTGTCTGTGAGCACACATTCGTTTTCTTTTCCTTCAGACATACAATTCAGTATTGTAGTTTTAAATTTTAAATGATACCCGCTTCACACAGTCCCATGCAAATAGGTGTTGTAAATCAATTCGTAAAACCTTTGTCATGTATAAGTGAAATAAAATTTAAATTTAAACAGTCTCTACAGAATCCATGTTTATCAGATGTCTGTATTCTTAACAAGCCTGTTTACTCAAGGAAATATTATTCTTACTGTTGTATTAGAGTGAACACAAATTCCACAGGTTTTAAGTAATGAAGATACTCAGGATTTGAAGATTGAAGCTGTATGCATGCTCTACTAAGCATCTCACTACAGTATTCCTGACAAACACTCTATGCCCTGTCTTTTTCATTACTGAGCCTTCAAGAATGCTTGACAGGTTTGGTTGGTTTTTTTTCAGAAGGTGATTGAATCAGGTAAGGGTAGTTTTGTTTGCCAAATCAAAAAGTGAAGTCAGATATTTGAGAGCAATTGTGTATAATTAACTGGAGATACTTTACATTTTTCCTGACTTATCTCTTAACATACTCTGAAAAATAAATAATTAGTATTCAGGCACTGGATGTGAATCCATCATTCCCATTTCTTCATCCTCAGAGAACAGAAAAATCTCAGTCTCATCTGACATTCAATATCTAACTTCTAATAGCTAGGAAATAATCAAGGATCTTTCAACCTCACAAAGATAATCTTAGGGTGATATAGCTCAACACTTCCATATGTTCAAAGTTAGGAAAATTAAATATTCCAGCAACCAGAAAAGTCATTGCTATACATTGTAATTGAAAACTTCCGTTCTGTTTTTTACATGATCAAATGATGACTAATCTATCATATACTTTGTTGCATTATGCAGTATATGAGCTAAGTAATTAGCTAGAAGCAAATCTTTTTCATTATTTATCATGAACTGTTTTCCTTCCCAAATCAACAGTAGCATGGTAGGCACTAAATAATGAAAGACTGCCAAAATAATCTTTAAACTTAAACTTATTACATTATCAAATATTTCTAATGAAACTTGATTGCTGTGTAAAAAAAAAAAGGGTGGGTTATTCTTACGTACTGTTGGAAACATTGCATATTTCAATTTTTTGGAAGTATTAGTAGCAATAGAGAAACATTCACATTTCAACCAAGTTATTTAGTGTTTCCTCACCTGAAAGGTGAACTGGCATTTTGTTGGCAATATACAGATTTTTCTCCTTCTTAAACAAAGCTCTATAGCACTCACTAAACTGTACTCATACACAGATCCTCTGTAGGAGTGACTCTGGCAGCGAAGGTGCTATGATTTTCTTAGTAGCAACACCGTTTCAATCACCTCGAGATACTCAGCACTTCGAATATGCAACAACTGTCCTACAAATACATTTCAAATGTATCTTTCTAAATGTCAGTGGGAGTAATATTCATATCTTCATGATTTTTTTAACTTAAGATCCTTTTTTTTTAAAAAAAAAAAAAAGAAAAAAGAAAAAGTCAGTTTAAGTATTTTAAACCTATGAGTGTAAAGTATATGGAAAGCCTTGACCTTAGACCAGGTGGGCTGAGAACATAAAGCAGCCTTCAGAGCGGCTGCTCGGTTTTAGTCATTCCGATATCCCTCTGATGGAGTGAATACTAACAGTGCTTCTCCCTGTTTGTTGTGCTGAGATTTTTTCTCCCTCACTCAGACAAGCTGACGGAAAGCTTTATGCTTCTCATACTGCCTTAGTAAATGAGTTTGGATCCAGCTTAAAGGAATTTTCCTACCACAGTTCTCTGAAAACTTCAGCTGGGCTGAGGAAAAGTCAGTTTCTTTTCCCAGTTCTACGTGACAGCTCCGAAGCGCCTCGCTACAGCCCCCTCAGCAGCAGCACGACAGGGTGAAGCTCCACAAATCTGGAGATCTCCTTCAATACGCAGGCTGGCAAAGTCAAATGCGAGTTCAGGAAACTCTAATAAGACCCTTGATCCTTAAAGTTGCAGTCAGAGGAGCTGGCTTTGCCCCTCCTCAAGGCCCTCACTCAGTATTTGCCACAAAGCACAGAGGGCACGCGAACAGTAAACCTTCACATTTCACATGGCCCTTAGTCAAAAACGCTTCTTCCTTGCACAGCTCTGCCCTACTGTGATGCAAGAGAGGGGAAAAAATATTTAACAAGTATAATCTCATTTATCAGCTCTGTGATTTGTATTTCAGGTAGTTCAGTGTGCTGTTGGATCAGTACAAAGAAGCTTTTACTTTTCTAATTTTATTTTTTTAAAAAAACTTTTGTGGTTAGTGTAAGGATCCTTTATTCTGCTTAGGTTTTCCCTATGCTCACTGTTGAAAACACCTTTAACCAACTCCTGCATTGTTCTGCAAAGGTGTGATTGATCTCTTCAGCATTCCTTTTATTCACACGACAGACAAAATCGAAGAAAAACCTTAAAACCAAGGCATTGCTTGCTTGATACAGGCAAGAAATAAGAGGAATTGTGGGCAGCAAGTAATTGCATGCACTTTCTGTCCCTATAGAGGCTGTGCCGTTGTGCGGATGGGAGCAGGTGGTGCATGCCCTAGCTCGTGCCCAACGCTGTTAGTGTGAATTGGTGAGTTTATAGCATGCCTACTGGTAAAGGTCAAACGGGATTTAAGCACTGCTCACAGAGTTACTGTTTCCTGCCCCATCAGAAGAAAACACCTACCTGTGGAAGTGAGAGCAAGTACAAAGGGGCAGGGACAAAAGAAGAAGAGCAGGAACATGAAGAACTTTCAGGTCAAACTGGAAAGCATCTCCAGCATTAGGTGGCTGTGGAGAGGGAAGTCTTTTTCAGACCATAGTTTTGTACCAAGATGTCCAAGATCTTTTTTTTTTTTTTAAGGTATCTATCTAAGTACAGGAATTTCAGCTACTTTAAGGCAAGTGTTTTGCTAAAACAATCCTAGCTTCTGCAGCCCCGCTATTACATTTTAATGGAACAGAGTTGCATCTTTTTGGTTAATGGATCCGTGACTGAATAAATAGCTACTAACAGTGGCTTATTTTACCACTAACTAATACCACTAATTCTCTCTCCTTTCTAAAGGTCAGTGTTAGCCTGCTGCCTTCCCTCGCTGGGAAGTTATTCACGGTTTAGCTCCTGGCGATTCTGTGTGTCATGTCAGCTCTGCAAAACAGTGTAAGGAAGATAGGTTGAATAACTGAAAAGCTACCTGAGCCTAATATTTCATACCATTTTTCATTAACTTAGTACTAATAAATACCTGCAAGCTACTTTAATTACTTCCTTTTCAAAAGCACATGTGACTAGACTACATCTCTAATCCAAAATGAATATAACGTTGCTTTCAGCAACAAGACGCTACGCTGTCTTAATTTTGTACAAATCCTGCTTAAAAAAATATGCACTATCACAGCATTTGCCAAAAAGGATATCTGCCGGGATATGTAACTAATTTAATAACTAATAGCCACCACAAAGAATCATATTGCCACATTACATAACCCATTAGCTCATAAAGAATAGTTGTGATGAAGAGGGAATGAATTACAATGAAAGGCTAAGGAGAAGTAAAAGCAGCTATACATCTTTTATTATTTGTGCTTCTTTTTAAATATCTATTTTTCATTTTGGAGTTTCTCATTCCCTTAGGTACAGCATGAACTTAAAAGCAACCTAGATTCTTCACAGGATTTTTAGAGTATATGATGGATCAATAATTTGTTGGTTTGTTTATGAAATATGCCAACTTACTGGGACAGGGTCATTTTTAAGAGGAAAGAAAGATCAATATATAAGTGCATAGATTTATGGGTGTTTTTGTTACAATCAAAATAAGTCTTTCTGTTTAAAGAACTCCAAAAGGCAAGCTTGGCTTTTCTTTTTCATTGATGCATTGGTTTGAGCAGGCCACTTTAATTCTAAATACTAAGAAGTGCTTCTTGTGAATCCTTCATTCAGTTAAAATCCTTTTGGAGTTTGAGTAAATTCTAGAAAACACAAGCAACAATGCTACTAAGACTTTTAAAATATGATGACGATTACAGTTTGTCCACTTCTTTAAATATGTGAAATGTTTGCCTAGAACTATCATAGAATCATAGAATCATTAAGGTTGGAAGAGATCTCCAGCATCATCTAGTCCAAACGTTCCCCCACCACCTATTACCCACTAAACCATGTCCCTAAGTACCACATCCAACCTTTCTTTAGACACACCCAGGGATGGTGACTGCACAACCTCACTGGGCAACCCATTCCAATGCCTGACCACTCTTCCTGAGAAGAAATTTCTCCTCCTCTCCAACCTAAACGTCCCCTGGCGCAAGTTGCAGCCATTCCCTCTTGTCCTGTTGCTAGTTATCTGTGAGGTCAACCCCCAGCTCACCACAACTTCCTTTCAGGTAGTTGTAGAGGGCAATAAGGTCTGCCCTGAGCCTCCTCTTCTCCAGACTAAACAGTCCCAGTTCCTTCAGCCGCTCCTCATAAGACTTGTGCTCCAGCCCCTTCACCAGTTTCGTTGCCCTTGAGTCCTATTCACTGTCACTCTTTTTCTTCCACCAGGTTATATGAGTAGAAGTTTTTCCGGAGGAAAAACAGCACTAGATGGGAGGAACAGAGCATTTAGATCCTCCAGTTCCCAGCTGCCCCACACATACAGGGCCACAGTTTTTCCCTGGCTTTTGCGGCAGCAATGCAAGTGCAATAGGGAGAAAGACTGAGCCTGGTGAGGAGATCAAAGCCTCTGAGCCCATGGCTGCAGGTCACAGTACACAGTGCATCCACTACGGGCTGTATGGGAGTAGGAACTTCCTCCTCCACACCAGCTTTGTGCTAGCTTTCAATACTCTCACTGCCATGGTACACCCTAAAATTTAAATACTAAATTTCCCTTTTTTTCTACCAAATCTGAAGACATAGAAGTCCCTCAGGGTGTGGATGATGCTAATACTGTTCTCTAATTCCTTGTTACCAGCCATGAACACACCTACCCATCTCCTGATGGCACACAGTACTCTTGCAGCCATTCTTCACACATCAGCCAGAATTTCAAACCAGGTGCATCTCTGCCTATCTCACCCCTAGGGTTCACTTTGATTATTTTCCTATTCTCAGACTCCATACAAACCATAGTGGTTAGATGATGATAGTGTTGTAAATACAATACCTAATTTTTACTTAGCACATGCAGCATTTCCCTAGCATAGAGGTAAGAGTAGTCGGTCTTTCCTCCTCCTGGCAGGCCAGGTGTTTGACCCCCACCTCTCACAAGACAATTCTGATAAAATAACCCTAGGAAGAGGGATAGCATCTCCTTCTTAAAAATGCTGAGCAAACCTTTTATATATGCAGCCTAAGGACTAGAACCTGTACCTCCTAGGTAGCCTACTGTAAGGTGATCCTATAAGTGATACAAGTTTTGACATCTGTCTGCCATGAAAATATCCCAAATCCTTCACACCCACACTGGTCTCTTAGCAGCTGTTAACTCACACTCAAAGGCAGGCGTGACGCATGCCCAAACCGACTGAGGCATGTTCAATCTCCCTATATGTTGCTTCTAGAGGGGACGGGTTCGAAATATAAAAATTAGCACTTCATGCAAATCTCACTGTAGTCAGTCGTTCACTGAATCCTTGTCACTGAACACAACAGATCTGAGATCCAGACTTTTCACGTGACCATGCATTCTCTTTTGGTTTTTTTCAGAACAAACTGGCCACTGCCCCCCTTAGCATATCTGTTTTGCTCATGACAGGGAAGGTCTGTCTCTCAAATCAGAATAAATGCTGTAATCAAAAACACAACATTTTTTTTCTCATTTTACACACAAAGGATGAAGATGAATACATGTAATTACATGCATGTTATATAATAATAGAAATAAAAATATATTGTAAGAAAAGTAACTATTTTATTTATTTGATATATAACTGTACTAAGTGATAAACTTTTTTGTTTGTTTGAAAAATGTCATTAAAGAATGGAATTGAGTACTAACTGATAAAGAAAAAATATACAATTATGTATTTTTAGTCCTTCATGGAGGTTAATTTTTTGCATACTTTGACCATAATTACAGTGTAATTCCACAAACTTTGCTTAGAAAATAAGACACCACAAAATTGATTTTTACTGCTTGAGTAACTAAGCTAGTGTATTGATCTTTCAATTCTTTGTGTGATTTCAGATATCTTCCTTAAAATACACTAGAATAGTCCGAGGCTGTGTGTGGGAAGAGGATAAGGTGTTGCAAGCCACCTACTAAACACAGTCAATTCAACTGTTTGCCAAATTCTGTTTTCTTCCTCAGTGAATACATTCACTTCCACCTTTTCTCTCCTTCCCTCTCCTTGCTATAGTATCCAGAGATATCAAAGGTATCATTAAAGAAACAAAAAAGAGAAATTAAAACAAAACCGAAGATCACTTGTTAAATTCAAATGAGCTACTAAAACAAGAAGAAATAGCAAATAAAATAACAATATTTTTTTAAGATGTTATTTTTATTAATTATTAATGTTTTGATTGTGTTGTGTCTCAGAGTCAGTTAGAGTTGAGAAGTGGAACTGCCCCACTGCTTCAGTAATATGCCAAAGGTTTCCAAACCTAGCCATTTAAACAAAGTAATTTATTAGATTCAATATCTTGTTATTCTCAGAATTAAATGTACAAATTATCTAGGAAATTTATTTTTCACTGTTCTAATCTATAATTTTATAACATTATCAACAAAAGAGTTGGAAAAATCATAAAATAAATAAAGCTTTCAAGGGTTTGGAATGTTGCCTGTAACTTTATAAAAGTAACCAGAGGAAATTTACCTTTCTTGTCTTGTTCCGACTCTTTGGCTGTCATGGGTGAAAATCTTAGTTGCTGTCCTACTGATTAAATTTTAAAAAAAAGCATCAAACCACAACATTCACTTCTGTCAGGGCTGTCAAAAAGGTGCAGAAAATTACCCAAGAGTTCTGGCTGTTCTTTGAATAAAATGAAGAAAAAAGAACACTTTTATTTCCTTCATTTAGATTTTTGTTTCTTTCAATGCACTTATCCAAATCCAAACGTAATTCCTTCTTGGACTTTTTCTACCACTGTTGAATGTATTGCCTAAGTTTTAAATTAATTCAGTGCAACTTAAGGAGATTACGTGTCACAGATAAATACCCTGAATATGAGTGACTACACAAGCCGTAGCCAACTTCAACGGATAATTTATACATATTTATTTTGCTCTACAAAAATATACTACTATGCTAAATATTACTAATTACTATTTCTATTATGAATTATGCCTCTGTTAATTGTCATAACTACAGTGATCTAAGCAAAGCATGAAACTGTAAACCAGACTTTTAAAGAGATCTGAAATAATATTCTATTAAAACATAATAATTATTATTCCTCTTTTGTCTTTTACAGTTTAATTTGCAAACTCAGAGGTAATAAAAAAATTCCTATATCACCCCAGAAAGTGTATATCCAAGATGCTGTGCTAAATTTTGTATTTTTTATCCCATAAGTCTTTAGATTAATTCTGTTTGTTGAATTTGAGCTGATTACAAAGATATGCAGTCAAAGATGAATATGTTAGACCTCAACAATGTCCATTTAATTGATGAGTCTACTTAAAATTACTAAACTGTTTACATTAGCCTATATTAGAGATATTATTTTCACATTTATTTTATGCATGACTGTCCAATAATCAAATGCATCTATTCTATCAGTCATTGAACTATTCATCTTTTTTCTGTCCCTGTTATTTATAGACAAAAATACTTATTTCAAGAAGATCATATGTTCTCTAGTATAGCAATACTCTGTTTTTCCAAGTTTTTATAACCTGAACTAATAATTCCTAGTGATAACGACATGGCTAATTTAATCTAATGCAAAGTCATAATGCAGGTACTGGTTTAGGAATTTTGCTATAACATAAAATGCCCAAAGCAATTACAAGATGTTAACTGTCTTTGAACTTTCAACATGAAAACTAGAACCTACTTCTTGAAGATGTTCATTTATGGATTTCATTAGGTTTTGTAGAACTGAGTAGGAAACTCTTGGGTTTGTTATTTTTCAGTTTGCTGGAAAAGATGTTCCATGACTGGGTAGTTGTTGACTGCGCTTAATGTTAGAATTCCTGAAACAATGACTAGTTTTGTTAAAACCCTTGGAGATCAGATTACACCTCACCTTCAAAGTCCCAAAGGAATGAAATTCATTACAATTGTGATCCCATTCTTTGTGCATGTTGACAATGTCTTGAGAAAAAAACCCACAGTGATTGAAAAGACCACACAAAACAATTTCAAAATGCTTTAGGCACAAACTATGTGAGTGACAACTACAAATTTAAGTGCTGTAATTCTTTGATTAATATAAAGAAAGTGATTTAGATTATTTTGATAACAGCCTTTAGGGAAAAATTGACACTTAAAGGAATATAAAAATTTGAGGTTTGAATTACTCACCTAAGATATGTTTTTATAAATAACCTGTCACCTGTATTTTGGAGGGAGAAGAAAAAAGCTGAGTTATTTGCTTTCTTACAAAGTGAACTACCTACTGTATACTCCAGAAGTGACACTTACATTTTTTCTTACTATATCCAAAACCTCAAGAACTTGAAACATATAATAACCTATTACAGAGAAAGAGTACGGACATGATAAGAAAGCAAATTCAGAATTTACTTCTAGTTCGCTAAAGAGAGTAAAACTATGCTCTCTTCAAAAAATGCTTCCATATCAAGACTTTTCTTTATTAATAGCAGTTGTGAAGACTGGCTGCACAGATCAATAATGAATAACCATTTAGTGCGTAGTACACTAACATGAAATAAAATTACCTGTTTTAAGGAGTGTATTTGAAGCCCAATGCTGCTTAAAGGTTCTACTTGTCTGCCACAAAGGAAAACAACTTCATTCACTTACGTAGTCAAATAAAGAATTAGACACCTAACTTTGAAACTTCCTGTTTTAATGTTATTAATTTTTCACAAAGAAAAATCTTGTACTTATCAGTGCTTTTAAACAACACCTTTTGCATAACTCAGTATCTCCTCAGGAAGGAGAAACCCAGGAACACTGTAGATCTGCAAAGAAATCCAATGTGCCATTCTCCTCTATTCATAAACATGTGAAGAAAATTTGTGTCCTGTGTGTTGCCCTTCTTCACCGAGGTTTGGCCCCTAGAATTATTCTGCCATGGGCTCTTCTATATCTACACCCTGATTTTGTATAAAAAGGTAAAAGGGAAAAATCCTGAAAAAGATTACCTTCCTCCCTCTCTGATAAGCCAAAAGCTCCTTGCTGAGGCTACGTTTCAGCCATTAGACCAATCAGTGCTGACACCAGGTTTTGTACACCCTAACAGGAAACGAGAGACAGCATTTCCTGAAGGTGTCATTCTCTCATTTTTGTAGCTACTTTCACATCTGTTTGATCCTTCAGCTTATTATTCAGCAAAAAAATTTGATCTTACCCAAACAAGGTATTTTTAAGTGCATCTTCAGAAAACACTTTGCAATGAACTGTCAAATACATAATAATTGTATATTACATGATTTTTAAACAAGCACAAAATTTAAACCACTTTTTTTCATCTTTCTTGCTGCAAATAAGTACCAATAATTTAGGGAATTTGCACATGTATCTAACAAAGAGTTCAGACAAAACCCATACCTAGTTTGTACCTCATAATTATTTTGCTTACAGAAACTGCAAAGTCAGATAAAAATTTATAGCATGACTTATTGCCGAGGGGCATAAGAAACAAAGCTCACTTGGGCAAGTGAAACTGCAGATGCCACAGGTCCCTTTGAATGTGAAAAATCACTGAGTCAAACAGGAAGAGGAAGAAGAGCAAAATTACCTGTGTCAAGGCATGAAAAACTATTTCTTTCTTTCTTCATCCTCCTCCTCAGAAAAGACACACATAGCTAGAGCATTCACATAGAACACAGGTAAAACATAAAATAGAAATTTAGTCATATTCCTGTTAAAGGAACCACCCATTGGTAAGCTCAGATCATCATTAATATTCTTGATGAGATTTCAGGGGGAAGTGTCACAAAAACTCCTATTCACAAGGATTTTTCATATTTGGATTGTTCACTGTGAAAAGGATTCTTAGGATAGGAGCATAGGTTCTTTGGATAACTCAGGTTAGAAGGGCCTTTGAGAGGTCTCAAGTCTAACCTGCTGCACCCTCTGTTGAACACAGGACAGAACAGAACAGAACAGAATAGAATAGAATAGATAGTTCAGTTGGAAGGGACCTAAAACAATCACCTGGTCCAAATGGATCTTGCTCCTGTTTATCAATGCCTGTCCCTAGATGGAGTCTACAAGTGCTGAACAGGTGGGAATAATAATTTTCCTCCAGCTGCCAGTTATGTCCCTTGTCATGTAGTCCAGGACACACAGCTGGCTCATGTCCAGCTTCTGCAGAACTGTTCCCCTGCCACCCTGTCTCCAGCCTGTATTCTTGCACAGGATTTTCCCTTTCCATGCACAGGAAATTGCTGAATTTCAAAAGGATCCTGTTGATCCATTCCTTCAGCCTGTCCAGGTGCCTCTGAATGGCAGCCCTGGCCATGATGACAACTGGTCACCATTGCCCAGTTTGGTGCCACCTGAAAGCTTGAGAAGCAAGGACTTCATTGCTTTCGCCAGATTATTGATAAATGTCCTTAAAAGGACAGGTTCCAGAATAAACCACTGCAGCTCTTGTCTTTCAACTCCAGGTAGACTGTGACCTACTAACCACTGCTCTATGAGTTTGATGATCCAACCAGTCACTATGGATCTTCCCTGGTCTCCATGCCTTTTTAAAGTCATAGAATAAGAGAATCACAGAATGGTTAAGGTTGGAAGGGACATCCAGAGGTCATCTGGTGCAATCACCATGCTCAAGCAGGGCCACACAGAGCTGGTTTCCCAGGACCATGTCCAGACAGCTTTTCAATATCTCCAAAGTGGGAGACTCCATAGACTTTCTGGGCAACATGTGCTTAGTTCTTCCAAGTGAAAAAGTGTTTCTTTCAGACGGAACCTTCTGTGTTTCTATTTGTGCCCATTGCCTCTGGTCCTGTCACTGTCTGCTCATCCAGCCCACACTTCATCAGGTTCTCTGTGAGGATCTTGTGGGAGGCAGTCTCGATAGCTTTCTGCAGCCTCACAAGAGGATCTCTCTCAACAACCTTCAGTACAGACTATGGACTTATATGGACTGACATTTCCCAGGTTACCCTTGCCTCAATCTACATTCACTACTGGTAGTTCTTGAACCCTTACACTAAGCACAGAAGCCAGGGACATCTCGTTGGTGAAGACTGGAATAAACAAAGCACGGGGTGCCTCGGCCTTATCTGTGTACGCTGTTAGTAAACGACCCATTCCATTCAGCAATGAGCCTGCATTTTCCTTGTTCAGCCTTTCATTACTGATATCACAATATATGTTTTTCTTGTTGCCCTTGATATTCGGCAAACATGTCAATTCCAACCGAGGTCTGGCCGCCTAACATCTTTGATGAATCTCTGGGCAGTATTTCTTAAATTCCTTCTTCACAGACTGTCCCAGCTTGTGTATACCGCCTGTCTGCAGTGGAGCTCCACCAAGCTGTTCTCTGCCTAGCTGTGTCAGTCTCTTCACAGTTGTGTTTCTAGGCTGAGGTGCCAAATGAGTACAGGAGTTATGCTCATGTGCTTATAATAGAATCACAACCTAGAAAAATCTGCATGTACCAGCAAATATGTTGGATGAACATAGATAATGAAAGGATGATGTCCTGCCCCCTTAAAAAAAACCTTAGCAGATCCACACAACTATAATGAAACCAGAGGTGAGGGAAATGTACTTTAACAAAACACCTAATGAGGCATACATTTAAGATTTAGCCTGTTGAGGAAAATTCTAAGGTCTGTCATTTTTAAAGGCATCTAAGGAGCTTGGGCAGCCAGTCCCACAGCAGTGCCAATGGAGCTGGATACCCATGTTCCTTATACACCTTTGCAAATCCCACCCTACACCTGTACAGGCATTTAAGTTATTGTCAACACATCACCAGGACCTAGAATGAAAGACTGCTGCAGCTGGCAGCAGTGTCGTTGACTTCAGTGGAATTTGGATACCACTGAAGTATTGCATATTGAGGGAGAAAACCAAGTATTCTTCTCAAGGAAATCATTGTTTCAAACAGACTGAACATGGCACACTAAAAAGAAGACAGGATGCACATGGGGATGCATATTTAATATGCATATATGCAGGCATATAATACATATAATGTATGTATATCATTGTATCCGATCAATGATTCATAGGTTTTGTTCCCTTTTGCTTGAATAAGGATGCTAAAACTGCAATGCTGTGTCCAGTCTACACTTTCTTATGGTCAATAACAAGGCTGAAATAAACAGCTGTCAGCCTGCATGCATAAAATATACCTCAGGTGTTTTATAATTACACTAGAAAGCCAGGTTTGAAAGGCACAAAAACATTAATATTGAGAAGAGTTTTGATCAAATGTTCAAATTTTGCCACACTGTGAATGAATCTGAAGCTATTTCAGTTAAAAACCACAAAAATTCTTTGATTTATTTCAGGAGAGGAAGAATTAAGATAGGGTTTTTTACAAATATATATTCATTACCAGATGATCTGTTGGTTTTGTTACAAAACGCTACTTGTTGGTAGCTAGAAATTTAGAACTCTCAAAAAATGTTTTCCTGAAACTCTGAAAGAGGTGTATAAAATGGCTAGTACAGGACCCATGAAATAGATCATGCAGACTTAAGGTCTGTTGATAACTCCTTTAATCCACTAAAGTCCTTAAATAAAACTTCATCTCTAACGAAGAATTGTGTACCAGATGTTTTAAAGTCCATGACCAAGAAAAGTTAAATCCACAAAACAAAACTAAATCAAAAAAGCCCCTGACATTAGTAACAAACTTTTTGGAGCAGTCACAGTTGCTTTAAATGCAGCTTTGGAAGATCTATTGGTATCACTTGAAGGCAACTCAGGCTTCATGTTTTCCATCTCTCCTTAAATACTAAAAGATCATCAAATTAAAATTTTTACCCAGAGATTTTATTGACCTACTGACAGAGTAATTTGGGTCGTCCCAGAGTAATTTAGGTATGAAGGGGCCATGGGAGGCCATTCAGTTGGACATATGGCTCAAGGCATGCTTAACATCAAAGCTAGATCAGATTGCCTACGGCCTTGTCCAATCACATCTTCAAGCTCTCTGAGGACGGGTATTTCACAACCTGTCCAGGCAAACTGTTCCAGTGCATTAATGCAATGACGGTACTAGAAAAACAGCGCAAGCAATGGGAGGTGTCCGAGAGCCACTGGGACATTAGGGATTTCCTCTCCTTCCAGCAGTAAGTGATGCAGGGCTCCACGTCATGCAGGACTGCTTAGACAGAAGGTTCGCAAGAAGTGGGTTATATGCAGGAGCAGTGGCACTTCCACAAAGATTGAAGAGTGCAAGGCCCTGCAAACACATACAATTCCTGGCCACACCAGTGTGGTGGGCTGACCCTGGCTGGAGGCCAGGTGCCCACCAAAGCCGCTCTATCACTCCAATCCTTAGCTGGATGGGGAGAGAAAATATAACAAAAGGCTCTTGGGTCGAGATAAGAACAGGGAGAGATCACTCAATGATTACTGTTACGGGCAAAACAGACTCGACTTGGGGAAATGAATCTAATTTATTTCAAACAAATCAGTCGAGTAATAAAAAATAAAAACAAGCCTTAAACCATCTTCCCCCCACTCGTCCCTTCTTCCCAGGCTTAATTTCATTCCAGATTTCTCTCCCTCCTCCCCCCTAGCGGCACAGGATGGGGATGGGGGTTGCAGTCAGTTGATCACACATTGTCTCTACTGCTCCTTCCTCCTCAGGTGGAGGACCCCTCACACTCTTCCTCTGCTCCAGCATGGGGTCTCTCCCACGAGAGACAGTCCTTCATGAGCTTCTCCAATGTGAGTCCTTCCAACAGGTTGCAGTTCTCCATGAACTGCTCCAGCATGGGTCCCCTTCATGGGGTGTAGACCTTCAGGAGCAGACTGCTCCAGCATGGGTCCCCCACGGGCTCACAAGTCCTGACAGCAAACCTGCTCTAGCATGGGCTCCTCTGTCCATGGATCCACAGGTCCTGTTAGGAGCCTGCTTCAGCACAGGCTTCCCACAGGGTCACAGCCTCCTTGAGGCATCCACCTTCTCCAGCGTGGGGCCCTCCATGGGCTGCAGGTGGATGTCTGCTCCACCATCATCTATTATGGGCTGCAGGTGGACTGCCTATTATGGTCTTCTCCACGGGCTGCAGGGCAATCTCTGCTCCATCGTCTGGAGCATCTCCTCCCCCTCCTTCTTCACTAACCTTGGTGTTTGCAGAATTGCTCCTCTCACATATTCTCACTCCTCTCTGGTTGAAAAAAAAAACCCCTGCTCCTAGTTTGGTTTTTTCCTTCTTAACTCTGTATCCCAGAGGCATTACCACTGTTGCTGATGGGCTTGGCTTTGGCCAGTGGTGGGTCTGTCTTGGAGCTCTATCAGGCATGGAGGAAGTTGCTAGCAGCTTCTCATAAAAGCCACCTCTGCAGCTCCCATGCTACCAAAACCTTGCAAGATAAATCCAATACAACCAGAACCTAAGACAACTGTAGAGGTGGCCTAGCATGCCCTAATCTGAAGGGGCAGAATAGCATCAGTGATACAGAAGAACTGACCTGGAAAATTATAAACTGGCTTATGTTGAAATTGCAGAGAAAAAGAATAGCATGGAGAGGAGCTGAAAAGCTGTGCTCAGCCCCAGTTTCCCTTCAACTGTTCTGGATGTTACCACGTGATGTTGTAAAAATGGGTGAAACCTAGTCGCTTGCTGGCAAGACAAAAGAGTGTGTTGCTCACAATAAAAGTATGTTTCAATGAGGGTCTGAACAAAGATTTAATGTCAGTCATGAGATTTACACGATTTTCTGTTTTGGAGGAGAGAGATGACTTCAGAGCAGCTTATCGTCTCTTAATAATAATAATGCAGTTCTTACTTTGTACGCAGCTCCGTGACTCCGACGCATGTTTAGTTTTTCCACATTTTTCCTTTTACTGCCCTTCAATCACTCCCTAACCAACTTCCTTTTACTTTTCTTTTTGAATGATTCATCTCCTATTAAAATTAATTGTGGGACTGACAAGGTGGGATGGGTTTGCAAATTGTCTACTTAGATTGTCAACTCTCTGTTTGTACAGGGCTTAGCAAAATGGGGATCAATACTTGGCTGACCCTTAACCACTGTAATAATAAATACCATTAATAACAATGTCAGGGTATTACTATTTTTTTGGTCCAATAACACTAACAGAAACAAGTTCATTGAGGAAGGATAAAAACCACAGTGGTTCCCACTGCTCTATTCTCTCCATTCCACCTGCCGCTTAAATCCACATTTAAAAAGCCAAATAAACAGTCATTCTGCCGCAAACTTTGCTCACTTTTTTCACTGTATGAAGGATAAGCCAGTGCTACTACACAGAGAGCAATAGTTTGTTCAGCCTCCAATATCTGATATACTTTACTTCCCAAAGTTACCTCTAGATCATTAAAGAATTTTATCAGCTAGACCTTTTGCACTCTGATACCCATCAAGAGGAGAAGGGAGCCTCCAGTGTCTGCCCGCTGATAAGAAAGTCCTGCTCAGAAAAAATAAATTACCATCTTCTGTCTTATTTAACACTGCTTATTCCTTTTTTTTTTAACTATAGTCTGTCTCAGAGTGTAATCAACTAAAATTATTGCATTCCATACAGAACAAGAGCATTATACTGTCCTGCCACCTTCCCATCCTGTATTTAGCTGGTTGTAATCTATTGTTCTTATCATAAAATTACCTTATAAGCATTTGTAGGCAACAGAACTCATATGACATGTTACACAGAGCCTAGCATTTCTTAATCAGGGCACTTTTATTTTAAGTACTATCAGTAATTTAAAAGCGGGGAAAAGAAAAGTCATATTTTTATATTTAAACAATTGCAATTTTTCTATTTGAAAAGATGCAGTGTTCAGGGACTGGTAAAGGTTCAGTCAGACTGATGAAGGAGTCAGAATCTGAGAATCCCCTCCACGTCTATGAGCAGAGGGGACCCAAATGAGCAGCTTTTGACTGAGGACGGACTTATGGTGGATATCTCCTGCCAGTAATTAGGCACAATCACTGCCACAGCATGCAATTACTATCACCAGATGTAATTTCTTCTGCAAACGTTCATATTAAAATCAGAAGTGTAAGCAATAGCCACTCTATCCAAGACTGAAAATATGTGGTAAAAGCAGTTACTTAAGAATAACTGTGTTAGCTCCTTATAATAATTTTGCCAGACAAGTTTTTGCACAGGGAAGGGAAAAATGTATCGTTGACATCTGCTTTTTGCCCTCCATAGCTAAACCCATTTTCATCTCTCTTCTCTATACCCTGATATGCTTATGATGTATTCCTAAAAAGTCCAACAGCTCACAAATTGATGGATAGCAATTTTTCCCATGAAAATTACTGTGACAGAGGAGTGATGCAGACAGGGACTTAAGAAATACATACAGTTTAAATACATAGGGAGAACGTGCATGGGGTGGGGGATGGAGAGGCAGAGTCAGATCATCCTTATCCTCAACTGGAGGAGATGTTCGGGTGTTCAGTGGCTGGTTCTACAGCAGCTGAGATCTTTTAAAATCATCCTTCACCAATCAATTCACCGTGAGCTCTGCTAACTCTTGTCACTATGCTGTTTTCCTGTCCTTCCCTCTGGAGGATCTTGCTGATCTTGATCAGCGGAGGAAGATGATGAGGATGAAAACATAGCCATTCAGACAGAGAGCAAAAGCACTTGCACCGAAAGACTTACGCTGGATATTCAGGCCCACGGAGAGCACATCACGCTCAGAAAGGTCTCAGGCACTGGAAAGCCAGCACCTCTTCACCGGGTGATCCTGCCAGGTCTTGCTGCACATTTAGAATCAGAAAATGAGGACCTAAGCAGCATGGTGGCTGGGAGAACTAACAGTTACAAGACTACTAAAGCTAAGGAACCAGAAGTTGAGTGTCTGAGAGAGGAAAGAACCTTAGTCAAATTGTTTAATTTTTTATTTTGTTTCATGCAAGACTCATCACCTGTAGCAATATCAACTTAACTCGGAAAAGACAATGTTAAACTTTCAATTGTCACACAGTTTAGTACATGAATACTTACACTAAATAAGGGTAATACTTTCTATTTTTGATCACTCTGCATTAAAAAGTAAAAAAAAAATACAACTATCTTTCAGAATGTGAACAAGAAATAGAAAGAGAAAAATTTTAAGTGTTGTGTAAGACTGCAGAAAATCCAACTATATCACCTGTCTATAGTTAGATATGCAATTAAAAAAATAAATAAATAAAATCACCCCTCTAAAATACCCCAAAACTTCACAATACAGAGAACTTTTAGTCTAATGCCTCTGTGCAACATATTTCAGCAGATTCTTAAAACAGTAAGTAGTCAGGGCAGTTTCATTTGGTTTATTCATGGAATCACTATTGTCACACTAAATATTATTGCATGAAATGAACTGTACTTACAAAGAGGTACTACAGTGCTATTGAGACCATGAGAAGCACCAAGACCTCCTCTGGACTTTCTGATCAGGACTGGCAGCGTGCTTGCTGCAGGGTATCCTCTCACACAGCTTTGCACAGTTAACCATTTCTACCGGTTGCAGTAAAGAAGGGATGCAGAATCCACACCCTGCCTCCACATAATTTTCTCTGCTTTACTGGAAAACTATGACAGGGTCAGAGAGCAGAAGACAGCCATACTCCAACCGAACGCAGGGCCTGTTGTTCTTCCTTGCCTACACTATTGTGGCTTAGTGGCAGATTCTTGCCTGAGCCTCCAGCTGTGCCTTTCTCAAGGTTCTGGCAATACTCCGACCTCCAGAAAGTTTGCAAGCTAGCAAGCAGGACCTAATCCCGGTGCATACAGCAATTAATGCTTTAGGTCATCATTATTCTTTCCTTAAGTGTAAGGTAGAAGATTCCTGACAACACAGTTCCAGTAGAGTCAGTCACTGTAGAGATGGTAGAATATGAGCACAGCATCCCGAACACGAATTCCCCAGGTACCCACAGGACTGTGAGGCAAACTGGGCCAACTCTGCCCGGCTCTGCCAAGCAGAAAAGGCAAAGTATAAAATGACATTGGCTAGGCAGAGCAGGAATCATTGCCTGGGAGGGCTTCTCTTTCTCATGTTGTCAACATAAGCTCTAAATCCAGTGATAAATAAAGTGTGAAGGAGAGAGCTGGATATCAAGCCTGAGGAAAGGCAAGTTATAATGATTCCATATTAGCTGTTAAAAAAACTCATTCAAAACACAAGATTCAGGATTTTGCAGCAGTGCAGAGGGTTTCAGGCTTCATAAAGACACATATTCAAGGTTTTAATTAGCACTGTGACAGTTTTGAAACTGCTGTCAATCAATCTTGGGGAAAAAAAAAAATACTTGTCAAGTTTGCATGCCCAGGGAGAGTTAAATTGAAATTAAAGTGAATTTTAAAAGATGGGAAATAATTAGGGCACCAGGAAAAAGAATCCAGAGAAAAAGAAAGCTGTGAGAGGAAAAGTATGTTACTAATTATGCTTTTAACTTTTTCTAATTAATCCTCATTCCAGTCCCAGCCCACCTTTAATAAAATTAATGAATGATTATACAGGGAGTGTTATACTGTTCAATATTTGGTTATGCAGATTTGCCACACAATGTGCACACATAAAAGCGTGCCCAAATGAGCAAGTATGTGCCCATCGGAAATGCGGCAGAGCGCTCTACGCGATATGGATGAGATTCCCAAACTCATGTGTACAGTTTATTAGCATATTCACGCAGCCCAGTTTCAAGTGCAAAAGCAAAGTTGCGTATTCCCTAAAGCCCGCTCAAGAAGATTACAGAGGATGTTCACATAGAACAAAAGGGTATCGGCATCAAACGCTTCCATTCTCCAGTCGGTGCGGCTCCCCTGCGAAAGCTGAAATCGGGGAGGACTGCAAACGTTAGCTTGTGAAAGGCGATTTGTGGGAAAGGTAAAACTGCTGTGAGACAGGCACCCAAAACAGTAAGCCAGCAGAGACTGCACAAAGTAAAAGCAACAAGGGGGTGAAACATGGAGGAAAACCTGAGGTTGCGTTCTGAACAGACTGCTGGGTGAAGGGAATACACCAGAAACCCTCACTGGAGAAGACAAGCAAGACTTTATTTCACTAAAGGAGAAATGATAATCATTGTCACAGCTCCTGAAGCTACCACATTCATGTAAACACAGATATGGGAGTGAGGGGATGTGCACACATGTGGTTTATGGACAGAAACATACACAAAATGTACAAAATGTCCTATATAAGTGTATACAAAACCCCCTTTATCCACACAGTCAGTAAAGAGATGCAGTGTCATTTATACTTTTTCAAGCAACCAGCTGTTCATGGTGCATACCTGAAATACCTGTATTGCTTTAAGGCAAAGATCGTGTTGCTATTGTCTTTGCAGAGAGGTCTAAGAAACAGAACGAAATTACACACCCAGTGAATTGGAATGATATCTATAACTGATGTGGCTGTGCTGAAACATGGTTAATACCCTATGTCTGACTCACTGAGCAAAAGTGGCATCCTTCTGCAATGTTTTGTGAACCTGACAATTAAGTGGCAAGTAAGACAGAAGGAAAACTCAGCCCCCAGCTAGCAAAGGGGTTCAGTTCCCACCCACAGCTTCAGAAGCCCTAGCTTTGTCATTAAAGGAATACGTGAGGTCACTCTGACGTGATAGTTCATAATCCTCATGTCAACCCCACCACCACCACCTCAAAAAAAGAAAAGGAAAAAGACAACTCCAAACCTTTAATAAGAGTAAGCTTTAGCTTATGAGATTTTTTGCTATAGATGAATAGGAGCTGCTCTTGCATCACTGCTCCGTGCACCCATGGGGTTCTACTTCTGAGGAAAAAAAAGCAGATGTCTGTGTGTGCTCTGTTCTGTCAAGGTAATATCCTTTCCAGCTCTTTCTTTTTCTTCTCTGAGAAAGAGACCAGAATTCAGGCTTGTTTAAATGTGAACCTAAATGCTAAATGATGTTGACATAAATAAATCAAAGACACAGCCTCTTTCACTCCCATTATACTTAAAATCTTACTGCATACATGAAAATAAACCCAGGACCACTCCACACCTTACTATGCCTCTTAATAATTCTGCTGCTCACCCATAAGATGAATGGGCAAGCTGAGTTGGCTTCCACATATTTGCTCCTTTTTCTAAGCCAATTTTCTTATCCTTACTTTGTCTTTTATTTCCCAAGGTAGAGATGCTGGACCTTCAAACAAGAGAGACAACTGAATGGTTTCCTGCAGTGCTCCCACTGAAACTGTAACTGTATTTTATCTCACCTTTTCAATAAGAAGGATATCATTGCTTTTACCAGGCATCTAAGATATAAATAGCCAACATCTGCACTCTTTTTTCTTGAGGACCACATCAAAACAAGGTAACTGCATGAAAATTGTATTTTATGAAAAAAAATTTTTATTTCCAAAAAAGGCAAATGTTACTGGAACATTTTCTCGGCTAGAGAAGTTCCACCTGCTTTAGAATCACTGCTGTCAAGCATTTCTGCAAGAATACGGTTAGATACATCAAACCCCCTATGTTCAGCGTCACAGATGGCTAATACTTCAGATTGCCAACATAACCACTTTGCCACAACCCCTACCTGCCTTTATGCATGTACAGTTCTTCTGCTGGCAAATATATAGTATCTGAAAATGTACTGGAAACTGAAATGGTATCAGCTGCTTAACTTAGCTCTGTGCATTAAGGCTATATTTGCTCCTACTTTTAATACCTGCCCTGTGAGAAGTATGTTTTTAAAATATACCCTTATTGTCTACAGTTTTAACAGAGATGTCACTGCAAACAAGTACAGACAAATATTGTGACACTTGAGTTCTTCATAAGAACAAATACTGGTCTATACCTTTTTTCTTTTGTGTATAGAGAGTAAAGCAGCAGATAGCTTCTAGAAAGTCAATTAAAAACAGAGACAGTGCATCTTAATCACAGGGCTTTTCCTATCTATTTTTTCCAGTAGTTACTTAAAACCACTAACTTGAAATCAGTCACACACTCTTCAGAAGTTCACTCAATCAAAGGGCCAAGCTCTGAGTAATCAAAGATCTTAAATCACTGGAGCTCCCAACATCAGCCACAGGAGGATTAAAAATCCAGTAGCCAGAACTCAATTCTTCGATCCAGCGAGCACCAGCGCATTATGAGAAGTCCCTAAAGCCCTAGATCACAGCCCAGCCTTTGCCTACTGTGGAGCTAAGTGGAAACCGTCTTTAATTCCTTGGGAGATCCTATCTTGCCCGATGAAAATAGATATTGGCCTCTGTGTGTAGGATGATTAGAAGAATGGAAGAGGATTAAACAAGATGCAAGGGGAAAGGCTCAGAGTGGCTCATTTACATGGTATTACCGCTGACAGATAGGTGTTAACAGAACAGAGCAACCTAAAGGCAAAACTGTATCTGAATTAAAGCTGTATTTATTTACCCAAGTTATAAAGGGATTAAGTCCTGTTTATTTTACCACATCCGGCACTGTTTTATCTATTAAGCACTTTGATGCTTACTCAATTGTTCTGTGTCATGCATTGCACAGCTCTTTGGGGATGTGTTTATCTTCATTTAAAACAGAAGCTTTTAAATGTTTCCAACATAAAATATAGATGCTAATGGCAAGTTAAACATCCACGGCTGTCGTCTTGTCTCCCAAAATGGAGACGTTTTTAAAACAGACAATGGGAAAAGTAAAAAGCACATTTATAAATACTTTGTAGATTGCTGACAGGAAGAACCAAGTAAAGGAGAGTTACGTACACACGTGTGAACACAAAGGCAGTGTCACCGATACGAAATCATTGTATTTCTATTAATTTCTAATTATTCAAAAAGTTTTAATGAGGTAGGAAAATTATTTAGCAAAAATTCCATCCAACACAAACCATCGGTCTTTCTGGGAATCAGCGGGTTTTCTCAAAAGCCAGTTCAACGTCCCACAAAGCAGCTACCTTCCGGCTCTGCGCGGGGCCCTGCCACAGCTGCTCCCAGGTGACCCAGCGCTCAGGGGACTACAGAAACTTTCCCTGCTTTGCCAGCAACACCAGAAAATCAGTTATTTGTAAGACTCGGTCTCAGAGCTGCTCGACTGCTCTTATACCCTTAGCTGCTTCATTTACCACCCAGAGTGTGCACGTGATCCTTATTATCTTCTGGGAACCGAAAAGCTAACTGCGCCGCTTGGCTCGCCCTTCCCCGCTTGTCCTCCAGCAGACCTGCGTTCCTTCTCCTCTCGTCTTCTCTTCCTGCCCACTGCAGTAACGCCACTTCGCAAATGCTCCTGTCGTAGCCCAAAGCTAGCCAGCCCGTTTCGCGCGAAGCATGGTGAGAGTGGTGAGTGGTGAGAAGAGAGGAGGGGGTGCAGACAGCCAAAGGCATACGGAATCTGTCAGAGTTTCATTTTTGGGTCCCGTACAGAACTGCCACTGCTCAGTGCTGTTATGGGCTTACCTGTGTTCGCGCTCTCCACAAGGAAGTATTTACAAAGCCATCAGGACTCACTCGAGTGCAATCACACTCTTATTAATCCTGTCAGTAACATGAAGAGTTTTGTCTTCTGATGCTGCGTTTTCTGGTTCCAGCTGGGACAGAACTGAAGTGTGAAGAGACTGTGGGAAAGGGATTCTGCATGTTTCTTTTCAGCAGAGAAAAAAAAGACCAGGTAGAAGACAACAGCAAATAATTTCTGTCCCAAATTGTACAGGAAATAGTAAAAATTTTCTGCAATTTGAACACTCGGCTCCCTGCAAAACCACAACTAATAAGACTCACCATTGTACCCTAGACCCATTATATGAGGCCTGTTTAGATGAAATAGAAGCAAAGCTAAGTACTTGGTAGGAAAATCTTCCATGTACTGCCAGGAGAAGCTGTGCTGCTTCTGTTGTTAGGGTGTCTCACTCTCCTTCGTGGAAGGCTGCTTATTCACAGGAAGATATCTGGGCCATGTTGGCCAGTAAAATCTGTGCAGACACTTATGAAGCCAAACTCCATTCCTCAGAAAGATTATCATCAAATGGGCAAGAAAAACAGAGCAACAATCAAGCAGGCATACAACTCCCCCCCCAAAAAAAAAAACCACAAAAACCAAAAAACAAAAACAAAACCAAAACCACACCACCAAACAAACAAAAAAAAACCCACAAAAAAAAAAACCAAACAGAAAAATGGATCAAAGACATAAGGAATAGATTCAGTCCTGCCCTGAGAAAGCACCCGGGAACCTTCATGTCATGCAGGGCAAGTAAGCCCTGTAGGTATAAGGGTCTAGCAACATGTCTGTAGCTGGGTTCATATCTCCATGTTCTCACAATTAGGTTCGCCTTTCAGTCCCCTGAGCTGTCCTCATCTCTCTCAGCATGCTCCTCAACCTTCCCAAGCACTTGCTGCAGTAATGTTCCCGACCTTGCCTGCAGTTGAAGCATGACCTACTTACAGTTGATTTTGAAAGATAGTGTGACCCTGACATTGTTGAGGATTTTTTTTCTTGGTAGTGCAGTTCCTTGTATTCTCCTACAAGATCAGACCCTGCCATTAATACTTTAGATGTGAATACTGGCCCTGTTACATCAGGTACACTATTACGCACAGAAGAAACAAGATTGAAGTAAACAAGATTTCCAGACATTAAATAATAATAAAAGAACCCAGAGACTTTAACTAGCCTTCTTATAGAGCTTCAATGCCTCTTAAAATAAATAGGTCAATGTTGATAGAAACACCGGGCTCTGATTTTATCCTGCCGTATTTTCAGAATGCTTTCCAGCATCCAAGCACAATATGAAAAGAAACCACAGGTTTATCTGTTCATGCTTCTCTAGCCTTAGTATTGATATTAATGCCAACAAAATTAGTAATTTGACAATTAGTTTTCCACTTACCTGAAAAGACATGAAAGGCAGAAAGAAAGTAGTTTAACTAGATTATAATGTCGCAGTGACAAGTCAGGTTCCTGTCATGTTATAGCCTTCCAACTTTAACATTTTCATGTCTGCTTGGCAGGTTATTAAAATAAATGAGGGTGTGTTGGACTGCTGTTGCACTTTTCTCTAATGGGAGTTCAGGAATTTGCAAGCCGCTACTGTAAATTGACCGATTGTGAAGTCTGAAAGAACTTGGCTAAAGTGGACAATTAGGAGCATTTCTCCACAGCTGAGTGAAATATTCCTTGTTATTTTAATAATTCAGGCACAGGCTAATTTTCGGAGGCTGAGTTTGTCAAGATAATGTGCCTTGTGCTTGTCTGCTTGTCATTTTTAACTCAATCCCACATGTTACAGGTGCAGTCTAGCTTACAAAACAGGCAAATCACTCACAGTGGAATTTGCATATGGAATATAGATATATTGTACCAAGGAAAAACAGCCCAAGAAGTCAACAGATAGCTGTGATAGGAATGCACATGATGGTAAAAACTTTTGATGTTTGATAGCTGTTGTATCCCTCTTTATGCTGGTATAATTAAAGGTGGTTTTTTGCACTATGCATACACAAATATGTATAATGTAAAGCATCATGTAGATTTCTTCGTAAAGGGAGATGGTAAGGCCACAGGAATCCCATGTGTCATGCAGATGTTCTGGGTATACTCAGCTACCTTTTTCAGCTTAAAACATCTCAATGTCAAAAAGTGTGGAACATGCAGAAAACAGTTACTTCCTTCAACAGAGAAGGTGAAGTCTTTAGAAAAGATGAAGCAGCTTCTACAGACATTATTATACCCAGCTTCTGAAGGCCAAGACTACACTACTGAGCCCAAATTTTGAAACCTCTGATTCTCTTTTCTCTGTCACTTACCAGTTGCTTCTTCTCTGAGAGGCAGTGAGTGGCATTCTCACCATGCATTTTTCTCTCATTTTCTCAAGCTGGATTTCCGGCTTAACAGGAACACACACAGAGGAAGCACATGTTCAGGTCCAAACTGGTTGACAAATTCTTTAACTTGCTACAAGCTTCCCCTGCAGATTTAAGATGTAGTGATGAACCAGGAGAATTCATTCCAAGACAAAAAATTGCAAACTGGATGTGGATGAAGCATTTCTAGGACAGTTTCTTGAAGGTCAGCTCAGACATCTAAAATACCAGCCTATAATGAAGACAGCAGGAACTATATCATCCTAAGAAACAATTTCATCCTGCAGCAACCTTGGGGGAGGCACTGTGTACTTTTCCTGGCCTCAAGTTGCATCGGGGGGTGTGGGGTGTGGGTTAGATTGGATATTAGGAAAAACTTCTTCACAGAAAGAGTAGTGAGGTGTTGGAACAGACTGCCCAGAGAGGTGGTTGAATCACGGTCCCTGGAGACATTCAAAAAACGTGTAGATGTGGCACTCCAGGACATGGTCTAGTAGGCATGGTGGTGTTAGGTTGATGGTTGGACTTGATGATCTTGGAGGTCTTTCCAAACTTAGGGATTCTATGATTCTATACGCATTTATCTATTTTAAGGCGTAGGCAAATTCAGTCCATTACTGCCATTTTATCAACCAGATTTCTCCCTTGAGGTCATGCAAAAGAGCTCTTTGCTAGAAGACAGCACAACATACTGCTTTGAACTCACCAGTCAAGAAGATCATGGTGCCGCTTAATGTCTGGTGTTGCCATCACCCCTGTATATTCAAGCAGGGATGGAGCAATACTACCACCTCCTACCGTGAAACAAAACTGAAGGCAATTTTATTAACTGGGTTGAGAGACAGAGGATGTAGATCCCCAATGGCAACAAAGAAGAGCCCATTAAAACTTGCAGGACCATGAAAGGTCTGGTGGAGAGAGTGCACTTACGCTTGATGGTGATGTGGTATGAATGCTTAAAATAATATACCATGAGAGTTCCTATTCTCAGGCCATTCCTGGAGATATTCTAAACCACTGAAAACAATCTGAATTCCAGTATTTGCATGCAAACCAGGCTATCCATGTGCGAACATGAGCATTTATCATAGATTATTCATTTCTGATTGCATTTTGAAAGTTTCAGTCATTCAGTAAGGGAGCAAACTCAGTCCTAGGCAGCTGAGGTGGCCACTCACTCAGCATGAGGAATGAACAGCACAGAGTGAACACCTGAAGCAAACAGTTCAACAATTCACTCTCAAAGACTACTCATATAAAATTGTCCGTGTAACAAAAGCACATCCATAAACAGGCAACTTGCACTCAGCAATTTGCAAACAGAAGTCATGGAATTAATTACATGTCAGAAATTAGTCTGAATAGTTCTGATCTTCACACATGAGAAGCAAAAGTCTTTATGTCAGACCTAAGACATAGTAAAGTAATGAAATAGTTGAGATGAGGATTTGAAGTCTATGAGCACTACCACTTCCCAAGAATTTAACTTCAGGAGCTTCAGAAAGGGGACCATGGCTGCTGCAGCTAGACTTGAGGGAGGAAAAAGTAAACATAGGAGCCTAAGGCCATTCTAAACGAACTTGCTGTCTCTGAAAGGAAACAATGAGCAGTCAGGGTAGGCAGCAAAACTCACCTCTGGTCAAATAGAGCAGGAAGTGCTCAAAGATCAACACTGGATCAGAATCCACACAGACGTCAGACCTCTAGCTTGAGAAGTGCCTTCAACAGGGAATAAACCAAAGCTAACAAATCACAGTATTACTGAGGTGGGAAAAGAAATATCTACTGTCTCAACCCTGCAACTATGGTAACTATCATCCTATGGTACCTCAAGCTAAAAAATTAGAATCTTTCCCAGGAAAGGCAACAAAATGAGCAGAAGAAACATGTCAGCTGGTGACCTCACTCCTCCTGTAAAAGAACAATGTCTCAACACGTTACTGATGCCTATTTACTCATATATTTCCCCTTCTCCTCAGCAGATTTTAGCAGAAAGCTTCTCTCCATCGTGTTCCCCAGGCCCCACTCCTCTCAGAGGAGAAGGGGGAAGAAGGGGACTGCATTCTTGTTTAAGTGTCAAGCTCACACTGATGTAAAATATGGTAGAGTGATAGAGTTGTGTTGCTTTATATTAGGTTGCAGGATCAAGAGGTATGACATCAATTCTGTAGTATAGATTCCACGCCTTTTTGGGACTAGTTAATATATAGCCAATTACCTCTGAAAATGATTGGAAGATGTTGTCTGCTTGTGGTTCAAAAATCACGAAACGTTTCTTTTTTTTCTTTTTTTTAAGTTATTTTTTGTTAAAGAGAGGCACTTGAATCCAATGTGTGTCAACAATACTAATTAAGTACACTGAGTATAGGATTTAAAACATCAAGAACATTACACCTGTCATTTTAAAATTCTAACAACAGAAAATATGGTGTATGCTTGGTCCTCAAAATACATTTTAGTGGCCAAGGGGAAGAAGGCAGTTGCCATTATCAGCAATGAACTGAGACTAAAATCTAACCATAAAAATATTCCACAACATTTAGAGATTAAGGAATGTATTCACAAATGCTGGTGTTTGCCTAATTGTTTATGTGTCTACCGTTGCGCAAATCTGAGTTCACCCACACTTTGTCTCTTTAACATGAGAGGGAATATCTGAAGATTTAGAGATGTGCAGCCATTACTTTACAGAATGAGAGCACACCAGTGTGTATGAATGCAGATATTCCCCATACATATATGCAGGTGTAATATTTTAATGCAGATGCAGTGAAGGCCCTTTCATAAACTTAATCTTAAAATTAACTGAAAATAAACTTAATCTTATAAGTACTTACATTAACATATTTGCACGTGGAACTGATTTTGAAGCAGTATATGTAAATTCTTATGTGCTGTACTGTCAGTCTGGTTAATACCTGCAGTTCTTTTTGGCAGAAGCACATAGTAGTTAATGCCTGCATTTTATTACAAAGATGTAGATTCAGAATTCTGAGTTTTCTGATAGAACAGAGCAACTACATTTCCATTATCATGCTGTCCTCTTTTTTTTATGCAGCATAGTTCCTCAACAATCCTATTGTCTGAATTGTTTTTGCAGCTTCACCTGGTATTTAATAAACAGAGACTGAAACTGGTTGAAACTCTCTCCAAAAGAAAAGAGACGACAACTCTTTTTAACAGGAAAACTGTAGTTCCTTCAAGAATTCATTTATGAATATACAGAGAAACAAAAATAAGTCCAAGTCCACTTAATTCTGCCCTGTTACACATGATGAAGCCTGAAATATTTCAGAGAGAATAAGCATTTGACATTTATAGACACATTTTAACATAAACCACATAGTATGACTTACCTTGTGTGTTTGTAAGAGAAATGCTAAGGAAAATTATCAGACAGGTTAAAGAAGCTGTAGTATTTCTAAGTCTCCTATAGAACTCCAACCTGCCAAGAAGCAAATGTGGACAAAAAGTATGACAAAAGCTTAATGCCTTTTGTAGGTCATTATTTATTATTAAAAATATTAATATCTGACAATATCCATGTATGTTCATAAAATATACATGGCACTTGAAGCAACTTTGTAATAAAAATGTATGAGATGTTTGAGATTTTATCTACATTGGTGTGTTGTAAAAATGGTTGTCCAGCATCTAATAAGTGAGCCGGAGGAAAACGTAGAAAAGCGCTGAAATATATTTTCATATATTTCCCAAAAAACTTCAAGGTGACTGCAACTTGCTTTGGAATTGCCAACTCACTGCTTAAAAGCAGCAAATAAAGTTGGTTATGTCATGGTATATTATACCGTTAGGCATGTGGGTGGTAGTAGGCAATCATGCTATTGTCCAATTAGGTAACTACACAAACTATATGTAATATTGCATGCCAATGTTAAAAAGAACCTTTCTACAAATAACTCTTCTCTTATGACTTTTCCCCTTCAGGAAGCTCTTACAGAGAAACCTGTCCTTTACAGAAAAATTACAGTGATTAGTTCCAATAACTTGGACAGCTAAATAAATATTTACAGTATCAGAGCATACAGTAAAAACTCATTTGCATGGACCTAGGCGACCTCATATGGATTATCAATTTTTGCAATTAGTGTGTAAATAAACAAACAGGATTAAAAAAGTCAAGGATACTGCATCACAGAGTATACTTTGTTCATTTATTTTGACAAGCATAGTTTTGGTTTAATTGTGAATAATAATGCTACCAATCATTTTGTAATTGAAGTATTATGGGATGTTTGATGAAAAGAACATACTTTGAAAATATATCTGCAAGGATACAACAGGGAGATAAGTTCAAAAGCAAATTTGATCTAACGATATCTGTCTTTTCAAGGGAGTTTTAACATTTTTTCCTTTCATTTCATCACAAAATTTCATTGTATGTTTTAAATTCAATAAACCACAAAGTGTTTTCCCAGTTGTCAGTTGCTGAGGCAAAATATTTTTCTTTTTTTTTAATTTCATGCTTCCACATATTTTTTCCTTGCGTTACTCTTTTTCCAGTGTTTTCAAGGGTATCAGCTTAGTTGTGTAATCTTGGGCAAAGCAGATTCTCCATGCTTTGGCTTACCCACCTACAAAAACTGTGCAACATGCTGATTGTGCAGAATTAGTATGATGTTTAATTAATCTCCACAAAAGCACTGAGCTTCAGAATTCCAATAGCACGTATGTAGGATGTACCAACATATTTGATTTCCTATGTTTGCAACATCGACAGAGTGGTAAAAAGGGAGTATAGTTCCACTTTTTAAATGTTAAAATTGTTAATGAGTCATACTTTTTTTCACTTTACAGACAGAACATGCTAGTATTTCTCCAGGTCAGAGCTGCCATTTTGCTAATGCAGCACTGACACTGGAAGTGTCTTAAGGTATAAATGCAGCTCCATAGCAGTGCTCCTGAGATGGAAAGACTGTCAGAGTTTTTTTCAGTATGTTCCATTTTATTTTTCTCCAGCGTGTAAAAATGTCAATGCTTAGGTACTTAGGGACGTGGTCTAGTGGGTAATAGGTGGTGGGGGGATGGTTGGACTAGATGATCCTTGAGGTCACTTCCAACCTTAATGATTCTATTCTATTCTATTCTATTCTATTCTATTCTATTCTATTAAGAACAGGACCTGCTGTGTGTCATTGAAGTGCCTTTTTAATGTCTCCCTGTTCTGAGCTATGTTCCCTATGACCAATTTTGTTATCGGATGGCTAACACAGCAGCTGCTTAAATAACTGTTAAAGATTAATTATTGCCATTATTCCACAGGAATCCCCAAAACATATCAAATGCTAGATAAACTTTACAGCAAGACTGGGACTGTCCCCACCCTCAGCTCCTCACACCACCATCCCCGCCATCCGTGTGATGGGAAAAACTGTTCAGGAGTGTTCTTAGTTCATCGCCTGTGAAAGTCAATGGCCAACCCATCAGGCCGTACTCTTGCAACTAGAGGTCCTGGTTAGAGAGTCTGTGACGCCGTACTGCTTCATAGATGTGATAGCAACTGCAGGGCAGACGCTCAGTAAGTAAACCAGCCTGCTTTCCTCGCTGTTAATGTTGAGAAAACCTGCTAAAATAGATCTCTCTAAATAGATTTGTTGGTTAATAATATCTTCAATTAATGTCTTGTGTTGATCATTAAAGAACAGATTGGAAACTGAAGTAGCTGTGCCTAATTGAGTAACTATTACTACCCCAGTAATGGGACATGTGAAGCATTTTATCTGCTTTCTTTGCAGATTGTTAATTTAAATGGATGGCACAGCGATAAACCTGTTAGACTTAATCAGCTGAACAGAACCGTAGGAAGACAATGTAAGGATCATTTTAGTGCTAACTCAGAAAACTATAGCTGTTGTAAAATATAAAAATTAATAATTAATACAGTTGATGAGAAACTAATTTCTGAAAAACTGGACATCATTCTAAAGCTACTCATGGGTAAAAGTCCATGTATTTCTTCAGCATAACAGCCTGAAAGTCTCATATTTTAATGAGAAAGACTGAATTGTAGCAAAGGAAGCTGATATTTCTCAGCCTCCATACCTGCACTGAAAGCAACTGCAAGGGCCACGTACAAGGCAGCAATCCCAAAGGGCTATGCTTTGAATTGTACAGATTCACACAGAAGTGTGTATTATGTGCTCTCAAAATTAATTAAAAATCTCATTACCACCTACCCAAAGCTTCAGTTGCCTATGGACCCTTAACAAAAATTTGTGCTTTCAAATTATCAGTGCAAAATACTATATTTTGTACATGTTTTCTCAAACAGTAACAGAAATTTTGGGGTTTGGGACTCTTTTTTTTTTTTTTAGCAATATGAAATGCATACTATACGGCTTAAAGAACTAGGACCCTGGCCCTATTGTATTTATTACTATAAACTTATCCGTAGTGTGACAACAGTTCCAGTGTCTGTTTCAAACTCTGGACATCCTACGTCTGTTTGGAATCGGAAGGGCAATGGATGGAAGACTCTTTTGTCTCAATACTAACGTGATTTTGTGAACTCAGTAGAATTCACTAAACTTTTAGGGTGTTGGATGCTCAGTGTGATTCATTCTTTGGGGAGCTTTGCCTATGCATCCACCACAAACTGTAACTCCAAGGATCCCGCAACTATTAGAGATGTCTCCAAACAGCACTTCTACATCAGAGTCTATGGGAATTGAATGGAAAAATAACTTATTTTTAACAGAAAACCTCTTCAGGCTGCAGAATTCTTCTTGAGGTCTGTTCACCTTGTGGCCACCGTAGCAATGTCTTGTCCATAACAACTGTTCAACAAGTCAATGGAAAAATATTAACACGAAATTTGGTCCCAGATTCATGACTCAAATTTGTTCAAACAGCAAGTCTCTTTACAGTTGGTGTATTGTAATCTGATTACCCAAGCCTGTAGAGCACAAAGGATTACAATCTGTAAACGTGGTTTCTAGGTTAACATATGGGGATTTCAAAGGGCCCAAATCATTACACAAATACACTGAAATCAGTAGGACTGAACAGCAGTAATGGTCTGTTGAATCTTAATCAAGTTTAATATTGGTCTGGATTTTAGGCTAAATAAAATCACTATGTCTGAACAGCTTTCACCCTGAACTCCATGGACACGTGTTGGAGCTCCAATGGAAGAGATACCCACTGCAAATCATGAACAAATCTGGGACTGAGAGCTAACACTGCCACAGAATGAAATTTGAAATGCCAGGGATTATTTATAGAAAAAAAGACCATGACTCACATATCAGCAGTTTTGATGTTCCATAGATCTATACTAGAGAAGAGGATGAAAATATCAGAAATATGAAATTATGAACATGACAAATACTGCATCTCTTCATAATCTGTATGTAACAGTTTAATAGCAGGGGGTTAGTATTCTATGTTTTACAAAACTCTTCTGCTTATAGGAATAGAGAAAGGAAGAAAGCTGGCTTATGTTTTTGCATAAATCTGCAAAGTGGAAGAAGCAGCACCTATGTTAAAGTACAGATATGAAATATATTCATATGCAGGTTTTTAAAGGATGACATATCAAAGACATTTGCAGGAGTCTGCACCAGGTCACTCAACCTGATAGAAAGAGGATTGCAACATTTAAAATCCCTTCTCCTGAGTCTTCTCAAGGGCAGAGAAATGTTTAAAATAAACTATGAGGTGAGGAGAAATAGAAGAGCAGGTAGCCAAATGTTGTACTTATCTGCCTTGTCAGCCTCCTTTGAACCAGCAGGCAGAACAGCCATGAACCAGCACAACCTCAGAATGCCACAGAGATGCAGATGTCTTTGAAATGTCTCATCCTTAAACATCTGTCTGGGCAAAACCATCAGGAGGGTTTCTCATCTCAGCAGCCCTTTGCCAGTCTGACACTGATGTAAAAATTGCCATTTCCATGAAAATGCCAGCTCTTGTTCAGAAATGTATCCAAAATCCCTGTGAACACAGAGAGCTCCATATTCGTTATACGCATATTGTTTGTACCTTGGGTGGATTACTTCTTGGTTTTAAGCCAATGTGCTTCTTTGCTGACATACTGTAAATGTACAAATGTATTATTGCTCTTTTCCAGCTGAAAACTATTACTATTGGTAGTATTTTTATGATTATCAGCAAGAAAGGCAAATAGTGGGTGAATCGTTATTAAACACAATAGGCATAACTTTTCCTATGAGTTCTGTGGCAGCTTTGTTTTCATTGAGGGATCACTCAAATCTCTACATTTAAGATTTCTTAAGTTTTTAGAATCGTTGTTCTTGACCTTTTTTTAAAAAAAAAAAGAAAAAAAACCACCAACAACTACGCCTTTCCTTTTATTCTTCTAATCCTCCTAATTTCACAGCAGCCCTGATCCACTCCTCAGTGGGGGAAGCCAGCTGCCACAGCACTCCTAACGCCACACCGGTGAATGATGGCGCACTCCCCCAGCCTTCAGCACACTGCATGTGGATGCAGGCACCAGAATCACTCTGCAAGTCTCCCCTGTAATGATACTTCAGAAAGCTGCGGAGAGATGTGGGTCTGTAATGGTGGACAAGGTCAGCTGATAAATAAACCACTAGACTCTGCTAAGACCATCTGGGGAGTTACAGATAAATGGTGGTTTTATTCCCATCCTGGAGACAGAAGGAAAAGAGATTACTGTCACTTCCATCTGTGGTGAATAGAACTTACGAAAACTTGCTTCTTCCAGCCGTAACAGAACTCTAAGATAACTTATCTTTCCATTTTAAATGTTGACATTCTTGTAGAAAAGTCCACAACTGCATCAAATCTTCAGATATGAAATATATTTTGTTTCCCTGCTTACACTGTGGCATGTGGCCAGTCTAGCTACTTGCATTGACGAGGGTATGCACACCTTAGCAATAAACAAAGTCCATAAAGCGCCTTCTCTTTAAGAAGTAATCCATAATAACCAACAGCCAAACAGCCAGAGAAGATTCATAATGAATCATACCTAACACTACATGGCACAGGTCACTCCGAATAAAAGGTAAGTTTGACTTATAATAAATTTAAAACCCTTCTGGTGCTGTGTTGATGTCCCTTTCCCACCTATTCCATGACTCGCAGAGTGAAAACACGAACCTGATGTTTTGACCCCTTGAGTCCTATTCACGCCTGTACAGAAATGCAGCTATTTTTGATGTTGAAGTATTTCCTGGCATCAATGCCTTCTCACAGCTGAGCACCAAATGCAGCCATAATATCTCCTCTCCCCCATGCAATATTTGACAGCACAGAATGCTGCTCATCCAGACATGAAGCTCATATTTGGATGCAGCCTTCAAACGAGTGCTGAGCACTCCAAATCTTTCAGATCCAGCTGCTATACACATCTGTCTGTAAGTACCAACCTAAAGCTTATTTATGCTGTCAGCAAGCAGACTGTCTGTTCCAGGCTTCCTCAATACCCATATTATTAGTTCACTGAATGCTGAATTATCAGAGTATAAGCAGGAAGCAAAGCTGGTCTGGTTGCTTGCTGCAGGGGAGAGGTGGAGGAATAGCAGGAAATCAGAACGTTCAACAACTGCACATGTAGGTGAAAAAACATCAAAACAAAAGGAGGAAGAAAGATTAATTCCCTCTCCAGGAATCTTCTCTTCAGTTCCCCTAAAGGGAGCATGGTCTACCTTTTCGGAATAACATCAGTCATTCCCAAAATTTAAATATTACTAATTCTCTTCAAGGACAGAATACCAAACCCACAAACAAACAAACAATATATATATATGTATGAGAAGAAATTAAATTTATTTAAATCTACAGAGCCTGTCGGAAATCATTTGAGAAAAGATTGCCAGTCTTTTGTCATGAAGCTGTATTTGAGAAATTTAGCACCATTCCAGACTTCTGCAGGGAGAGTTCCTTGACTCTCCTTCCTTGCTGTTTTGGTCTCAGCATGGCTGCTGTGCTTCCTCTACCACAAGAACAGGTCTGGCAATGACTTCTTAGCTCAGAATCTGTACTTTATCCATGCCATCTCACATGAGGTGAGAGACTGCTTCTCTGGTGAAGAACCGGTGCTCTGCAACATTCAATGTCTCATTACAGTCAATGTGATCTCTAAACCACTTATTTTTGAGAACTTGGAGAGATTCATAGAGTAGCAAAAGGGAAACAGAGCACCTGAAAGGAAGGAAAAGGAAGATGGAGGGACCTACAAAACACTGATTTCAAGACCCTAGAACTACATATTAAGCTATGAGTATTTAAGCACACAAGAAACAAAGAATTTGCCAACACATCAAAAACCTGTAGCATCAGTTCACGTTACTTATTTTCCTCGATAGTGTAACTGGTGTAATGGAAAGAGAGAAGCAGCGGATGTGATGTACTCATTTTTCTTGATATTATCCCTCGCGATAGTCTTGTAAGTGAACCAGCAAAGGCAGTGGACATAAAGTTTCAATAGGGCGACCACTCACTTGGTATAAAACATGCACATTAGCAATATCAGTGTCAGATTTGGAATATGTTTCAACTGGAGTCGAACATGAATTTATCATTGGCCAAACTCATTCAGCACATTATTTTAAAAGTGAATTGCAGAGAAAAAAGAACAAATTACCCATTTGCAGATATCACTGATCTGGAAGGCCTCACAGCAGAGATAGAAGCGGTATTAAAATGAACCTAATAAATCAGGAAGACACGCAATAGGCAAATGCAAAGAACTGCAACCTCAAGAAGTGAAGTGCATAATATGATATAAAGAATAACCGCACAGGTAGAGCAGCGAGGAGTTTATTTTGGTCCATAAATTGACAGACTCAACATTGTGATGTTGCAACTGTGAAAGGAAAGTCTTTTTTAGCATATACTTTTAGGACTGTCACATGCATGACCCAAGTGATAAAGATGATTCTACTGTTGTGTTCATTCAACCTTGGCTGGAACACAGTGGGCACCTCCTGGCACCGTACTTCAAGAAAGCAGAGAAATAATGGAAGTGCTAAGGAGAATTATGGTGACAGGTTTAGGCAACATGGCCTGTGAAGACAGGTGGAAGGAATTATGTTTGCCCAGCTGTGGAAAAAAAGGAGAATCACTAAAATTATTGTAAGATTTGTAGTAAAACGTAAAATGATCAATACTTTCAAATTTGATGAGAGGGACACAAAGAGCAACGAGCTTCAATGGTAGCAGAAGACACTCAGGTTAGCTCTCAGGTGAAATTTTATGAACCATTCCGCTCCGTACAAAGGTGCCTGGGAAACTGCAGAACTAAAGCTTTTGAAGCAAATGTTACACAGGTATCTCGTATCTGTACAGGATGACTTAGGTATATTTATCTATGAATGGAAATGCATTAGCTGGCCTTTTTTTAAGTCGTTCCCAAACTTACATTGCTAGTAAAGTTATTATCTGCTTTGTAAAGGATTTAGGGAATGTTGTTAGGACCCTGAGTGCAGACTGTGAGGTGGGGGGAAAGGTTTTGTACAGCCCAAAGGTCAGGCTCCACGGTGCTTGGCTCAGGGCTCAAGAAGGCAAAAGACAACCAACAGCAGGAGCAGCAGGGGCTGGCTGCTCCATGAGGGAAGGGGAACCAGGAGATGAAGGTGACAGTAAGGCAGGCAGAGCCTTCATCAACAAGGGCACAGACCCACAGTACCTAAACAAGAAGAGCAAAGCAGGTCTGGTGGCAGCAGTCAGATTAAGTAGGAGTCCAGACTACCGGACAAGTCTGTAATGCCGAGGCAGGTCCACAGCCAAACTAATCGGTGTGTAGCTCAGTGGGGTACGTGGCCAAGCACGTGCAGCTCCAGCCAAGGTCAAGCAACAGCAATGGAAAAGGGTCTGAGCTTAAATACAGCACTGAAGCAAAACGGGAACAAACCCCAACAAGATTTCTCAGAGCTCTTTCTCACACAACTTCTTTCATGGCTGTTGGATCTAAGGCCACGCAGCTGCACTGTATCAGCACTGACCTTGAGTCCGGGCTGCCAAACCCTCAGAGGGGAGTGGGTGCACGCAGAGATCTGACAAGTACTTACCAAGTGACATGGAAACCAGTGCTGCATTCATTTACCTTTCTTCAGTAGGTACCTCCTAATATTTTTGTGCTCTTTGTAAATATTATCTGCAAATTCCTACTCTGCCGTAAATTAACATTTTTAGTTGCCTCTTGGGGGGTGGTAGCACAGTTGCAAGGTGAAACAACTGATCCAGCATAATAATATAAAATACCGGCGCATGCATGGATAATATTAATGAACTGAAAAAACGCCTTTTGGAATGAATACACCTACAAACAGGTAGACTATTATAGCAAACGAATATAAATGCTCAAATTGCTGATCGTAATTGTAATGTTTTAAAATATTGATATTGTTTTAGTCAGCTAAATTTTGTTAAATAGGTCAATTGCAAGTCCATTCTCTAAATGCAGTACCATTATAAAAATTAAGAAAGATGAGATTTGCAGGTAGTCTTATTGATAGAATAAATGGAAGTACTTGAGAGTATGCCATCTGTTGAGTAAAAATCATAATGTAAATGTGATTAAAATTGTATTACTAATTAGTAGTAATGCATCAAATATTTCCTTTTTAAAAGCTTCATATATTTCAGAGCTACACCATTATAGGAGCAGCAAGCCTGAATTCTATCCGGGGATCAACTACATCCCTTTATAGTAGATATTTCACCTGACCTTCTAATCTAAAGCTTGTGCTTGCTACTTTACAGTCAGTTTTTCTTCAAGCCAACTTGTCAAACACATGGGTCACATTTTCCAAATGCCAGTGATAATCTGAAGTATGATCACCCAGAATGCCTTATCTTCGGGAAAGCAAGAGGTGGGGTCATTCTCTTCTGCTAAGAAAACAGAAATAAGTGTTCGACATGACAAGCCTCAGATCTCTGAAACTCAGGTAGCCATGCAAAGCTTCACTTATCAGAGCCCACAATTCACCGTCAGCTTGGATTCCTCTCTCCTTTCGAAGGTAAAAAGCTACCTGCCAGCTTGAACTGTCACGCAGGGCCTGGGCTTCCCCACAATACACCTCTAGAACAAGGAGCTCTTCCCCAGGTCTGCCATGTTTCTGCAGTGAAAACCTTTGGTCAAGCTCAAGAGAAGGGGTGGCGGCTGCCTGATGATAGACTGGTGAGAAAAATAAATAGCAACTGCAGTACCAATTATTGTTTTAACTATAAGGTAGCTCCAACGCTGCTGAAATCAATAGCCAAAGATCCAGTAGAGGAATTTAGTTTTAAGATGGCCTGATCTTTTAATTTTTTTCATAAATGTGAGAAGTTCTCAACTGTGTTGGGTAAGACTGTGATTTCAGAGGTAATCTAGGTAGGTGATGGAGATGCTGCTGCTTCTGCATTTACATTCTATCTGTCCGACACTAGTGTTTGCCTAAACTGGCACATATTTGAGGAACTGTGCCACCTTTGGTAACTGCTATGAAATCATTCAATGTATACAACATATGCAACTTTAATATTCTCCCATAGAGTGTATAATTTGATGAATTAAGTCAGGTTAGTTGATGCTTAAAATGATGGAACGTGCCAAATTACACTGACTTGGGATGTTGTTAGAATGTGCCAAAAATAAAACCTACAGTTTGGTGATAAATCAGACAGATTATGAAATGTTGTGTTAATCAAACACTTTACAATTCTTCCCCTTCCTTGTTTGCCAGAGCCCAGAGTAGTTTTGGATACTTTCGCATATTTCTGTAAAAAGACCTTTGCATTATTAACCACATTCCAAGAGCAATGAGTGTCTGAAAAAAAAAAGTTTAGAGTTGTGAGATCACAGGTTTGTGGTGCAACAATATCTGAAGAAGTCACGGTGACTTGACCAAATGTACTGACAAAAAAAAAGGACAGATGGGGACCTGTCCCTTTAAATATGAAATCTGATAACATTTTATATCGTATATTAAATAATTCTCATCCTTTTCTCAACCAAATGTTTTCCTAAAAAAAAAAAAAGTGTTATAGTTTTGATGTTGAAATCATTACTTCTAGATCCTGGACTCCAGTTCTTCCCGTCTTCTTCACTAGCAATGCTTATTTTCTTAAAAACTTACTGAAATGTTTCCTTATGTTCCTTTTGTTTAAAAAGACATGCAGGACACTTTTGTTTCATGAAAGTTACAAGCAGGTAAGAATTTAACAATTAATAGTATGTTTTTCATACTGGTAGTGCCAATTATATGCTGTTTAAGCTTATTATCTAATTGCATGCTAGTGCTGGCTTCAGAGATGGCATGACATTAAGTCAGACTTGTGCTGCATTCCCCAGCAGTGGAATATTCAATTATTTGTTCTGACTCATGTAATTCCCTGTATTCCAAGCTTGTTAATGTCATTACAGGGCTGAAATAAAGTGATTACTCTAAATGAGTATTTATCCGATAGGCAATGCAATTCCTGCCCCCTCCAGCTGACAACAGATGATTGCAAGTGTTCTTCTCTACTCCCTCACCTGCACCTCCCCCTCCTTCCCCTGTCAAGGAGGAAACCATAACATTGTGGTGCTCTGTGAAATACTGTCAGATGGCGTAAAATATATATAATAAAATAAAAAGAAGCGCAACCTTCCCCGGCAGAGTTAAAGCTAATGACCACTGCTTCCACTCCCAGTCAGTGATGACAGGTTGAACTAACTGATAATGGCATGCCTGCTGTTGAGCTGGCCACTTATGTTATTTCTCTTGACATGGTTCTGGGGAAGGCCTAATTTTTTTGACATTTGACCATGCAAATTTGAGTCCTGATACATTATTCTGCATTTACATCCTCCCAGTGTTGCTGTTTAAAATGTGCTACAAGCTCCTTGAGCTCAGCTAATAAAGGCCACAGAATGAAAGAAAGTTAAATATGAATGTAAGAGGAGACCTAAATGAAGGGCTAGCTTGTACATCTCAGAGATGACCTTCTGGAAATGAGCAAGTGGAAAATCCTTTTTAAAGCAAATGGCAAGAAGTGTAACACTGATTTTTTTTTTGCTTCAAAAAATTTTTTAAAGATTCTAAAATATTCACAAAAAGGAAAACATTAAGTTTTACACAGACATTTCTTCAGTCAGCAATTCAGCTGAGTGTATTTTAAGCCTAGGTTCCAGTAATGACTCTTAGTAATACACCTTTCCCAAAGAGCCAGAAATTCATAGTGCTTCATTAAATATAAGGAAAAAATATGGCTTGCTCTCTCTCTCTCTTTCTTTTCACTTGCTCTTAAATTTTTCACATTGTTGAAGTCCAAATGCATTACCTGTGAGCAAACCAAACTTTTTTCCATCTCTTAAAATTAATTTGTATAAATTTACTGCTTATGAACAGCAGTAGCTTGACAGCTCTGAGAAAAACACATCTCTCTCTAGCTACAGAGTGGGTGCAGGCTGGACGTGTGGCTCCTCAGCTAAGGTTTTTACATCAGACCTGAATGGGTGATATGCAGGGAGAGGTCAGCATTGCATGGGCTTTTTATGCGTCTGGAGTCAGGGAAGTTGTGGCAAAATTGCAATCCCAGGTTTTTCTTCATTGTCTTCTCTCTTATTGACTCTGCTTATTACAATGAACCTCTCGGTGCACAAGGTGATATCCACTGAAGTCAATAGAATTTTTTCTGGCTTACGTGCTCCGCTTCACTCTCACATAAAAATTCCAATAATGAGATGGCTGAAAGAGGATTACGCTGCACACAACCTCCAGTGTCTGGGCCCTGGAATGTATCAGACTTCCCCCAGTCAATCACCCTGGAAAATAATATGTTTTATAAAGAGCATAAATCAGCACCTCTAAGCAGAAACAAAAGAGCAATCTACCATAAACAAGAAAACTATAATCACTGTGCAATCTGGGCCTCACCTCCAAATACGCCACCCACTCTAAAGCTACTGTAGCTTGTTCTTTAACAATACTCATTTATATTTTCCTTACTTTCCTTGCAAGTTCCTCTGATTTCACCTGTGTTTGCCAACAACGATGAACTCTACAACACAAAATGAAAGACACAGTCTGTGTGATATTGGTATGTTTTAGGTAGAAAGCCTGAAGATGTTAATATTGCACTGCGTCTTGTTGCAATGACATATACTATATTATATAGTTATCGGCTTAGGATATTATGTTATAAACAAAGTGAAGTAACACCAAATTACTGATTCCATTTCCTTTTTATCTCTAATACCTGCTGGTATTGAGACCTAGTTTTCAAATTCCTTTTTTGATGTATATATTAAATATGTAACTTAAATCTAGCTCAGACAGACGAACGCTGATAAAAAACAACGATCTTATAGAGGCTCGCTAGCCACGTAAATATGAAGGTACTTCCTCCAGTTTTCAAATAAGTGTTTCTTTTGCAAGATCAACACCAGTGACAACTTGATCAGTCATCTCATAGTTACACTGAGGACAAGGAACATGAATGATTTCCTTACTCTGAATGGATGATCCTTCCAGAAGACTCCGTTAATTTGCACACGTATCTGACTGTTAACCATTAGTATCGCTCCTCCTCTTCTCTCCTGATCAACAAGGAATAGTTCCATGAGGAGGAGGCCATCTGCCCTATCTGTTCCCCAAGATTAAGGTAAAGCCACTCACCATTCTCTTCTTCTGTATCTGCGGCTCACACAGACAACAGGGAAATGCTCTCCCTTGCCTTGTGGAGAAGCAGGTGACTATCGGGCAAGTACCCAAACCCACATCTAAAAGAGGAATACAGCAGTACAAATAACTATCTGCATATTCTCATTTTTACCAGAGTGTTCCTACTTCTCCTGTGATACCCACTGTTCTCATAATGTTTCTTCAAGCTACTTGGAACAACCCAGTTTCTCCTTTCCTCCATTTTTAAAAAAACCTAACTAAAAATAAGTGGTAGATTCATAGCACTGTACTGACCAGAATTTGCATATCAATTAACAGACACAAACCAAGCCAGAAACAAACCGGAGTATGCATTCACTGTGCTAGATAATGTTGTGAGTGAAAGTCAAGGGAGGATGCTCATGACATTTGAACAGCACATGAACTAACTCAGAAGTCAATGAGATTACTACCAGAAACCGACCGAGTAAATATCACTATCTCTACTTCGTCAAAAAAGTGGCAGTAACAGTACCAACACCTTGAAAAAATCCCGTAGACTTTTCTTTTGGTACAGCTGTCTAAAATATGTTCTTATTCTGCTAAAGCATGAATCATCTTGCAAATCCCCCCACCTCTAGTACTGTTGCATCCTGCAGCAGCTGAGGCTGCAGGGGAAGCCGTGTGAAACAGCTGGCTATGCGATATCTTCTCACCAGTTACCTCGCTTAAACTATAGAGGATACAACTCTAAATAAAGTAGCATTTCCGTCTGCAATACTTTGATTCCATGGGGATTCATCTCTGAGATACAATTTGAACATCCATGTTGGATACCCATGCTACAGTTTTTAAAATGACAGTGTGGGCATGAGGATTTCCAAACTTGCTCTGTAATTTCCCTTTGAAAATTCAACAGACACCTGCGACAGTTGCTTCGCTAAAAGGAAATCACATTTTAGCACTGTATTTCCCTGGAGGGAAAAGTCATGAACACCAGTATTCATCACCAGTCTGGTTTTGTAATCCAGTGACATGATAACCATGAATCCAGTAATATTGAAAATAAAAAATCTGAGGCAAACAGCCACTGTTTTTTTCAAAGGACTGTGGTGCAGACAGTTTTTAAACACTGCACTGTGTTTGCCTGGCAGGAAAAGAAAAGATCCAAAGGCACACTGGAAAAGGGAAAAAGGACACTGGCCAAAACTATAAACATCTTGAAGATCAGGATTCCTCCCCTTTTACTATTGGAAAAAATTCCCCCGAGTGCAAATGCTGCTCAGTAGTTATTTAGTTAGAAAGGTTGATGTCCAGTAACGTAAGCTCAAGGGTTTCTAGACCTACCCAAGCTGTCTCCATTTCACTACCAATATTTCTCACCTAAGCACTTCCCAGGGAAATGAAGAACTAACAGAAACGCTGAGAGATGACAACAGAATGGGATCCTATTAACCCCTTAGTAGAAAGTAAAAACATGAGAGTTGCTACTCTGTTCCAAATAGATAAGGCTCCTTCTCAAGGTCAGTTTATTACGCCTTTCCTACACCAACAAAAGAAAAGTTAGAACTTGCAAATACCTTACAGTCCCGATCTAATTTGCATAACATATAACAGCCCTGCATAAATTGCACTGGCTGACTGTCTTCTCACAGATTCAGTTTAGCTTGTTTCTACAGCAAATTGCTTTAAATATTAGCACTTCCCTGATTATATCTCAGGAGAAATAAATTTTGTAGCCATATTTAATAACAGCTACATACTACACGATTTATCACCTTTTTTCAAGTGAAAGTGACTTTACAATGAGTAATACTAATATTGCTCATATTTATGCATTAGATACATGTAGATATACTACTGCCCTCTAGAGAATGGAATTATATCACCTGCGATGCTCTCTTTCAAGCCAGGGTATGTTTATAAAATACATACAATGGATTTAGAAGCATTCAACTGCTATCTGTGCACTCACGTAACTCGAAGCATATATTTCATCCTTTCCTGAGTGAGGACCATGTTTTATGAAATCACATTATATCCATTCAGATTTTCATATGGCAACTGAAAAGTATTTAGCCAGCAGCTGCATCTTTAAAAACACATCTTGAATTACTGACCAGTTATTAAAACATGAGTAAAGCTCCCACACTGGGACCTCTAATGATCAGTAGAGTTTGAGGGCTGCTACAAGGATTGCAAATAAACTCATAAAACTCAGAGATATGTGAGCAGTAAAGCTTAGCTCTCTACTTAGCCGAGTTATCAATAAAAAAAATCAGAATAACAAGTTCAGTTAATGCCTAAAAGGAGAAAACTGGTCTATGCAGAGGAAGCAGGTAGATCCCTTCCAAAGACCTCTATTTCTCAAAATCCCATCTCTTTACAAGATTAATACAGGATTAATATCAGTGCAGCTGTATTTTTGTCACTTTAGCTAACCACGAATATTCTGCTTCTATATGACATTACCTTAATGCTAGCTAAGTATAACTCGCCACGCTCTGGGGTTATTTGCTGTTGCAATTTTAGCTTGCGTTCATACTTTGTCCCAAGCAATAAATAAAAAAAAAAAACCCTACCTGACTAAAATAACTTTTGCCAGAGCCATTTTGATCTTGCCTGTCCCCACTTGCAATTTCTGCTACCTTTGCAGTTTCTGTTACTAATATATATAACCTCTATTAAGCAATAGAGTTAGGCCACAGGCTTTCTGCTCTGTTAGGCCTTGTGCTCTGTGAGACTACAGTCTTTATGCTCAGGTTTCAGAGGTGACCTGGATTTTTCCATTTTTCAGAGAATCTATAAAGTAGTATTTAGTTAATTTGGAGAGAAGAAGGAACAGCAACATACAATGCCAGACTTGTAACTAGAAGGCATAAAAAAAAAATGGTTTCAAAGCCAGCCTGAACCAACAGAGAACAAATTAACAGCAAGAAGCTGTGCAGCAAAGACCAGACAAATGACCTGAAAGAGCGAGAATGCGTTCCCGACAGGGAGGCTACAGTGACACAAACCGGAATGGATGTGGCAATATGGAAAAATTAATAAACTCTGAGACTCCTGTTCCAAATACACTCACTGGATGTGGCTTCTAAAAAGAAAAATCTACATCAAAAGTAAGAGAAAGACCACGGGCTACAAGTGCCCTGAAACACAACTCATCACTGCAAAGGGAAATACCCTCCTGGACTCTCCACCAAAAATTGTGCCCAGTTCTCCCTGCCCTTGTCCTGGGAAGGCTGGGAAAGGTTGGGCCTGGCAAGTCCCACACTGCTTGCTACTTGAATGGGTACTCATTTACTGCTGTTCATTTGCTCTCACTACCAGCAACGAAGACAATCAGGAAGCAGTATGTGTCAGAAGCAACCTGAAAGGAGGAGGGGAGGCAGAGCTGAGTGGGAAGTGGGAAGGAGGAGGTGGTTAAACACTGAAGTATGTGCTCCAAATAACTTCAGGCAACTCAACAGTCGCTGCAATAAAGAATCGCCATCACTTCAGGCAGTCCTGAAGTGCCTCTGCTTTAAAATGACATCCTGATACAGAAGCCATGACCAACTCCTGGCAAACATGAAAAGCTGCTGATGCCATTTCTGTGTAGGATTTGAACAACTGGACCCCTAGGAGCTGAAGCATGGGAGCTGGCAATGTAATCCAGAATATGCCATACAAAGAATATTTGAGAGCACTGTCAGGATGCAAGTGGGTCAAACACAGTCTGATCTCAGCATGGTGTGTTATCAGTGGCTATGTCTATCTTTCTTGAAGAGTGGCTGTCAGTCACTTCTCCTGTGTGCTGATCTGGTTACCTCACATATAGCTGCCATGTGCTTGATCTTCCCTGGACACAAAACCTTGTTCTGGAGCAGTTCCCACCGTTCCCACCTGAAACATCACAGATGGACATTTGTCCTGGACTACAGGTGGATTTACTGCTCACGTGCAGAGGAGTCACTCTGGGTACTCAGTGCAAGCCCAGTGAATCCACAGTTCATCAGATTTGATGCACGAACAGAGCTCTGCATGCATGGTGAGCCTGGCATGACCAGTATGTCAGAGTCATCGCATGTGCACAGCACTGCATGTGCGCAGGCATGTAGCTGAGTGCTGGATGCTGAAGTCCCACATGCAGTACAGCCAGGCTGCGGGATCACTGTACATACAACTGATTTGAGGGTAGCAGTAGGACAGCCCTTTGGAGACAGTACAAACCTACCTGTGAATCTCAACACACTCCTGACCCAACAGCCCTGAGGCCAAAATGGTCACAGAATCATAGAATCACAGAATCATTAAGGTTGGAAAAGACCTCCCAGATCATTTAGTCCAACCGTCCCCCTACCACCTATATTACCTACTAAACCATGTCCCTAAGTACCACATCCAACCTTTCCTTAAACACCCCTAGGGATGGTGACTCCACCACCTCCCTGGGCAACCCGTTTCAATACCTAACTACTCTTCCTGAGAAGAAATTTCTCCTCATCTCCAACCTGAACCTCCCCTGGCACAACTTGCAGCCGTTCCCCCTTGTCTTGTCACTAGTTATCTGCGAGAAGAGGCCGACCCCCAGCTCGCCACAACTTCCTTTCAGGGAGTTGTAGAGGGCAATAAGTTCTCCCCTGAGCCTCCTCTTCTCCAGACTAAACAAGCCCAGTTCCTTCAGCCGCTCCT